>CM052115.1:0-20930 GCA_028454245.1 Halictus quadricinctus | reverse complement strand
GAAACTGTATGTTTTATTAAACTGTATACGTGCTCATCCATAATCACAAAAGCAAATGAGAAATAAGCATTGCAATTCACAGAACTTGAATGAAGGAAGACAGAACTGAAGATATAATTTAACAATGTAAAACTTAATTTGTGACTGCATTTTTGTCTGAATTTTGCTGTTCCTTATAGTTTGAACCATTACTTATTAACATTACAACTCAGATGAACAAGTCACACTCTTTTCTCACTCTTTTCTCTACTTCGAAAATGGATTGGGTGCGGATGCTGTCGTGGCACCGGTGCCAGGCGGCCGGCGGCTGGCGAGCATCGGCCGAGATCGGATGCCCAACGGCTTGCCGGCTGACCTACACCGGATTGTCATCCGATACCCAGCTCTCAGCGGATGCATAGGCATCCCCGGGGTGTAGAGGGGAGTAAACTGTTCGAGAGTTAGGTAACGAACCCCCGCTGTGTGCGGGTCTTAGCTTTTGTTCCGAGCATCTCGAGCGCCTTCTCAGGTTGCTTTCTAGGGTTCCGGTGCGTATGGATTAGAAAATCGTGGTAGTATCCATACTAACGTTCGCCTCCGGCAAGTATGAAGAGACCCTAAAGTTGTTTCGTTACATACACGTGTTAGTCATTATCAGAGAAAGGCTCCTAGTGGTTCTGTGCAGAGTAGGCTGCATCTTGGTTCTGCATTTATCCACGGGACCCTTAACCTACAGTATTTTTCCAGCGACACATTCTCCCGTAAGGCTGGCAGTCTTTCTAAATATCTCGTCGGTGCCCATGTTCTGTTCCATGCTAAAAGTTTCCCAGGTTCTGTTCTATGCTAAAAATGAGTAGGGGGCGACACTGTATCGAGAACGCCGAAACTCTGGGCGTGAGCACTCTCACATCCTCTCTGCTACTGATTTTGTCTACAGTCATACATTACAAATATATAGATAGTAGTACTTCACTGTCAATTCTGTTTCCTGCACATGGAAAGGATAAAGACTTAGAATTGTTGAAGAAATAGATATAAATAGATTCTAAGATAAGAACAGTGTTTTTCATTTTTTGCAACGATAGCACAATTGTAGGAAATTAATTGGCATACACATAAATGATAAAATTCAACCATAAAGTAAGACAAGCTTGCATGGTAATATCAGAGAGGAAATCTCTGGTAATATCATAATAATATATTTTAACACAATAGTTTAAATATTTTATAGTCTTACAAATTTTAAAATTATTTTTCATGAATAATAATTAAAAATAATGTATGAGCATTATGAACAACTCATTGCATATTCCGTAAAGTATACGCATGATTTAATTACCACTTACGCTATATAACAATTCGTGTATGCGGGGTGCTGTAGAAGTTACAGTGTTCGAACCACAAGTGAATTAGATTCTAGCGTATTTTAAACTCTATTCTGATTGAGTACTAGTATTACAATTTTCTACACATTTTTTAATCGGGAATACTGAATTTTAAGGATCTTCGGTGATTTTATCCTACAATAATGGCACACAATGGTAAAGTAACTACAACCCTGTAAGAATCGACAAAAACAATAAAGTATACTATTACACTTGAAAGTATGTTTGTTTTAGAAAATAATAAAAACGAAGGATCAGCAGAAATTGAAGGGGGAAATGGAAATGATGGAAACGAAGAATCAGAAAAGATTCTTATCATAGATCCAAATAGTGAAGTTTGTCTCCATTGCAAATTTTTTTGATATTTATTTTCCTTATCTGTTAATAAATTTATCATGTAGATAATCACTTTTATTCTTATTTTAGGAATTAGATTTCAATCATTCAAGATTAACAAGATTAGAAAATTTGGAACCATTATCAAAAATACGCAAATTGTGTTTTACATGGAATTTAATAAAAAAGATTGAAAATCTTGATACCCTTACAACATTGGTTGAACTAGAATTGAGGGATAATCAGATTGTTGCAATAGAAAATTTAAGTGCTCTTGCAAATTTAGAGTACGTAGTTTGTAGAAAATAATACATTACTCAAAACAATTAAGGAATATTATGTAAAAATTATGATAAATTATGAATGCAATGTAATGTAAGCATTTAAAGTTTATATAAATGCTCCGCACTAGGATTTGTGTAAAGGTGCTGCAAAGAACTTTGGAGTCCAAGTAATGACAAGAACTTGCTTGTCATTACACTCATGAAACTAAATTATCATCTAATTGTTTTAAGTAACATAGATTTGTCTTGCAAAAAATTAGAATAACAAGAAAATAGTTAACTGATTTTATAACATTTTGACATTTTCAGGCTTTTAGATCTATCTTTCAATCGTATTAAAAAAATTGAAGGATTGGAGAATTTATTGAATTTACAAAAGTTATTCTTATCATCCAATAAAATTCAATGTATTGAAAATTTATCGCATCTAAAAAATTTAACCACTCTCGAATTAGGTGATAACAAAATACGTGAAATCTGTAATTTTGAAGGTCTTGAAAGTTTAACAAGTTTATTTCTTGGTAAAAATAAAATTGCAAAAATTGAGAACCTAGAAAATTTAATAAATCTTCAGTTACTAAGTTTACAAAGTAATCGCATTATACGGATAGAGAATATAGAAGAACTAACAAAACTAGATCAACTATATTTATCTGAGAATAATATAACAGTTATAGAAGGATTAACAAATTGTCAAAAGCTAACTACATTAGACTTAGCAAATAATAAAATAACAAAGATTCAAAACATCGATCATTTAGTAAACTTGGAGGAGCTTTGGGTAAGAACAGAGTTATTTTCCTTAAGAACTTATTGTATTTAATTTTAAATATTTGCTAATCTTTAATATATTTTACAGATAAATAATAATGAAATTGATGATTGGGCAACCATAAAAAACTTAACAGCTAATAAAAAGTTACAGACTGTTTATTTAGAACATAATCCTATAGCTGCAGATCTAAACTACAGAACAAAAATAAAATTGCTGCTATCATGGCTCATCCAACTAGATGCAACACTTTGTAGATGAATATTGAAATGCTACTAAGTGGATCAGTATAATAATAACAATAATGTACGTTTATTGACTTTTTTATTTATTTTAATCTTTTCGTACTAATTTCAAAGATTTTTTTAGCAGACAGAAAACATTAGAAACATGTTGTCGACATTATTAACGGAAGATGTGATACAGTTAATGTTTCTTCAATGAGGAACACATTCCTCTTTTTACATTTAATATTGTATTAATGACCTTGTTGAAATTATTTAATAATAAAGATTAATTATTATTTCTAGTAATTAAAATACAGAATATTAATGAAATTACATCCATCTGTAGGATGTGCTTTACTTGTTTAAAATACTCAATGTGATTGTCTTCAGTTTTAGTGTCACAGTAATTTTTGCAGGGGCTACTGTATGTATAAATTACTAACATGTTGATTAAAAATGACTAAACATATAAAAATCTGGAATGTAACTTTATGTTTATTAATGTACACTAAAGAAATATTGAGATTCTATATATATATGTATTTGTTAAGTGCCTTATAGTCATTAAACGAATTATTCAATTATTATGAAATCAAATTACTAATGTAAATCATATCCACTAGTAAAAATAATTAAATTTCAAATTAACATTTAATACCATTTCCTAAAATAATTTGCAAAATCTTAAACATTTTGTGTATTAAATTTTAAAAAATGGAATTCTATAGTTATGTATATATGGATTGGATGAAACCATTTTATGAATGAAATTTAATAAAGAAAATTTGAAAATATGATAAAGTATATGTTATTAATTATATAATATAAATATTTTGGTTCGTCGAAAAACGTTGATTATCTTTTAATAGATTAAATTAGTTTCCAACGTTTATGTACGAGTCTGGACAGTTAATGTTTGAAATTTAACATATGCATAAACTAGACACACTTTGATCTATGTATCAATTTCAAAATTACCACGCATTTCATATTCAACCATTTTCGTTATTTTTATAGAATTTTATCTGATATTTATACGTCATAGCGAAAGTCTGATGTTTCTAAGAGAAACGTAATCATCGTCATTAAAATGATGCAGTCATAGTCACACAGTATACAATAGTTCAACGCACGCGACAAGAGTAAAGTCGACGTATGATTGGATAAGTTAAGATGAACGCGAACGATGATTGGTCGACATAGTAATCCAGGTATAGTTAGCGAAGCACGCATGAATTGAGTATGACGTCATCGTCAGTACTCGCGATCGGCCATTTTGTGAGTGTGTGCTTCATCAGGACATTTGTGTTAAGAAGCTTTTCCAGTAAAACCGAATGATTTAGTTTACAATACGGATTTGCTTTACTTTTATTACACGTGCTAAAGGCGCGGAGAATCCGTAAACTTTACGTAGATTCGTACAATGGAGGAAAAAGCGTCGTTGAAAGAGCTCGACCAGTGGATAGAACAATTAAATGACTGCCAACAACTAACAGAAAGCCAAGTGAAAACTCTATGCGAGAAGGTACGCGATGCATCTTGAATTATCTGTTTGTCAATTCGACTGTACTTATTTAACTGCGAGATCTTTCGTGACTTCCGAAACCAATTTTGGTTTGCTGTTTCATCTTCGTTTATTGGTACTTTACGATGCCGCTAAGCATGGCTTGACATGTCATTGCGAATCTCATTGCGATACGTTTGAATATCTTACAAGTGCAGAAAAAAACTACCAACATTATACGGTTTTATATTCTTGGCAAACTTCGACTTTCGGTAAAAGTTTTTATTTTGAACGCGGTATAAAGTCCAAACATCGCGTACACTGCTATTAAGGCCTCTATTGCAACTTGTTCGTGTCTATTATACTGTCTAGTTCGTTAAATCAACCGTCGATTCTATTTTTGCAACTTTTCGATTAAGATTTCTTTCAGTACATAAAATGCATACTATTTTTGCGGTTCGATCTTTTCTTGCATGCACTCGTAATGTTATGTTAAAATTATTGCAATTACACTCTTAATTTAACAACGCGCCCGCGCGCGCGTGTATGTGCCTATGTATACATATGTGTATATATAATAATATTCATAATATATAATATAATGCAATACAGTATATAGATTATGTGTAATAACACTCGCACGCATGCATGCACTCTCTCTCTCTCTCTCTCTCTCTCTCTCTCTCTCTCTCTCTCTCTCTCTTATTGTATTACTCGTTACTATCGAGTACAAATAAATTAATACAGTAATGAATGCAGTGTCCAATAATCAAGATTTGTTGCGGACAAGAATTTATTTACTATAACGCAGAGAGTGTATTATGTTCAGTATCTATACAAATAGTAATATTATTTAAAAATACATTCAGTATTCAAGAAATATTTGTTGAACTTGGTGTTGTATCTAAAATCCAAATATGAAAGTACATAATGTTGAAACTTATAAATTTTATTCATGCAATTAATGGTTATTAAATTTTATGATCACTATTTTAACTATTCGCGTATTATATCTAATATTCATATAATTGACACATAGAGACCATAGTTACTACTATATTAAGGAACTAGTTTCTTATCAGTTGCTAAAACATCTATTATGTATACATTATTAAGGTATGTGATTATTTGTATTAAGACTGATATTTATGTGTACATATTTACACAATCATCAATAATTATTTGGACACTTGTATTTTCAAAATATATGACTAATTATTGCTAATAAATATGCTATTCAGTGTTGAATTATATATATAAATAAGAACACATTAATTAAAGACAAATGAGAATTTTCTTTTATTTTTATTTTTAAAAAATTTTTCTTTAATAATATCTATTTTGTATTCTATTTTCATATTAAAAAATGATAAAAGTGAAGATAATATATAATGAACTATAATGTAAAATATTTGAAATATTATTTTGAAATAGATTTGTGTTATACTTATACTAAGATGCTATTCATTGAATATTAGCAAATGTCCAAATTTTTAGAGACTGTAGTATATGTATTATAAGAATAAGAATAAAGAACATTAACTCAAGCAAATAATCCATTTATGACTACAAGTGGTAATACTATTTTTATGTTTTTTAGGCAAAGGAAATTTTATCTAAAGAATCTAATGTTCAAGAAGTAAAATGTCCTGTGACAGTATGTGGAGATGTACATGGGCAGTTTCATGATTTAATGGAATTGTTCAGAATAGGAGGCAAATCCCCAGATACAAATTACCTCTTTATGGGTGACTATGTAGATCGTGGTTATTATTCTGTTGAAACTGTTACCTTGTTAGTTGCGCTCAAGGTAGGATTATTATCAATAATTAATGGATATATTTACTAAAAAAATAATATAAATACCTTAGAGTAGGTCGAATTTAATAAAACTTTTTGAATACGTTATATGTAAATATAGGTCAGATATAGAGAAAGAATAACAATTTTACGTGGTAATCATGAATCAAGACAAATCACACAAGTATATGGATTTTATGATGAATGTTTACGTAAATATGGTAATGCCAATGTGTGGAAGTTCTTTACAGACCTGTTTGACTATTTGCCATTAACTGCACTGGTAGATGGTCAAATCTTTTGTTTGCATGGTGGTTTATCACCATCGATTGATACATTAGATCATATACGAGCTCTAGATCGCATACAAGAAGTTCCACACGAGGTATGTATTCTTTATTTTTAGAACTAAAATAAAAATAAAGTAAAGAGTATCTAATACTTGTCCGTATTTTATACAGGGTCCTATGTGTGATCTTTTGTGGTCAGACCCAGATGATAGAGGAGGGTGGGGTATTTCTCCCCGTGGGGCAGGATATACTTTTGGACAAGATATTTCAGAAACTTTTAATCATTCTAATGGTCTGACATTGGTATCGCGAGCGCATCAATTAGTTATGGAAGGCTACAACTGGTACATTTTTTAAAATTGCTCATTAAGCGTTTTATTCTGCATATGTATATAACGCTATGTTTATTCGGTACAAAAAGAAGTAGGCAAAAAGAGGCGATAAATTGCCTCAGTGTGGACATAGCTCGAGGTGTTTGATTATATGTGTCAAATATTTTAAAGAGTGATTCTTTAATCACAAGCCAATTTAAGACTAAAGTCAAGAATAACAGTTTTGACATAACACCTTTGTTTTTAAGTTATTAACGATTAAATTCAACCAATATGGTACACAAGCTACCTTTCTGTCTCCGTCTTTAGCACGGTACGCTATTGTCTGCGCCCTTCTTTAGGTACATCACTATTGGCGAATAAAAGAGATTTTTAATCTTTAATGACTTGCAAACATACAGCTAAATCACCATTCTTTTCTTTCGTCTTAGATTTTGTTTTATAGATTTATCCTGTAGAATATTTAATTTATGATATCTATAGTATACATATCATAGTTTATATTTATTTCTACAGGTGTCACGATCGTAATGTGGTGACTATATTCTCAGCGCCTAATTATTGTTATCGCTGTGGAAATCAAGCTGCAATCATGGAATTAGATGATGCTTTAAAATATTCATTGTAAGTTTAACCAAACGATTTGTTTAGAACTGCATAAGATACCTAACATTCAAAACAACTGATTTTTCAGCCTTCAATTTGATCCAGCTCCAAGACGCGGAGAACCACATGTTACTAGGAGGACACCAGACTATTTCTTGTAAAGAATCATACTCCAAAATTAAATATTAAGATAGGGGTATGGAAATGATTCAGGCTTTATAGCAATGCCACTGAAAATAATTTATGGATAGAACATCATAAGAGTGTAAGGTTTCAGCTATCCTTACGCATCATATTATAGTCTCAAGTATTATATCATGACTCACTTCGAGGTGTCTCATTCAGAGACAAAACACACATCTGCGTATTTTACATGTGTCCAACACCATACATCTAGACACAACATTAATTGTATACATGAAAAAGAAAACAAACAATAATGTACACACGTACCAATTTAAAATTCACGTATTGCATTGAGTTCTATAACTTTCATTATACTGCTTGTATTTTTATTATCGAAGAGAAAAATATGAACGTAATACATGGATTGAACGTAATAAGTAGTGCGAACGAAAATATGTACATGGTACTGTTTTGAAACCTTGAATTAATATTAATTTATTGAAAATTGTTTGTACGGGCAAAATTATTTGTTACATGTACTAAATAAAAATAATGTTGTTTAAGGTTTCAAGAATTGTACTAAAATGATCATACTTTATATTTACGAGAGTGTCACATATATAATTAAAATGAATGGGGCATGAAATGTTCCACTTCAGGGGAATATAAAAAGGGTTGATGCAACAGTAAATTTGGCATACACGAATTGTGCCATATAAACAGTTTAATAAATTCTTTAGTGGATTTCTTTATTGATCTAATGTAGCATTACACATTACAGTTCATCAGAATCATAATAACAATCTCGCTATTATTACTAAAGTTGTTTTATTAATGGATCGTAATGTAATGTGATTTTCACAAACACATTTTTATAAATATATTGTAATGATAATTAGTAATATTAGCTAGCCGATTTGTCTGTGCTTTAATAGTTTTTTTATTCCAATTATATTAGTCAATCTTTTTTATTTTCTAAACTTACATGTTCAGATGCAGTTTTCAATTTTTTATACAAATTTAAATGCACGACCATCTTATTTTCTTTTCCTTCTTTTTTTTTTTTTTAATAATTTAAGGAAGTCGCAACACTTTTGCATCAATCCTGTTAAAACTTTCTAAGTGAAATATACCTTATACTGAATGAATTCATGCATTCACGATCATTAAATTGAAAGTTAACTGCTTATGAACCTACCGTCAACCTTTTTACTAATTCATAGGTATAAAATGATGCTTCTGGTAAATAAACATGTGTAATGCAATTGAAACAAATTTAATGTGTTTTGTCAAATCATTCATATTCGTCAGTACGCAGACATTGTATACATGAGCATCAGATAAATTGCAGAATACATATATTCATAGAAGTAAGCATTCATAAATGTAATTTGAGAATATGCATTATAAAATAATATAGCAGAAATAATAGGAGAACAAAGTGAATATATAGTTGCACATTATAGTAATTTACTAAGACTGTAAATCTAAAAGAAAGTAGCACAGAAATAATAATATTGTGGATACAGTATCCTTTTTGCATCATGCAGGGTTGAGCATTTTTTTGTTTTATATCACATACTAAACACATTTATTGGATTAAAATAAAATTTCCTACATAGAATTAAAAATCATGGTAGCTGTTATAACAAGATCAACTGAGTTAATTAGAAGTAAGTCTTACATAAATATCAGTAATAAATTTTAGAACGTGTATAGTTAATTTTCTATTTGCTTTATTTATTCTATCTTAAAATATTTCATACAATGAATGAATTTAACCACGAATAAACTTATTAGCCGTTAGACTCGATATAAAATCTGTAAATTATTGCTTTCGAATTATTATAAATTTTTATTTGTGATAATATGATTTTGAATCGAGCATCCTTTATTCAATTGTAAGAATTATACAATTACATTTTTCTTATTTAAATACAATTTCAGTAATGAATGACAAATTTCCATAGGTTTGATTTAAGATTATCGACAGTAACATGCTTTTATCGGAATCTAATAGATTGATTACTAATGCACATGCATAAATTCAGTTAAAAACTTGAAACTTCCTAACACATTTTTATTGTGTATATAACTTTGAAACAACACAATCAGTTTGTACCTGTATATAATTATTATGTATAAGATGCATATTACATTTTGTATATATCAATTTGGGATAACATCTTTTATGATATCTTTTACAATATTTCAACATACAAAAAGGTAATTTGATAATTATGGATTATATGTGTGTTTGGTTTTTAACTTTCAAATGCTTTCTTTGTTTTTATACTTCAGATATCATGAAATTATAAGTTATGCATATTGAAGTTGCACATTTGAAAGATCTGTACAAGTGCAGATATTGCTGAAGTATGGGAAACAGTATGCTTTGAACTGATATTATGTCGCCTCACTATAAGCAAAGCTAGAGAAATAAAGAGATGTTATTATATTTAGAAAGTCCTACATCATTTTTTTACGTTGAAATTTAATGACACAAAACTTGGGAAAAACTAATCTTAAGACTAACAAGAAATTCATTATTCACGTTTATGTTAACAATTTTTAAATAAGCTGTAAAAATAGTGAGATTTTTATAAATAAAATGGTACCTATAAATTACACAATTCTAGAATCATTGTATTAAAGATGAATACTTCAAAGTAAACGACAAAAGTAAAAAATATTAACTACAGTATATGCTAAATATGAATGACTGTCAACATGCTTAGATGTTCAGCCCAGTTAGCCAAATGCTGTTTGGAGCAAATTTTGCGCTATGTTTGTATCACACTTTACGAGCAAATCGCTTGTCCATTTGGTGCCAAACCCTGCTTGGAGCAGAATTTGGTGCCTATTTTGTATGAATTTGGCACCAAAACTTGTCGACAAATTCCGAGCCAAATGCGGAAATAGATGTATAGAAATTTGAGTGTTAAGTTTGCATTCAAAGTTCCATGCCAAATTGAGGTCGAACCTTGGCTTCATTATAGATGGCAGTTCGGTCGCACTAAATCCTTGCTCTACGAGTACATATCGGACAAAATCAGAGTAAACCTTGCTGTAGGAGGAAAAATAGAATTTTATTTAAACTTCTAAGTTATATAATTTTAAGTTTCACATATTTTCAATAATCTAATTCCGTTTTCCCTCTACAGCAAGGTTTACTCTTAGAACAGGGTTAGGTTCGCTTTTAGTGCGACCGACCTGCCCTCTATAACGAAGCCAAGGTTTGGCCTCGATTTGGTCTTGCTTTGGCATGAAGTTTAGGCTGAAAACTTTACTCTCAAATACCGAGCCTAATGCGGAAACAAATGGATCGGAATTTCTAGACAAATTTTGATGGCAAATTCATAGCAAATAGCTTACTGGGAGTATACTCAACATCGTTTATTAACTTCTTACGATTATTTAATTAGTTTATTCGTCTTAATATTTTTCATTTAACAAAAAAAGGATTAGTAAACAGTATTTTATTTACAAATCTTTTCTTTTAATGTATCGAATTTACAGTGTCTCTAACTACTATTACACATTCATTGTATTTCTATTTTCGGTATTTACACATAATAAGATTGATGTATATTTTTTATTGAAAATGATTGTATATTTATTGAAAAATATCTTCACTTACACATTCATAAATTATTGCCAGAGAAAAATTTTATTTAAATATCACTTTGACTGTACATACAGTTAATATAATTACTATTAAATTACTGGAACAGAAAATGATTGGTTAATTATAACTGAAATAGTATGTTTTATTCATTTTTATTATTCACTGATGAAAAATTATAAAATAACATTAGAATGTTATTTTATTATAATATAATATTTTAAGACAGTTGTACTACCCTATACAATATTGCTCAGATATTGATAATTAGTTAAAAAAACATATTTTATTCTATTCATTGTACTTTTACTTGGAGAGTTCAGAATATTATAAATTATTACAGTTGTACAAAATAAATTATAATTTCATTCCTGCATCTAAATTGAAAAGTTGCGTCATGATTTCATACGTTGTGAAACTAACCGACATCATAGGAATAGCACGTAAATAATTGATGCTCATCCCACGATATAGACCCTTTGCAATGCCGTTTTCTTGATATATCTTTATTATGGTTTTTAACATGTTATTACTAAAAAAAAAAACAACTACAAAACCATCATCTTACATAAATAATTATTTAATAAATACATTTACCTGAATTCATGTGTAGTGGGATTCATCATAGCCAATTGCATACGTCTTTTAGTTACATCTAAAGGGTAACTAACACTTTGAGCGACAGCACCTGCCATACCTCCGCACAGTAATCTTGCTGGTACAGTTAAAACTAATCCACCTATTGTAAAAAAAATTTATAGGACATGCTTAAATATAAAAATATTTTATGTAAAAATCGTATAGTATGGTGTTATTATTACAAAAGTGTGCATATCATACCAGTACTTTTATCACACTTTGTACAAAGATAGTCTGGTGCATGTATCATGCATAAGTACTTAAGTTTCTCAAATATATAAAATGCCAATCCTCCATATGGAATAATGGCGATCACATTTGGCCAAAATCCTCTGTACAATGCTCGAATACCACCTTCCTGAAATACTTGACAAATTCTAAAACGAGAATTCATTGTACATACAGTACATAGATTTTATTCAAAGTATGTCTTTTGACAGCAAACCATGTATATTAATGAAACTTGAAATACCTTGACCTTGTTGATACATTCTCAGCTTATCTAATATCTTCCATCTTTAACCAAATGTATTGATACATACGTGTGTTGCACTTTCTTACATATTTAATAATAATCTATTCTAAAAAATGTTCACTAGAGATAAGACTAATTGATATTACCTTCTTATAAATTATAATTCCTGCGTTGACAATTCCTGCATATACGTGTTCTCCGGCGACTTGAAAAGCAAGTCTAACTCTAATGGTATCTAACGGATATGTTAGTGTAACTGCTGTAATACCGGCGGCAGATCCAGCCAAAAATTCATGTGAAAGTGCACGCGTTTTTGGTAATTTTTTTAGCCACTAGTAAAAATCAAATACATCTTAATAACAGTTCTATCTATTTATCAATATCTTTTTTCAACAAAGGATATATTTTTTTTATTTATTTGGTCATAGATTGTACAGTCTTGCTGTGTCCTTATGCAAGTTTTGTAATAGAATGCCAAATCACATTATTGCACTGGCAATATTAGAAATTTTGATGAAATTGAAATATGATATACTCCAATTAAAGTTTAGGCTGTTTCTTACTTGGTCTGAATTAAAATAAAAGTAAATCATGATTTTTGCTAAAACAAAGTGCACAAATCATTCATTAATGACCTTGAAATTGTTAGTCTTATGAGGTTCATTTATTTCTTATCAAGTTAAATACCCGCTGTTGACAGAATTTTATAAAAAAAATTAAAGCAACTCAAGAAATCAATGAAATGAATATTTACTGGTCTATACTTCCCATTGCAGTCTGAATAGTTATTATCTCAAGTTTGGTTGATTATTTATTAGAGTTAATCTTGAACATGATCACAAACATACATTTGCTTTTATATAGAGTTCCCCAGGGTTTTCATGATGAACTACGATAAGTAAAGTAAGAAAATATTTTACATATATCATTAAAAACATGTATACTACCATCGTGCAAAAGTGCATTAAAATCGAAGACGACCACCTCGGATCCTTCCCTTGTAAGAATCACGCCGAAAAAATCAAAGCCATTTGGGAGTTGATTAAGCAGTATTTTAAATACAAGAAAAAATTAAAAAACTACATTGACTGTTCTTGAACATTTTCTTTAATGCTCAAATTTATCACTTTGTCATTATCATTTGTGTGGATCATTCAAACAGACATTGAGAGCAACAATAGAGTTACTATTGAGTAACAAAGAGGTGAGAGACTTATTTAATGTGTAATTGACTTTGGGATCTAGTCTTTACTTTTTATGAAACTGAAAACAAAAAATTACGTAAGTATCATAATTGTAGATTGTAACGCAACATACATGGAAAAATAATTATTCGTATTTTTAGATGTTCAGAAACAAAATTGGAGACAAAGTCTGGTTTATATATGATTGATTCTCGTAGATTTCATTCATAAAGCAGTGGTAATAATTTACATATCATATTTTATCTTAACATGTTAATTATTTATTCAATTGACAATTTATAAACGAACTTTTATATTTTTTAAAGATAGCTATATTTCTTTTTAATGGAGTTATTTAGAATAGACGATAAATCTTCAGGTTCAAAACACTCCTTTACGTTTATAATAAGTTTATAAGAATAATTACTTTATAAGGTAATAATAAATTATTAAGTATAAAGGATTTGGACCGTATTAATTCTATTTACAAACTTCATTCAAATAATACTTTCTGTGATATCGTTGACCAATTACAACTTGTGTAGAAGTCCTAAATATGTGTACTAAGTTGCACAAAATAATTGACGGTTGTTTATTATTAATTGTGTTGCTACTTTCAAAGGCAACTATTTTGTAAGGAACCTAAAACATCTAATTATATGTTTTTCAACTTTTTTAGTTTATTCATCGTATGTTAAAGAAAAAGTGATTTCTAGAGACAAACAAAAATTGATTTGTAAAGGCCAATCATAAATAAAATAAATAAAATGAATTCCATAAGACTAGTAATTTCGAAATGCGGTGACTAGTAATTTGCAATTGCGACGAAATTCAATATTAAATATTTTCTTTAAATATTCCGCAATCTTTCATAGATTTTATATTGTATTATATTTCAATGACATCATGAGAATTGATTTTTATGATGTAAAATGACTTTTATGCATATACATATAGTGGCTCATGTAAGTATTTGAATACTTACATTTTCTACATTTTACACATGAGATATGTATATTAAATTGAAATACTTAAGACAATAATGTACCTACAGAAAATAATTTAACGAAATATACAATATTTACATTTAATAAAATATTCGAAAGTTTAGAGTTAAATGGCTCAAAGAAGTTATTGCAGCTAAAGACAATTCTACCAAATGCCAATAGAAGATACTATACAAAACTAATAAATATTAATGTAGATACATTAAGGTACGTCTGTAACATAGTCGTAATACGTATTTGTATGTATTGTAAGCAATGCATATATTTTCTTGAATTACTTCTATTTTTAGTGGCATGATTTTGACATTTTCTTTTTATTACAGACCTGTTATATTGTTTAATATAACATTGTTCAACATTTACAGATTTATATTATTTCAAATTTATGTTTACATGCTTGAATACTTTCGTGAGCGACTGTACGTATATGGACATAAAGTTAGTTAACCCTTTCGCTGTTCAGTTTGTACGTTGCGTGGATACCTCGGAAAGTACAACAATGTGAGATGTATATCGCTCATGCGATCATTCCGAAAGTATAGACTTTTAGGACCCCGATGAACTACGGGCAACGGGATCTTTTTATATATTCAAAGATTGATTTGAAAAGTGTTGTTTACGTATTCTTTATCTGTAATAGAAACATGTCCACTTTATAAACATTCTGGAGATATAAAATTAGAAAATTCCGGGAGTTTTACACTGAAAGTTGTCTCTGTTTGACATTGATTTTGAACTTGCGTTTTGAAGTATATTGAGTATAATGTTTCTGTAATTTTTAGTTATAAACGTTTTCTATATTAAAAAAATCGATCACTTGTTATATAGTACTTATAGAGATAATAATTTAGCATGTGTGACGTGATGACAATAAGATCCATATAAAATCTCTTTTTACAAATATCATACTACTATAAACTGTTTCCAATCATAAAAAATATACACTTTTTTAAATATTAGTGTTATTTTAATCTACAGCAAAACGGTTAAAATATGCTATTAAATTACAAGACAAATTTTATATTAACAAGCATTATGCTGCTTTACAAAACTATTTTACTAAAAAAAATAAGTATTTGGTAGCTACCTTTTTGTATAATTTGTATGATGTAAATTGTGTTGCTGCATATGGAAAGACTCTAACCATTTGGGCAAAGTTTCCCTTATACAAAGCAGAAAATTGTTCACGGTGTATAATTTCTCTTAATCCTGAGAAAACACCTAGAATAATGAAGGAGTACATAGAGATTAATTTCGTACACTTTTCAATCTGCTTTTTTAATATTACAAGTCTTACCTAAATGTTTATAGTGCTTATTGTGAGCTTGTAATAATATTTTTATCCTATCTAATGGAGCAACAGCTGTTTTTGAGCACATCCCAGCTACACCTGTAAAAATAACTGTTTTACATATAATCAATAATTATAAAAATGCTTAAAAATTACTTCCGCGAGAAATAAGAATTTCACTTATGAAAATTAACAATAAGGAATATGTAGTCCCATGAATAACAGAAATTTATATTTTAATACAAAAAAATATTAACTTACCGCCAGCAACTAAACTTTTTACAACAACCACGAAATTCTTCTCAGATTCAACAGGTAATGCCATTTTGAAATTGTTGTCAGACGCTGTATACGCGCAGCTCAGATAATCTTGTAACTTCTCCAGACATTACATAAAACGGCAAGGAAGGTTCCTTTAGCCGTGGTCTTTGCACCTCATGTGAATTGTTATGCGTAAGAGAGATGCGCAGTGAATCATTTGTCAATGAGCCTGCTGACCAAAACAGGTGGCGTGCATATCAAGCTATGTTAACCTGTCAGCACATGAGAACTAATAAGTATAATGTCACCTTACTTTAACATATTCCTCATTTCCAGAAAACATCATAAATTCAAATATTACATCCGTTTTATCTGGCGGTATTTAAAGAATCTTTTTTACGTGAATGATAGAAAATTCAATGTTAGGTATTTCAATGATGGAAATAATCACAAGTATACATAATTCAAGATTTTAAGCGTAACACACCCGTTTCTTAAAATTCATAATTCTTAGAGATAATAAATTTTATTATTACTAAGTATAATATGCATGGGATTATACAGTTAGTTAATTATCATATGTAATATACATATAATTTTGCAAGGGACAAGATGTACATATTTAGTTATATACTTTTATGAATCTAACTTAGTGAACGTAACCTATATTGATCCATGTATATTACGACAATTATGCGATACAAAACTGAATATCATTGCAGTAATATTAAAACAGGTTAGGCGTTTCTATGTTAATATATTAGGACGCTTTATATGTTCAGAATTACATTAGCAACTTACCACAGAATAATGGTAGATGCAGAAGTTACACTCCACGCCATAGTTCGCTGTTTCCCCCCACTCATACATAGTAAGGGAGGAATGTGTGTATTCGAAGTTCTCATACGGCAATATTTGTATCTGACAGTCTATTTATTTTTTTTAGAAAATATATCTGATTGTTTTATTATCTCTGACTTTTAATGAAGAATTGACATGTTTACATCTTCAATGTAATTAATATAAAAAAAAATTAAATCTGATTTACAAATGAAAACATATGAATGATTGATTTGCAATTTGATTTACAAAACGCGCGTGTTGCATTAATGAGCGAAATTTCCAAAAACCGCTCAAACCCAATTGAGCTGAAATTTTGTATTAAAAAAATGTTTGCGACAAGGATTTTTGGCGATATGGAAAAAATTCATTATGATTTTAATGTAATTTCCTACCTTGCACGGTGAGGTGTTTATAGTGAAGCGAATAGCAACGAGGAACAAACAAGCTACTTTTTCTTTAGTATGCATCGAAATGTCGTCAGGTAGACTTCAAAAGCACGTGTTGGCCGACAATATTTTTACTAAATATTATTTATTAACTTCAAGAAGCAGAATTAGGAAGTGGTCAGTCCATCCTATTAATAAAGACAAAGAAGAACGTGGGGAATTTAACTGTCTATATTTAAAATTGAGGCAGCATCCCGTTAAATTTAGACAGTATTTTAGAAGGTCTTCCAAAAATTAACGTCTAATGAAGCAGTTTTATTCAGAATCCAATTAGTATTGATGAACGCTTAGTTATTACCATAAAGTAAGTAAAGCTAATAACGTATTATATAAAAAGAATCATATTTTTTTATATTTCAATAATTTTTGTTCTTTAAAATTTGCTATTTATATATAATACTATTTCTATTTTGTAGAATTTGTTTTTTACTATTTTTTATAGATTCCTTGTGACTGGTAGAAGCTTCCGAGATTTTTTATTAATATTTAAACTTGACCATACTACCGTCAGAAGAATTATAGAGTCAATGGCAAATGTCGCGGCCAAGTCATAATCCTTGTCCTCTGGTGTTTTGTTTGCAATTCACTATTTTAGCTACGGAGCGGGCTTGTCGCCGTAAAAAGATTTAATCATTGTTCAAGAACCGTCATTTCGATGAACTCAGGACATAGGACTCGCAGACCCCAACAAGTACAGCTGAAATCCATATAACCCGGGCATTGTAAAACGTAATCCTCGCGTGGCCTTGCCAAACGTCCTGGGGTTTTCCATTTTTTATTGCCATCCCCTTGACCATCATGTTTGCCGGGGTCCCGGAGGCACTCCATCGTGACTTGGGCCAGCCTTCGCCCCCCACCTAGCGTTTTTCCATCCTACAGACTTTTCCTCCGGAGGAAGGAAATCAGACAGGAGTGCAGAAAACCGAGGTTTCCTCTGCGCATTTTTTGTAATCCAAAGACATTCTCGTTTTTTCGTCTCACCAGTCGTTTTTCATTTTCCTTTAGTCATTACCCGTTTTCTTGTCATCAGTCAGATTGTAACAGCAATTGTAAATAAATTTGTATTTAAAACATACAAGTATAGTCCTTTCTTGGCAACTCCAGAAAAGTGGTCTTTCGAGGTGTTTGTTTTTCGATTAATTCATAGTGGGCACACACGTGCAAATAAAAGGTATAAGGCCGAACGATCGAAAGATCAACCACGGTATTTACAGGTAAATTTATTACAGGAATGTCTGCAGTCCATTCACATGAAATCACCAACTGCAAACGATTTTTTAAGAACTACAAGAGATTTTTAACACATACGCTTGAAATATTCATAAAATTCTAGGATAATGTATTATAATTATAAGCATTTTTTTCAATTGTTCTACAAGCGGTTGCAGATGAACGTGGAAAATTTATTATTGTGAAAATTGGGGGATATGGAAAGCAAAACAATGGTGGTACTTTTCGGTCATAAAAACTCTTTGACGTAATAGATAAAGGAAATTTAAATATTTCTCGAGATTCGACATTACCACCCATTTGGCCAAACGCTGTTTGAAGCAAAGGCTATAGCCGGGTTTGGGGGTCAAATCTGACCTGGAAGGTATTTTATTCTAATTTTCGTCATTCGATAGCCTACCAAAAAAGATACCTTTCAGCCAAGTTTTAGCCCGATAGCTCATCTGTAAGGGTAGTTATACAGGAAAATCGAAAATCCAGTTTTTGGCCCATTTTCCCTATTTAATGACAATTTAAAATTCTGAAAAAAATCTGATACATTTCGGATACCAAACCACATACTTTGAATCGTTTTCAGATTTTTCCGTTGCAACCTCTGGTTGTAAAAATCGAAAAACACGAAAAAAATGCAGATTTCGTATGGAAATCGAAGAGACACCAGAACAGAATTAATTTAGCAATGAGATATTGTCCTAAGTATTATACTCAATTTTTTTCAAATTCCTGCATTTGGTGCGTCATAGTAGGAAAAAATAAAAACCACTTTTTTCGGCGTTTTTTCCGTGAAAAACTATGTTATAATAATCGTAAAAATATATTATGTAATATTAAACATTCGTAAGTTCAGAGAATCATCGTCTAGACTTTAAAAAATGCGTAGTACAAAAAACGACAATTATATACTATGCAGGGTATATCCGAATATTTTGAAGGTACTTTCAACGGCGCCGGTTGGTGCAGTAGCACTCAGCGCGCACGAACCGGATGCGGTCCGCTTGTGCGAAACGAAACTTAACCACAGGCACCGCGTTAATTTTAAAAACTACAGTATGATAAGAAACGACAAGCCCAACTCTAAACAGGGTGGAGGAACCGCAATCCTAATTAAACGAAACATAAAATTCAAAACCATCCAGCTAGTCAGTAACAACTCCACAACGCTAGAAACGTCAGCAATAAAAATCGAAATCAGTCAAAAAACTTCTTCCTACTAGCAGCATACGCCCCCAGCAGCAACAAAAAAGAATTTACAGCAGACCTCAACGCAATATTTGAGCAATTAGAGCTCCATAAAACAAATAACTATTACGTTCTGGCAGGTGACTTAAACGCTAAACACACCGACTGGCACAACAAAGCAGACAACAATAGAGGCCTCACACTTAAAAAATGGCTACAACATAACGAAATACAGTACAGAGTAACTCTCCTTAACACGCTATTACCATCCTACCCAACCAGCGGTTCATTCATCGACATTTGCCTGACCGACAATAGAATCAAGTTCCACAGACTCCCCGCACCCGGAAGACTCAACTCATGCAACTACGACAGTGACAACAGGGCTACAGAAATGACAATAACACTCGACGCAGATGAACCACTATTAATAGACGAACCAACACAGACGAGCAAATACAATTTCAACAAAGCAGACTGGCACGACTTCCAAACAGGCCTACTAACCAGGGACAACACACTAATACCAAACACAAGAAACTTAACAATAAACGAAATTGACAACTACATAGACACACTAAACGCTAGCATCAACGCCGCCATAGACAACAAAATTCCGCGAATATCAAATGACTACAACTCGACAGACAGATATATCACACCGACCATAAAAAACCTTAAAAAAAAACTAAAAATCACACTAATAACACCACAGCAAACGACACACAAATAGAACTGCTCAAATACACACTAAAAACAATCAGAATAGAAATAAAAAAAGCCTTCCATAGATCTGTAAGCGAGTGTTGGCGAAAAAAATAGAGAACATTTCGACACATAACACAAAAGAACTATTCCCGTCAATAAACTGAACGTTATAAACACACTAAAAATACACAGCAGCAACACAGAGTTATTAGCAAACGCAAACATAGACAGTAAAAACACACAAAAAGACGAAGAAGACAACCTACTAATCACGGACACAAAGGACAAACTGAATGTATTAGGTGCACAGTTCGAGAAAGCCCACACACAGAATAACAGCATGGGTAAACCACAACTAACAGACATAATCACGCAGGAAATAAATACTCTAAAAACAGAAA
>CM052114.1:5703545-5715043 GCA_028454245.1 Halictus quadricinctus | reverse complement strand
CAACGATTCTAACACGATATTCATACCTCCTTCCAATAATCCAAAAAGGCCTCTCTCCACATCTGATTCAAGCTATACGTATATCACACAAAAAACCTTCAATGAATCCAGGGACAGGTATTATTCTTGCGACAATATATCTGATTCCAGTATGAAACTGAATAAAGGTGACAAGGATATTACACATAAAAAAGAAAATAAAGCAGGAGCCATTAGACATCGATTACCATCTATCTGAAATAAAAAATCACCTAGATAAAAACAAAGACCGGAAATGCCTTAACTACATACAACTCAAAAGTTTCATCGACAAAACAACAGGATGTGCCAACATCGGACCAATTTGCCAGGAATACGATCATGATATGGGAAAAATAGCACACACGCTCAGGTCCACCTATCCTGAAGGAGAGAGTCATGAAAAGTAGATTCAGCCGTCTCTTAAAAAAACTCTCCCTCATTGAAGCCGGGGCGTCTGATGACAACCTAGAAGAAGGAACCTCCGACGAAAACATAGAAGATCACTCAAACATTTCCTCTATTATAGGGCCTAAGGCAAATGACTGAATCAATTTTTCAATGGAACATTAACGGCTTCAACCCTCAAAGGGAACAGTTAGTCTTACTTAAAAATAACCTAAACCCTAGAGTCATTTGTATTCAAGAAACCAACTTCAAGGTGTACTTATAAGTGACTTATATGTTAAGTACAAAGACATAATAATGTAATATTATGATATAATATCTGTGGTCGCTAATGACCTAGTAGTTGATGCGACCTGTATAAATAAATAAATAAAAAAAAGACAAGACTAGCGTGAATGATAGACTGAATGGGAACGCGTGAATCCAAAATATTATACGTAAACGCCGGTCCCTACACTACCTCATTATACCTGCTCCGGTCGACGAATCTCTCACTTGTCGATCCCATCCGGAGAGGGGGGACCATCAGTCTCCACATAAACAATAGCAATAGGACCGAAGGAAGGAGAAAAACCAAACCAAAGATCACGACAAATTTTGAATATTTTTTAAAGTCTGATATTGTTGAATGTAGAAATGTATTCATAACATGATCTGTGTCTACAGAAAAATTTTATGTAAATAACAATTGCATAACCATAAATATTAAAGTGCATAACACTTTAAATTGAAATTTTACATATATTTTTATAATTTAACTTTTTGTAATCACACGTGAAAATGAAAGGTACATGATTTTAAGTTCAGCAAACAAAAAGTTATATAAGAACGTATGTACATTGAAAGGTGTAAGTCTAAATGTATGATGGACAATGTTATTTTAACAAGAATGAAACAAAATGTGAAGTTGTTAATGGCAGCATATATTATTCATATAAGATGATTCACGAAGGAAGCCTGCAGGATGGACTATTGTTTTAATATTACGTTTTCTAAACTCACTTCATCGAGCCAAATAGGTCCTTCACCAGGTCCAAAGAATCCATCTTTTCTGACTATAGCTTTCCCTCCATATCCCAAAGATCTACAAATCACTGTTGCAGCTGCATTTGAAAAATCATCGTCACAAACAGTGCCCCATATGCCATGATGACGAACTTCGACTCTTCCCTCCAGAGGAGTACTCCCGTTCGCCAAACGTATTTCAAAAGGTGCCTGTAATAATGTATCAGAATGAAATTTTTATTCATAACGTAAACAAATTTTTTTATAGTAGGAAGCGAGAAAGTTATGGAAGTTTTTAATGGATCCTACTCCACCCCTCAGGGACGACATCGGTACCTCATATTTAATGACTCTGAGAAATATTTCAAAATTAATTGCAAGAGGTCAGATTATTAGATGTAATCTGTTTCCATTTGCATTATTGTTTGCTTTCTAGAATTTGAAGATAGCTAGAGAAAATATTAAAAAAATCTAATTCATCAACAAATTATTGTAACATCTGTAATGTCATATAACGTCGATCATACAGAAACAAACCGACAATCCATCGTCGTCCTCGAAGGGTTAAAACATGGATGAAAGAATATTTTTCGAAATAATTTTTTTACTCTAAGTTCCAATGAGAACGGATAAAGAAACTTTCATGCAAGTGAAAGTTTCACCTTAAACAGTACTTACACATTGAAATGGGAAAATAAACATTTTTCTATATACAGAAATAGATATTTGGTTTATCAACAGTACAAATTTTTTCAATCGTTGTAACAAATATTAAATACCTACTACTAAATTAATAGTTGGGATCGAATTGAATAATTATCTTTCGTTTCTAAAATTGTGTTAAGACTTATATACATATACGTTTCGTTTGAGAAATTCTACAAAAAAGTTCTACAGGTTAAGTTTTAAACAAAACTCACTATGAAGTTTTTGGAGTCTTTCGTTCTTTGATTAATAATCCTATACTTCAAATATGTTATTTATGAACGATGCCCCACGCAAGCGAGGTATAAATATGTACATAGTTGTAGGTAAGGCTATGGCGAGCGTATCGGTATTGTATTCACGCGCGCGGAAGAAATGAAAAACGCATAGCGACAGGCGGAGTGAAAGTTTAAAAAGTCGCGATTCGTGTCCGGTCGTCGCTAAAGAACGTCTTCATCGTCTTTTTTCTTTATTTTGTTGGCATCATACCTTGTTCACGTCATTACCTATATTAACAAAGTTGCGTCATTACTATTCAATGTCCGGAGTCAATCCGTTCAAAACCCGATCCTACATTTATGTTGGAGGAGATTCTACCTTACTGGTGTGGATGTACGTATGCGAGTGTAGGAGAGGGTTCAGTGATGGGGAATAAAGAGGGGAGAAAACAGAGAATGGGCGGACAGACTGGTGGAAGTAGTGAAAGAGACCAGATCCGATACCAGAGATTTAGAATATAATTATTTCTAATTGTCGTTATTATTATACGGTTTAATAAAGATTGAGTAATATAAGTGAAACCAGTTGTGTCGATTTGGCTTATTACACACCAAAAGAAACTAAAGAAGTAAAATGAGAAACCCAAAAATTTACTTACAATCATTACACCAATAATTCGTAGTTCAAAATTTGTTAGCGCATCTCTTATAGAACTTTATGTAATAAATGTGTCTCAATAAAAAAAAAAAATGAACACTTTTTAAGATAACTTGTTCCAGTTATAATTCCAGAATACATTCATCTTGTATTTTTGGTTAAACTTCACCTTGGCAACTCAGACATTTTAACTTGTTTTGCTACAATCCTGTAGATTATGACGAGAAAATCCCAAAATTCAAGTTTTAATGTTAAGAATTCGCTGGTTCAAAAGATATGCGTGTTTAAAGGCCCCTGTTGGTAATGCAGGCTCAGCTGTTATAGGAGGGTGAGAGAGTCAGGTATGAGAGACGCGTGTAAATTTATGACTGGAGCAGAATCGGGCTTGTTGTTATTTACATTATCGTGACCCCAAACAATTTGTGTACTCGGACTAGACAGCAGCACGGACGATTGCTCGATAGTAAAATCTCGATAGCAAAGTCCGGCTTGTCAACACCTTTGCAAAATCCAGCAAGGTGTCCTCCCTCTTTGCAAATGAAACACGAAAGTTTCTCGTCAAACAGACAAATCCAATAGTTGGTGTCGTCATAATTAATTTCTAAGTAGGGCGGCAACTTGCTGACGTCATTTGGGTGTATATAAATCTGTCTATGGAAACTGAGGATATGCGCAAAACCAGGACCACTCACACCGGCCCTGATGGAAGTTATTTGCGAACAGAGTCGAAAAATTCTTCTTCTTCGAGAGTTTGTCACAAATAACACTATGTGGGATGATAGGGCAGCTGATATTAAATTTTGGCCTCTGATATTGAAGGACGAACCTCTAAAGAATGGTGACCAATGTGAATTTTGGCATGAGAATCAGTGAGTTTGTCTGCAGAATATTTTGAGTTTAGATAAAAGCAAACACGACTGTGTGAAATTCTCGAAACAAATCTTATATTCATTGAGTCTGTTAATTTATACAAGGGCATTATGTATTCTTGGATGGGAATACCCTCAACCGCATCAGAAACAAGCGCCTGCTCCTTAGTAGGGAATTGAACTTGTGTAGAAATTTGGGCGTAGGACGCTTCGATCAGTGCGTTGGCCATCGTTGGATTCATTAAACTTGATATACTTGAACTTTGAGCACTATGTATACAAGTGCCTCTGACGGCAGAGACACAAGTACAAACACAGTGAAAGAAAAAAACCTTAGATGACAAAGATTCCGATAGAACACTTGACTAACCAAATACATTGAAATTGCAAATAACACAACGCGCGCGAGCCGATAGCCGTCGCCATACACGCGAGAACGAAATCGTAAACACGTACGACCTCGGCAATGGCTAACGCCAAACTCCGCTCAGTGGATCGTGCCACCGAGTCGGACTTTCTCTCCCATCACGCGCAATGGCCGCGCTCTGATTGGTCCGTGTAACAAAGCCGAGGCGGACATTTTTACACAGGAAAATGTGACTTTAAATGACCTTACGAACCGCCCCTTACAAGGTTGAACCACAGTTTTGGGATACCTTGTATAGAAGCCGTGTAATATGATTATTTATGTTGTATAATGAGTTTCTAAAAAGTATTTAATTTATACCCACATCACAATGTTCGGTACTTTCATCAGACCCATCAGGGCAATCGACAACTTCGTCGCATATGTACGCATTCAGAATGCAGGTAGGGCTAGTGTCGCATTTCCAATAATCAGCCTGACAGGTATCGACCGCTGTTTTGCAAACAACACCTACAGCTTCTTCTGGTCGACAATTATGAACGCCCCACCTGTAAAAGAATATAAAAAGTCACAATACCTTGGTTATTTATGATGACGGAAGCATTTTTAAGAGATCATGGTTGCGTTTATGGATTTCTTGAATCCCTAAGCAAAATTTAAAATTGCTTTTATAATCGATATCGACTTTGATGACGTAGTGCATATTGAATTTGTGGAACTAGTTTAAATTTTAAATAGACAAACCGATTCATAATAATTACCCTTCAAAATCACATTCACGCAAAGAAGTCTCATTTCCTCGACATTGAAGTTGATCAACAATAAATCTCGTAGGTGGATTCAGATTACCGTAGAAACCTCCTGGTCTTATTTCAAGAGCGCCAAGATCAAAGCCAAGTTCTTTACAAATTACATTAGCATCATTCATGCCAAAACCGTCGTCGCAAACTTGGCCCCAGACTCCTAAAACTGTTAAAATTATTCTCATTAAGCTCACTAAAAAAATGTAAAAGAAGTTATTTATAAAAATTAGGAAAAGAAACTGAAAGGATGAGGTGTGTGTTGCGAGTTCAGTAATGAATTTGAACATGTTGTTCGGAATGCAAGACTTCTTCCAGATGAGTATTCACATTTGTCATCGCATATATGATACTATCTGCTTTAACCGTTAAGCAGGTGCAATTAGACGACGACGAATGTATATACACATTAAAGACGAATGAACTGATCGACGGCGATGGCGCGTCACCGACTATACACCGCGCTCCGCTAACCCCGCGAGATCCTCAGGTGGATCGAGTCTCAATTTCTGAACTTTCACTGTTTGTCGACAAACCAACCGCTTTCTTCCTTAGAAAACTGACGAAAATCAGCCGCGTGTGGCTCGATTCGAAGACTCTTCGAATAATGAGTTATCTTCAAAAGTTTTCATACACCGTTTAAAATAATATAACGTCTTTTAATGACTTGAGTTTTTTCAAGAACGTAGAATAATTCGTTTACTAAATGATGTGTAAACATTTTGTTTAACCCCTTGCACTACTTTCACGAGTCTGACTCATGATGAAAATTTTGAGCCAAACTTGAATATCACGAGTCAGACTCGTGGTCTTAATCTAGGGCCAAGTATGATTATCTCGAATGGGATACTGTGTCCCCGAACAGGCCATGTGTAGGCCACGTACGGGACTATGTAACTCATTGTCAGTGGTAAGGTGTCGTGTTTCAAATTACTCCACTTGAGCTCCGTCGCTCGGCTCCGTCCGCGACCTTTCCGACGGCCAAGTTTGGCACGGCTTTTTCAGAGTTTCGGCGTAGTGCAAGGGGTTAAATTGTAATTGTCAGGAATAGCAAAAAAAAAAATAGTAAGTGTTGATTTTACATTTTTTTATCTGAGTTCGTAATGAAAAGATGCAAAATACATTTTGCAAATATGTACAATTATATACATTCTGAATTACAATTTTCTTAAAAATCTCTTTACACAACAATTACCAAACTAGTTCTTGTAGTTTCAAATTCTTGAACACACTCATGTCATTTGATCTACTTTTAAAAAAGTTACATCATTTTAACGGGTGTAGGGAAATTTTTGTGACTGACTGTATACTATGTTCTGTTAAAAGAGTAACATTTGTAACACTTGAATTAAGAACACCATTCTGATTAATTAGAAAGGTAACACAAATATTTCATTTGTTTGCCTCTCGAATTATTTGCGTTTTTTCGGTTGGAACCCGGGATACCTGGGTTATCTGTTTCACTGCTGCTTTCGCGTGCCATACGACACGAACGTGCGACATCATGGCAATCATTTAGGCCTTAGGCAGTTAATTAATTTGACAAAGTTTTATTATTTTCTGATTATAAATATCTCAAACCTCGCACATGATTATATTTAGTCATTTTTACTCAGTTTTATTCACATTTTAATTTGACGAATTGTGTTATTCACATTTTCATGTGTTAAAAAATGGAAAATAGAACAATTTTTATCGGTGGAGCGCCTAAGGGTTAACAAATTATGCTGTTACATACTTTTAAAAGATTTTGAGAGACATCGCAGAAACGCGTTGTGATGTTTTCATATTTACATATATCATATTGTATTTACATATTAATATTTCGACTTACTTTTAACTTCAATCCTTCCTTCGTAAGTGTTATCTGAACCAGCCAGCCGAATGGCATAATCCAAATTTTCCACAGTGCAGATACTCTCATCGCTACGATCGTTGCAGTCGTTCTTGCCGTTGCATACCTGGATTTGGTTGATGCACTTTCGGTTGTCGCAAATGAACATCCCATCACAATTTATACTCCTGTCCCTCATTTCGTAGTAGTCGAACTCGCGATTTGGTTTCAGAGATCCTGTCATGCCGATGTTACTATCGCTTAGAAGGCAAATATTTCCTGCTGCCCTAAGGAACGTAAAAACAAATATGTAATGTAAAAGTTGATGTCCTACGCTACAAACTTTTGTCCTGGTAGTGTGAGATATAACAAGCTCCTAATGATGTTTATCGAAAAAATTCTACTGTTATTACGACACTATTTCTACTGAAAAATAGAAATTGAATGTCAGTATTTGTGTAAAGTGTAAAATATTTTAAAAGGCTATGAAGTTTGTTAGCGCAAACGCGCAACAATCGCAATTTATACTTCGCGCTATACCACACAAGTTTGTTTATGTTTGTTCATCACCTGTATTCAGCATCTTTAAATGTGTGTATCAATCTATCTTTGTATTATTTCCCTTCTCTGTATTGTCCTCGGTCGTGTCAGACTTAAAAGTTAGTATAAGTTCCCGTATTAAAGCAAGGCACTGCGCCGAGGCAAGGATGTTCGCACTGAACAAACACGGACGAGAGAAAGCGGCAACCAGAGAGGAGCTCAGACGAACCAAGGGGAAGGTAAGTCGACCCAGTGATCGCGTGAGAACGACACGATTCCCGTCTCGTCTTCTACTTCGTGTATGCCGAGACGCTTCGCGCCTCGAGCTCGCGTCTATATCAAAGACGCTTTGAGCGGTTGTGGATTTCCTCGTGAGATAAAGATTTGGAAGTCTTCCTCGGAAGAGTCCCGAACGTGAGGAGTATAGTGTCGAGTACGATCTCGGATATCGTCTCGAACATCGTCTCCCGTATAATATCGAAGAGCGTAGAATCACACCTGGTCTCGTGCTCTCCCGAGTGCACGATTTCACGTACTGTACATCGTACGGGTCGAAGTACATTCCGTTTCGGGATATATCGCGACAGTCGTATTGTAATCGCGCCGTCCATCTGACTTTTCTCGAAATCTCGTACCGATGAGATCCTTTTTGCATACCGTATTATTGTACGACCGCGGATTTTCCTTTCACGACAACCATGCGCTGCGAAAAATCACCGATACGCCAAATCTGTATGGAGAGCGCGGGCTCTTGGGTGCGAACATGTGACCGCGTATTTTGTACCATTTGATTCCAATTAAGGAGCTAAAGCCAATTTCGTGAATCTTTCATTCGACCTGCGAGATCCGCTCTGCCGTGAGGGCTGTCTCCGTTATTCCCGTGTTCAAACCTTGGAACTGTTCACGGTACTGTTTGCCGTCGTAAAGTTGCCAACCTCGAGACATTCCTACGGTGGGACGACGCGACGCGTCCGTATCGCCGTCTCCGACTTGTTCCAACGACAGCGGTTGAAATTAGAAATCCTATTGCGTATTTCAGCGGAATCTGGTCGCTTCTGGCACGGTAATTACCGAACGCCGACGTTGCGCATCGCGTACGCGACCGTATTCGACGCGTAAGAATTAGCTTTCGGGCGACAAAAGCGCGAGCGACCGAATACCCGTCACGAATTTCTTGTAATTGCGCCGGCTTAACACTTGATTGCTTCGGGTTCCCACCGGCGGCCCCATTGTTACCATCAGGGAGAATAAACTAAAATCTAAGCCATATCCCGACTATTCTTTCTTGTGAGAAACCTTCTGGCCGCGGGGAAGGTCTCGTACTCCTACCGCGTAGAATCCTGAACTTGGGCGAAAGTTATCCAGGGTATTGCGCTGCCCTCGCAGATTCGAACTGCAGTTCGGTTTGCGTGACACTTTCAAGTGTCTGGCGACCGAGTACGATCCGAACCGGAAAATCTTTCTCGAAGATCAAATCTGCGAGCTGCCGTTTGTCCCGGGTAAACCGCGTTTCGCGCGGCCGAGCGTGGCCCGGCCTTCCGGCATGTAAATACCCGGTGTCGCCCAGGTTTTCGCCCGTCGAACACGAACGAAAATGTCGGCGGTGTGACAGTTTATATCACGATGTACGAAAAATTACTTTGGCAAAACTGCATATTAGGGGGAAATTGAAATTGTTACTCATTTAACAATCATTTAACGATTATTTTTATACACAAATATTGTTAAGTTTTATTTAATTTAATCATTTTATTGCTAAATTTCATTTTTGTGAATAATTACTATTACATATACGTTAATAACCAAAATTAGATTTTTGTAAAAAAAATTTGACATAGCCGCACTCTCTAGAGTGCCAAAAATCGAAAAATATTACATTAACTGTAAATGAGTGTTGCAATAATAACTCTATGTAATGGAAAGTGCTTACCAAAGCATATGCATTGATTTTACATTTAACAATGTAGACTTATTTTTTGTACAAATTTTCAACGGTGGTTTCATTTATTAATTGCATATAAAACTTCAAATTAATATATAACAAAAACTGCAAAATACATCCTGAGATTCATACATTTCCGGATATATTAGTTATTATAGTCTAAGAATTCTATAGTTTTGTTCGCAACTGCTATTTATTTTTAATTTTGTAAACTTTTTAAGTAATGTCCGTACTTTTCCTTTAGGATCTATCATGGAAAATTTGTTAACTTCTATTTAAATTTATTACTTATATTGTTAAATTTCATTTTCTGTGAATAATTAACAATACATATACATTCGTAAACAAATTTGGATTTTTATCAAAAATTTTTCCATTTGTCCGCCTCAGTCACAGTGTGGAATTTACAGTTTAAGATTTACTGTGCGAAATTCAATGAGCGTATATATCACGATATGAAATACACCTTTTTTTCCAAAAATGGAAATTAGGATGGAATTTGTTAATAATAATCATATAATAATCATTTTTATGCATAATATAATTTTGGAATAAATATACATACAATCATTTGTATGTATTCTTTATTTGTTTTTAATATATGTTTCATACCTATTGGAAAAGTAATAAGAATGTAAGGATAGATCGAGATTATTTGGAAGAACGTGAATGGGGATCACATTCCAAGTACTGACAATGAGGCAGATAGCACATAGCGATTTGTTAAGTCCGTTAATTTTGTATACTACTATTATAATTTGTTTAAGTTTCTTATTATTAATTTTGCATATGGTTCATTTATTATTAATTACGTTTTCAATTTTTTAGTTTTTATAAATAAATTTTTTTTATAAAAATTGGTAATTTATTGTTAAATTTATGAATTATATTGGTAAATTTAATTTTCTGAAAAAAATTTCCTACACGTACACATTAATAACCAAATTACGAGAAGCGCCCAAGAAAGAGTTCCCCGCCGTCTGCCCTTAGCTGAGGGTTCACCGTCGTGGAGTTAGTCGGTATACACCTACGGGGCGGGGAGAAGTCCCACATGTCCCCGTCTCTCTCCCCAAGGAGGGCGGGGTATACGCAATGCGATTACCACCACGTAAAAAAAGGCGAGCTGGGCACGGCGTGGCTGCAATTCGCTTCGTGTGGGGTGGTCCACCGCACGCGAGGAGGAGCTTGCCGTGAGGATGCTTCAGAGCTTCCGCTGTCTGACCGTGGGGCACGTCAGGCATCGGTGTCCCAGCACTGTTGACCGAAGCGGCCAGTTCTTCAGGTGTGGTGCGACTGAACACCGGGCCAATGTCTGTTCAGCGGTGCCTCGGTGCCCGACCTGCACCGAATTGGGCAGGCCCGCCGTGCACAAGGCAGGGAGCTCTGCGTTCTCTTCACTTCCGAAGAGGAGCCGGTAACCATGGAGGGAGGAGCCCCTTAGAAGACGGGTTGTGGAGGGAGGGTTGTGTTCCGTGCCCGTGGCGCCCTCCCCCCTCTCACAAAGGGGCTGTAGATGGAGCTAACCCCACCACCACAGACAGGCCGACCGGCTTATTAATTCCCCAGACGTTCCCCATATCGGGGACATGGGGGACTTCGTGGCCTCGCAGAGTTTGAGGGGTTTTTGAACCGGCTGGGCGCGTGTATCGTGTCCCAAACAGCCGGACCAATGCTGGTCCTGGGTGAGTTCAACGCGAAGACCACCATGTGGGGAAACACCACGACCAACCCTCGTGGCGGGGCACTCAAACATTGAGCTGAGGTCATTGAGTTCGGGTTAGTCAACTGTAGCTCCGTGATCACGTGCGTGCGGTAGAGCGGGTGGTCCAATGTCGATTTGACGTGGGGCCATCCGCTTAACCGTGCGCTGTGTGTCCGCTTGGCGGGTGGTCTGACCACCTCCATGTAGAGTCCTCCATAGAGGACTCGCCCTCCAGGATGGTCAGAATGGCTCTCCAGCGTGCGATTATCGCTGCCAAGATCACAGCCTGGGATAAGCTCCTGGGGACCCTGAATATAACCCCTGGGGGCAGGTCATATCGGGCCTCTTTCCCTCCTCGGACGGGATGGGAGAGAACCCGCTCTGTGCGGTTCAGTTCACCTGGACCGACGAACTCGGGGTTACTATGAACAG
>CM052114.1:5642928-5703445 GCA_028454245.1 Halictus quadricinctus | reverse complement strand
GAAAATTGGTTTCTGGAATATAGCAGGAATAATAGGGAAAGATGAAGACAGTTAGGGATAGTAAAATAGGGAGAGCAAAGGGGGGAATGGTGATAGGAATGAGAAAAGAAATTATGTGCGCAAAGAAGAGCGGGGGAGAGTCAAAGGAAATAGAAGGAATAATAGAGGGAAGGATAAGCATAGGAGAGGAAGAATGGAAGATACTAGGGGTATATTTAAACATAGATATTGAACGGAAAATGAAAGTACCGAGGGACTGGTGGGATGTAGGAAGGGACGAAAAAATAATTGTAGGAGGAGATTTCAATGCGAGGATAGGCAGGGAAGGCGGAAAAGTAAGACAGGAAGAAGACAAGGGGGAAGGCTGTTGGGAGTCAAGAGACAAGAAAGTAAACGGAGAAAGGAGGAAGCTAATAAGAACACTAGGAGAATGAGGATTGGAAATAATGAATGGAGGGATAGAAGGAGACGAGAGAGGAGAATACAGATATATAGGACAGAGAGTATATAGATAGAGAGCATAATAGTATATAGATAGAGAGCATGGTGATAAAAGAAAGGGTAGAATCAGACCACCTACTGGTAGTGATAACAATGAAGAAAGGAAGGCAGGAAGATGAAAGGGAGATAGGAAAGAAGAAAAAGAAAGGCGCGCAAAAAGTAGAATGGGGAAAAGAGGAAAAATTTCTTTTTCTTTTTCTTTTTCTTTTTCTTCCTCTAAATTTTTCAATTTAGAAGGCGAACAAAGGAAATAGAAATAACAGGGGAAGAGATAGGAGAAATACTAGGAGAGCTATAAAAAAGATCAAGGGCGTAATGAAACAAATAAGGAGTACTGAGGGCATGAAAGAGATGAAAAGGAGAGGATGGTGGGATAAGGAATGCATAGAAAGAAAGGACTAAGAAGGGTATTAAGGAGATGGAAAGAAGGGAAAGAAGAAGAAGAGGGATATAGAAGAATGAAAAACAAATACAAAATCTTTGTGAAGAGAAAAAAGAGCAGGAGAGAGAAAGGATATTAATTGAAGCAGGGAAAGCGAAGACAGAAGTAAAGATTTGGGATTTTCTAAGAAATATGGGAGGTGGAAAAGGAAAAGGACAAGTGAAAGAGATAGAAATGGAAAAATGGAAGGAGTATTTTATGGGACTACTAGGAGGAGTAGAAAACAAGATAGAAGGGGGAGGCAGGAGAAGAAGAAGTGGGAAGAGCAATGAAGATATAGGAAGGGAAGAGATAGAAAGAGTAATAAAAGGATTGAAAGATGGGAAAGCAGCAGGGGAAGATGAGATGGGAAATGAGATATGGAAATATGGAGGAGAAAATATAAGGAGAGAAGTGTGGAAAATATGTAATAGGTCATGGAATGAAGAAGGATGGCCAGAAGAGTGGAAAGTAGGTGTAGTAGAGCCTATAAAAAAGAAGGGGGATGGAAGGACAGTGGAATGTTATAGAGGTGTAACGTTACTGAACACCTTGTACAAAATTTATACATTTATACTAGAGGAGAGGCTGCAGAGAGAGGTAAAAAAGAAGAGGATGGTGCCAGAGAACCAGACAGGATTCAAAAAGGAGAAAGGGACAATAGACAATATATACGTTGTAAATTATGTAACTAACAGGGAAATGGCGAAGGAGAAGTGGAGGTTAATAGGATGCTTTGTAGACCTGAAGGCAGCATTTGACAGCGTAAACAGCGGAATATTGTGGAAAGCATTAGAGGAAAGAGGTGTGAACGAAGGAATTAGGGAAAGAATAGAAGAAGTATACAGAGAGAAAACATCAAAGGTGAAAGTAGGAAGTGAAATGGGAGAGAAGTTCTGGGTAGGGAGAGTGGTAAGACAAGGCTGTCCGCTAAGCGCGAAGTTATTTATATTACTCATGGCTGATTTAGAGGAAAGGATGAGAAGGAGGGGGAAAGGGGGGTGAAGATTAGAGGAAGAATGTTATATACTCTGCAATATGCGGATGACCTTGTGCTGCTGGCGAAGGAGGAGAGTGGGATGAAACTAATGATCGAGGAATTCAGAAGTTATGTAAAGGAGAAAGGACTAGAGATGAACAGAGAAAAAACGAAGATAATAAGATTCGAAAGAAGAAGGCAAGAGAAAAAGACGTGGAGATGGAACGGTGGAAGAAGTAGACAATATAAAATATCTCGTATATATATTCAAGAAGAATGGGGGACAGGAAAGACAGATAGAAGACAGAACAAGGAAGGGAGGAGGAGTGATGGAAAGTGTGTGGGGGATAGGGAAAAGATATTTTAACGACAAGTACAAGAGAAGAGAGTGGTTTTTCGACGCACTGGTATGGCCAGTGATGGCATACGGTGTGGAGATTTGGGGCTGGGAAGAAAAAATGGAGGTGGAAAGGATGCAGGAAAGATATATCAGATGGGTGCTAGAGTTAGAGTGGAAAACACCAGGGTATATGATAAGGGAAGAAACGAAGAGAGAGAAAATGAGAGCGAGGGGTGTGAGGAGAGCATGGAAGTTTGAAGAAAGGTTGAGAGCTGGAAAAGGAAGCGAATGGGCCAGACAATGCCTAAAAGAGATAGAAGAGAGAGCTAGAGGAGGAAAATAGATATCAAAATGGGAGATAGGAAGGAAGAAATATATAGAGGAAAGGGGGAATAGAAAAATGTTAGAGGAGAGTGATAAGGAAAGGAGAGAAGAAGAGTGGGGAAGGATAGAGAAAACAGAGAAAGAGAAAGAGAAGGAGGAAAACTGGAAGAGGGTAATGGGGTCTAAATATAATAAATGGTTTAAAGAGATAAGAGCGAAGAAAAGGCCAGAATACTTAGAAAAAGGAACAAAAGAGGAGAAATGGACGAGAATAGCAAGATACAGTCTGGGGAATGAAATGAAGGGAGGAAGGTACTGGGGGGAAGAGGAGGAGAGACGGTGCAGAAGGTGCGGGTATAAAGAAGAGACATGGGAGCACGTGTTGGGAAGGTGCTCGAGAGCCCAAGGATTGTAAGTTAGGGATTCAAGAGAAGGTGAAGGAAATACTGGCTGAGGACGGGAAGGGGGAAGAGTGGATGAAAAAATTAGACCGGGAGAGAAAAGAAATACAGGACGGAAAGTACTATTGAGAGGGCGAGAAAGGAGGAGACAGGAATGAAAGGAAGAATGAGTGAGAGAGAGTGAAAGCGAAAAGAATGAAAATTAAAAGAAAGAACATGTAAAGGGAACGGGATCTCTGTGTAACCCGTAAGGGAATAATAAATACATACTACTACTGATATCGTGTCTGATCCGTGTTGATTACATAATTGGAATTGCGAAGTGATATATGTTACTACTTTCCGATAATTTTCGGCGGCCTGCTATATTTTATCAAAATGAAATCGGTACTTATCATTACATATAAGTTTAATCGATTAAAATTGATAATATAAATACACAATGATAAAACATAATAAAATTTTTTAAAAATGCGTTAGTCGACAGAATTTGAACACTGGTCGTCCGGTTGAAAACTTGGCACGCTGCAGTCGCGCCAAACCGAATCTTGTTGTACCGTAGAAAAAATACGGCATTACATAGGAAATAATGAAACTTTAATCGTCAATATCTCGAAAACTATTGAGTATCTGCCGCTACAATGGGATATATTCGTGAAGAGGAGAACGAGATCTATAAGTGTGCAAAGTTTCAACAGAATCGTGTGCACTGATGAAAAGAGAAAATTGTTCTTGCATGTGCCTTACCCTTAATGCACCTTCGTAGGATTGTTCGACGAATTGAAATTGGGCATATAACAGTTCGTCGTATAATTCGCCAAGAACAGTAGATAGAACAAGAACAATATTTCCTCACTAGATATATGTGAGAAAGTGCAGTTACTAAGTAGACATTTATTAAGAAAATGGTAGTGTCCTGTGGATTCGCCGAAGGAACAGACGATTCTGAAAAACGTGTAAGTATCCTTTACATTAGTATTTTATAATGTAGGATTAGTATTCGTATGTATAAAATATTGGATATAAGGTTTTCTTTCATATTTCGCATCTTCAAATATATGATCCGAATGGGCAGGGAGACAATGGCTTGGTACAAATGTCCCTTTAAATGTCGTTTGTCTCGAGGCACGCAATCAAATTTTGCAAAAACTTTAACTGCTTGTATCTCAATAACTATTTGTTTGCGACACATAGTTCCTTTTAAGCTTTGTCTCTTCTCGATGACTAGAAGGTATTGATGTAAAATAAACATTAACAACTATTTTCTTTGTTATAAGCATTTTTGCGGCAAGTATCTGTTACAAATGTCCACCGATCCAGAGGTGTAGATGCACTCCTAGGATGGATGACCATTACTTTTTATACACCCTGTACATGCAATGGTAATTATTCACAAAAAATGAAATTTACCAATAACATTAATAAGTTATAAAAAAATTAACCATATTTATGCATAAAAATCATTGTTAAATGATTGTTAAATGATTAATAATATCAATTTCCCCCTAATATGCAATTTTGTCAAAGAAATTTATAGTACATCGTGATATACACGTGTAGTGAGATATGACCCACTTGTCCGCACTGTGCGCTCCCTTGACACGGCCGCGCGTTTCGCACCCTGTCACGGTCATACTTCACGAGCCACCGGAGGCCCGTACCGTACGAATTGCGGGTGATCTTTAAGGGGGCCGGCAGGCATTTGGCCATGACGGTCACGCTATGTTACGCTGTGCCTTTTTTTTTCTAGAAATTTTACGTCTTAAGTAAGTAAGTAATCAATTAAAAATGCAAACCACCGTGTTTGTACATGTCTTTGCTATGTCTGTCCAGAGCCATTTTTTCGATACGAACAGTAAATCTTTCGAAATTAAGAGAAACTCTAGCTTCGATTACTTTAAGGATCCACAGTTTAAAAAGGTTGCAGATATATTTTGACCGAAGGCCCAACAACCGCAGAATATCAATATTGCCAGAATTATGTAGAATAATCTTTGCGGACAGCTCTTCTTTCGAAATCAGCTCTTTTCAGAGCTACCATAAACGACGAGGGAAACTCCAGCTTCGAGGATTCACAGTTTAAAAAGGCTGCAGGTATATTTTGATGGAAGGCCCAACGACTGCAGAAATTCACAGGCGAATTGGCTATAAAAGTCGGTACCCTTACTCCGCCGCGGTAATTAGCACCGCGTCACGCTGCTACCTGCGCCACCTTCTTTAGCTACTAATAAAACAATAAACGACACATAACGCAGTGGTATTGTTTAAAATACTATACACGTTTATACTAAATGCTTATATTTCGCTGAAACAAGCCAGAATTCCTTCCTACGCACGCCAGGTGCAAGACTATATTCCATTATGCATAATTATTGTTAAATGGCAAAAAAAAAAAGAAAATCCTGAAACATGTATCCCCTACTTTGGATCAAAGATCACACACCCAAGTTTACATTAAAATGAACTAACAATAAATAAAAGAAACTGCAAAAAAGAATCAAACTTTTAATATATTGTTTGAATAAAAAACTTTTGTTCAAATTTTCTTGCGCGACTACATTTCCCATTGAAAAACACACAATTTAAAAAAAAATTAAAATTTTTTCGACCTCTGGTTTCCGGGATATCTCAAAAAATATGGTTTTGACCCCCAACTTTGAGGGCTGTTTTCATCCCTTCAAAGTGGATGTCTGCCGATAAAAAAAACACGTGTCAAATATTTTTCAAAGAACTATAAGCTCCCATAAGTTTCATCAATATCGGATTTTCGCATCTGAATATGTTCCCTTGTTGGAATCACTTATGTGGAAGAGACTGAGGTAACTGACTATCTGGCTTGAAAAACTGGCTTTTATATTCTTTGATCATGAATAACTGATTGACTAGCGGCTCGATGGGGAGGGAAACGCGAAATGTGTACGATTTGTAAGGTTATGAATGTGACACTGTGTCACTGTGATTGTTTAGAATAACTTGCACGCGACATCGTAGCGCCAACGTGTTTGGGTCCTGCATGAAAGGAAGTCTGTCTGGGCCGAAGTGTGAAAGAAGAGTGTTTGGGTCTTGTTGACAGGAGTGAAGTGTTTAGGGACGCCAAGCGCAGGGCGTACGTGACTGATTGGGTTTTCCGAATGGATGTGAGACTGAAAGAGAGAGTATGAGAATGCGAGAGAAGAAGACTGAAAGTGGGTAAGAGTTTCGTTAAAATATTCCTACAGAATGTAGGTACATCAGGTACCCTCAGCAGGCGATCGAAGTGGATGAGAGCAGGCGAACCGTCATAAACTTTGAGTCGCTGAGGAGAGGCCCAATGTCCTATTGTGCGCAAGTGTATTAATAGTTTTATTCTTGTATGGATTGACAGCATTGATTTGGAAAATTTAATTTTCTAGATAATAAGATCTAATGTTATTAAGGGTACAACATCCATTTGAAGAATGGATATTGTCTTGCTGCACTAAAGCAATTATTTTGTATTTGTAAACTAGTTTGAATTGAAAGGACCTAATAAACCGTGTCAACGAATGTAAGGAAAAAGAATCTTGAAAATTCTATTGGAAGACGAAACATATTTAACGAATAAACACATTGTCTGTCGCATTAAAAAGGTCTTTCGAAATTGTAGCTAGTTTTAAATGAAAAAATCTTAATAAGCTGTTTCGAAGGATGTCAGAATAGGCAAATTCCGTTCCTGTAGATTTATGTGATAAAGACTTATGTGCGATGCTTGCTGATTACTGTTAGACACTTATTATTGAAAATCGGTATACTATGTACAAGCGTTAAGCAAGGCGGAAAGATTTTTAAATTTGTTTACATCAGGAATAGCTGAGTTTTTGTACTTAATTTTCTTTATTAAGAATTTCCACAATGAAATATGAATGTAACTAGTATTTTCATAATTTTGTGTAATGATTGGCACTCAAAAAGACCAAAAAAATGTATGCAATTAAGCACAGTAAGCAAAGACATATTTGAGTAGTATCAGTGTCTACTACGCATAGCGATGGCCTTGGCGAGTCCAGAAAAGGCTGTAATGGCCCTCTGGCGCGAACGTGTCGCGCACAAGCTATCAATGAATATTTTCTTAACCTGCTCATATACTAAGGGAAGCAAATACTTTTCGTGAATGGTTTCTTTACCAGAAATGTCTGTAGAATGCATACCTGTATAGTGAATTCCTTCTAGATAAAGGATTTTTCACATAAATACAAAAATAGAGCGTATAAAGTACCCGCGTCAGCTCTTTTTCAAACATTAACAACCTGGACTTTATTAATTAAGAACCTGGCCTTCTCGCATGTTTAGTTTTTGCGTAACACGTCATTTTTTATCAAAATCACGCATATATACAAAACCCATTATTTTTCGAATACGTTGCGTGATAGAGCAATTCTGCTTTCGGATTTGGTTTTAGTATGACAATGTCTATAAGAATCACCCAACAAGTATTGCAAAATAAATTTGGTGTTGGACAGTGTTATAGAGCGTTAGTATTGAACAATAATGACACATATTATTAATTTTGATTGTGAGAAATACATAGTCTATCGAAGTTGTATTGTAAGATGGAAAGTATATCAATATTAGATTGTAAATATGTATGTAGTACATACCAATATTTCCACAAGGAGGGATGTCACAATGTTCTCTCTGTCCTTTAGGTCCTGCGAAACACCATGGACTCGATTCTTGAAGTGGTTGCGGATTTCTGCAGTAATTATGAGTCTTCAATTTTTCTTTGACTTCTCTACTAAGAGTCTAAAACATAAATATTCCATTCTTCTCAAATCATTATTATACACAAAATGATAACTGACTGAACACTTTAGATAAGTTAGAAAATAAAGCACACTAAAGTCAAAACAGAAAAAACGTAAAATAGGAAAACTAACAAGTATGGAAAGCGAATGGGCTACTTTTTCATCACTCCATGGAAGACATGGTTTCCCCGCTGCTGTTACATTCGCGTTTCCCGCGTACTGGCCTCCTTTCCCATAGATGCAACCTATTTAAATAATTAGAGAATGATATAAGATTAAATCTAAATTTTTTAAAAGTAATTATCCTTACACGTATACCAGTTTGGTTACGAGATAAACTCGCCATTTTCTAATCTTTTACCTAGTTTGTCAATAACTGTAAGTAACTCCACTTGCCTTAGATTATTTTAATTTTGGTAAATACTACGTTCAGAGAACCCAGCATCAATGACCTTTACCTTGATATCTCTAGTAGCACTTATGGTTGGGCAACGGTGGCTAACGTTTGGGAGTTAGTTGGGATGTGGTTAGTGGTATTACCTACAATTTCCCAACGTAGTGCCTACGACGAAAAGTTATTTCAATTTGTCAACGAATATCCAATGTTGGGCCTACAGTTATTGTAGTCGGTTAATTAACGTGAAATTTACGACGATAATACAACATTGGCCCAACGAAAATTTGCCAAGTTTTAAATATATTATCTAACAGACCAGCTCGACAAAAGCAATTTTGGCGACCATCACAGAATTCTTTAATTTTTATTGCAAGTTATTGGAAAAGGTCCAGAACAAAGAAAACCATGTCTATAAATTAATTTTATGACGTACATATATAGCCATGGCACCTGCTCAAAGTTCACCGTTTCGTCGATCTATTTTACTATGTAGCGTGGCCCTTTTTTGTGAATTATAAAAAACGTAGTGTTTCAAGGTCTATTTATTAAATAATTGTGTTCTTGTCACATATTGTACTGTAGGGTATGTATTTTAAGATATAATATAAAAATATTCCATTATGTTATTGTAGGGGCTCGCGTTGTGCGATACTTTATGGCAGGGGCTTTGATATTCTGCAGCAGACCCAGTACGTGACTTTTCATAGTTTGGCTACAGCGATGGGCCTGTCATCGCCACTTGGCTTAATAGTGTTGCTTAAAACACTTCAAATCGTTCGCCTCTTAGGCTCAACGCGTCCGGGTGCTTGAGACTACAGTTCGAATGGTTTGCAGATGTCTGGAAAAACCCACGGTTCGGTCGCCAAGCATGTGTGGCCTTGGCGAACCCTGGGCCTGTGTCAAGTACCCAGCCCCTAGATCCTCCCACCAAACCTCCGAGGTAGGGTTGAAACTTTAGAGTAGTGAGGAGAACCGAGGCTAGCTTATTTGTAACTCGTGTTCGCCCAGTCAGATCGCTCTAGGAAGTCCGATAGTTTTAGAAAAGTCGCCTAGTTCTAATAGACCCATAGCTCGGACAGTGACTTGGCTCCTTCCAGCAGCGTTCTCACTTGTTTAGTTTGAAATATATTGTAGTTACTGGAAACAACATTGCAATTAATTTCCTTTTCGACCAAGGAAGGTGGTCCTTCGAGAGTTAGTTTATTAGGGGGCACCTCGCAGTGCGAACACAACGGAAGTCCGAAAGATCACATAGCCTTTCCCAGTGAAAAATATTCTCATATAAGGACAAAAAGTCTCGGCACGTAAAACCATTTTTGGCCCATTTTTATCGGTAATGTGGTCACTCTACCTTATCGCGAATCTACGAAGACCCTAAGAGTCCCTTAAGAAAGGGCTCATTTGAAAGAGAAAAGTTCAATCTAGCGCGTATGCAGATATTTGGTAATATAAGCGATAGAAGTAGGCCAAAAATTAACGATGTGCATGCAAGCATTTTTATGCCATTGAGTGAGTTTTCTGGATGAAATGGAGAGTAGCGCGCGCTAGAAAATATCTCCAGCTATAAATTGAGCTATATTTTGACTTGATTCTCTGCGAAATAAAGCCAAAAACTTGAAGCACTCTTCTGGCGTCAGAATTCATAATATCGATAATATAGTCTAAGTTTAGTCACAGACTTAATACCTGTCGGATTAAGACCAAGAAGAATCTTAAGTCTGGGTCTGAAGGCTGTGAATGGAAAATTATACAGCAGTTACCGACCTGCTGACACTGCAAAAGTTACGTGATTATCCCGGGCCCTTAAGTTTCTTATATATTAAGGGAACCAAATACTTTTCGTGAATGGTTTCTTTACCAGAAATGTCTGTAGAATGCATACCTGTATAGTGAATTCCTCATAGATAAAGAATTTTTCACATAAATACAAAAATAGAGCGTATAAAGTACCCGCTTCGGCTTTTTTTCAAACAACCCTTTATAACTATTAGGAAGTACATAAAAATATAGTTGGCTATATGGATATGCAGAGGAGATTCCCCTCTATCTTCTCATTTTTTCTGACGTCATTTTTTATCAAAGTCATGCATTTTTACAAAAACCAATATTAACACGTTGCATGATATAGTAATTCTGCTTTCGAATTTGGTTTTAGAATGACAAAGTCGGCAAGAATCACCTAACGGGTATTGCAAAACACGAAAAAGTTTTATTTTGTTGCACAGTGTAATCAGACCACCGGAACGGACAACACATCGGTAACTTCGGCTAAGAATTCCCCCCCCCCCCCCTCGAAAAAATAACAACAGCAAACCAGCGCCCATCTATGTTTTTAATGTTAATATCACAGACTTGATAAACACTCTTAAAGCGTCAACGCTCCTTGCCAACCAATTCGCTGTAAAACTGCACGACCAAACCGAGCACACCATATCCTGTGTCACGTCCAGTGGTTCGACCGTCAACGAATAAACCCTCAGATAAAAAAATTATTATGAATTATTATGGAAATCCGGTGATGTCACGCGAGGAGAAGTAAAAATAGGATTAAGATATATGTTGCAATAGAATTACAAAATTTTATGCAGTTAGGTAGCGCGGAAAACGACTCCAACTTATCTTCCTGCAAGACACGCAGATGAAGATCAGTTTACACCCTGAGAACAAACAGAAAAGGTGTCCAATTATGCCAAATTACAAGAAGAGACGCCGACTTTATGGTGGGAAGATTCTGTCGACACACAGCTGAGTAGTCAGCAGACACCATGAAGATAACAAGATACAAGGTAGAGACTCCTGAGCCAGCATCTTTGAAAAACAAAGGACTGTCCATCTTATAAAAAGGGAACCAACTCCCCAAAGTCAGTTCATTCCGTTATAAAAGTTCATTCCATTGCAAACAGTCTTTCAGTTATAGACAGTAGTTCAGTTCTCTCGTTAAAAATCAACGTCAGTTCAGTTTTCCGGTTACTAAAGTTCCGCAAGTGCTAGTAGTGTTCCGAGGCAGCGACTCCTGTACTTAACGAGCGGATCCAGCGACTCCTGTACTTAGCGAACGAACCTACAGACTCGGTAATACTAATATTTTTATTGTTATTATTATTGTCATAATCGAAGTACTTGTAAGCACTTTAGTACATGCGCTATACAAACCCTATTTGTAAAATCAAATTTGCAATCTCTGATTGAGAACCACAGTTTGAATAAATCAGTAATAGGTTGGTTTTTGTTTTCAAAATAAGGGTACAAACTTATTTAAACAATCCTCAATTTCCCGAACCGTAGCCGATGTATGCAGGTAGGTTCGAAACTGCGTCCTATCCTCTAAAAATCATAATTCGTCCCACTCGGGACGTAACATCTGCAATAGCATCGAGGCCTTCAACATAGCTAAAACCTGCCTATCAGAGAAAGACATTAAATGTTTCACATACACACATAAACAGCTTGAACCAAAGAACTTAATACTAAAAGGCTTCAATGGCAATTTCACCGATAGCGATGTACTAAAAGAAATCTCGGGGCTCAACTTACCACAAGTAAACATCCAAAAAATAACAAGGATCAGACTCAAACGAAATCCAGATCAACATAGCTTTCTGATCAGGGACTGAAACGGTTCTGAAAATAACTGCTTCAAACTGTTATATATCGGTTCTAATTGAAACAGTTATGAAGAACCGAAATGATGTTGTAGCTGTTATCGGTTCTGGCTTATATCGGCTACGGTTACGGTTCTGGAGAACTGATATTTTATTTCGGTTCTATAAATGTTATTTTTCGGCTCTGGATTTCGGTTTTGGTTTCGGTTTTGTCATTTTGTATTCTGTATTGTGTTTGGCCTTATATATTTATTATTTAAGTAGTTATTTATTGTTATTCATTATTTAAACAATTTTTAAATAAATAAATGTTTATAATGTACAGAAATTTGTTTCTACATTTATTATTATTTCAATAATAATTTATTGTTAAAATAATAATTTAAATAAATAAATTTTTATAATGTTTCTATATACATTATATGCATTATTATTTCAATAATAATTTATTGTTAAAGTAGTTTAAATAAATAAATTTTTGTAACGACCAAAGAACATGGAACACATTAGGTTGTGTAACCCTTAGCGAATTGATCGCTGAAGTGGTTAGGTGTTTATGTAAAAGTTATAATTTTTGTTGTGCCTCTTTAAAGTTCCAAGAGTTCTCTATAAGTTACTGTTATTTTTGTTTACTTTTGGATAAGTAAAAAACGTTTTTAAAAATCAATTCTTCTTCTTCCCAGGGCCGGCGTGACGTTTTGCGGGGCCGGATTCAAAAATTTTGCGGGGCCTAAATACACATTCAAATCCTTCACTTAAATTTTACTACGAGGAATTATTTATTTACAAATGCTGTTACATATTATATATTTTTCATAAGGTGAATATTAAATAATAATACAATCCAATAATAATATTAAATAATTTTTCTCGCTTTTTTCGACGCCAAATCATTGATAACATGATCAAAATCGATTGAATTTGCTACTTCACTTTCTATTGACAGAATAGTCAGAGATGAAAATCTCTCTGGGCTTATCGATGATCGCAGATAATTTTTTATTAGTTTCAACCGCAAGAAACTACGTTCTGCTGAAACCACGGTTACTGGCATCGTTAACATAATTTGTAATGCGATTAATAAATTTCGATATGCTTCCGAGAGATTGTTCTTTACAATGTAATTGCCGAATAATTGGTTTGCGTTATTGACCGGAACATCTTAATTTCTTCAATCATTTCAGTTCCGTCGAAATCTCCTTCCAAATGTAAGTGAAGATCTTGACAACACTTTAATAAATATTCATCATCTAAATTCCCAATCTCATTCATGTGTAGAAAACCAAAAATATTTTGGTGATTTGCATATAATTCGAATCTACTCTTAAAGGATACTAACGCAGTATCTATTATTTTTAAAAAGTAATGTACACGGAAGTATTCTTTGTCGCTAATCGTCGATGATTCATCCTGTGCTTCATAATCGAATAATTTCCGTCTTTTGCCCCTGTATGATGATTTGAAATCTGGTGTTATGTCCATTACCCTTGCAACTTCATTTGCTGCGATCATAGCTTTGCTAAATTCTTCATTTCTGTATTCCGCAAAGAATACGTTAAGACCTTTCAAATGCTTCGTAGCCAAATCGATTTGCATCTTTTGATTTTGCAATACTTTGCTGACGATGTTAATTTTTGATAATATTTCGTACCAAATGATAAGACTGGCAATAAATTCAAATTCATTTATCTTGCGCACTATAGACAAAATTTCAATTTTCAATTTATTTTCAGATGCGTTGTTGTTAATTTCGATCAAGACGTTTCGAAATTGGCGAACTTAAAATCGAATAGTCTTTACACTAACAAAACGGCATTCCCACCAAATTTCTGATAATGGTTTAGGTGTAATTTTTTCAACGTGTTTTTTTAGAACATCAAAACGCGATGTCGATGCTGCAAATATCGTGTAAATCTTTTGTAATACACCAAAAAAATGTAGTGCTTGGGTTGATGATTTTGCTATATCTCCCAATAACAAATTCAAGTTGTGACTACCGCATGGTACATAAAACGCTTTAGGATTTACACGTAATATATTTGTTTGTATGTACTCCTTGATATATTCCCCTCATATTGGCACCGTTATCATATCCTTGTCCGCGACAGTCGGATATTTGTATTCCCAACTGATCCAGAATGAGCATGATAGTTTCAGATAGTCCTTTTCCTGTTGTATCGTGAACTATTTCGATAAAATGTTACTTGATTTCAACCTCCTCGTCTGTTATGTTGACGTAATGAAGAACAACTGATAATTGCTCTTGATGGCTCACATCTGGTGTACAATCCAATAAAATGGAATAATATTTTGCTCTCCTTATTGCATCGATAATTACTTTTTGTACTTTATTTGCCATTGCACTTATTAATTCGTTTTGAATTGAATGCTATAAATAATGACGCCCTTTTATGGCTGTTCTGTTTAAATGATCATTTAGAACAGAATCAAATTTTGCAATTAATTGTATTATACCCAAAAAATTACCATTGTGCGGTGTGTACAAAGTACCGGAACTTCCTCGGAAAGCTAAATTATGTTGCGCCAAATATAAAATAACAGCAGTTATTCTTTGGAAAACTTGTTCGTATCGTTTCAAGTCTTAAACATTTTTCGCACTCTTTATCAAGTAGATTGACAGTGCGAAAATTTTGTTCAGTTTGAAGTCACTTGTTTATAGCTCGTAAATGTACCGCAGATCGTTAGTGCATTTTGATCCGCTGTGTTAAAAGAGACCAATCGCAAAATGCGTCTGCCCCCAATGAAATATCAGTAGTGGAAAATAATTTACAAGCGAACCAGTAAACCTTATCTTTAGATTTAGAATAAATTAGCCATCTTCGTTTTGTCCTTTGTCCATTCGTCAGTATTCTTGTAAAATATGTTGCAGAAAAACTCCTGTTATTTTCGTTCTTAGGGAAGTTAAATTGAGTAACTTGTACAGGACCATGCTGAACTATTAAATTTACTGTCTGTTGTGTTCTGTCAATTGGCCACGTGCTAGAATCTTCAATATCAAAATTTCTGTTTTCTTCTTTTTGTGCTTAAATTCCCATATTTTCAATATTTTTTTCTTGATGAGTTTCACAATCGCTCGTTTTTCTATTGTCTCCATTTTCGTTGGTGTCTTCTTCATTTTCCTTCACAGGTGTATTCAAAGCTTGTTTTTCCTCTTCCAAAGGGATATGATTCATTGCTGTATGTTCTTCACCTTCGTTTGGCTGTCTTGAATGACTAGTAGTCTCAATTACATACTTCAAAATGTTGTTTGTTTGCTGTTTAATATTACAATCGTCTCGTTGCTTCTTCCGTTTCAGTTTTTCAGCCCCACTTAAGTATTTCCGTCCACGATCTCTATCCTTGCTAGCCATAGCGGTTCTTAAAAAAACATATTTCTGTGTATACAATTTTGTCCGTTACAAAAATGAATAAAATCGCGTGCCAAAAAACATTTACTGCAAGATAGAATAAACTACATATTTTATTAGTTTGTATATAGTTGAAACATTTCTCTGTTCTTGCTCACTTTATCGAAATTTTAACATTTGGGGCGAAATTAATTTAATAATAACGAATTCAAATTCTCAACTAGTTATATGTATTGGATTTCATTTGTATGTGTTCGGGATTCGAATTCGGGAGTTGCCGGCCGTTACGAAAACCGTCGAGCGTTCGCTCCAGTTCCTCTTTTTTCTAATGTGTACCGGGGCGCGTAGCGATCGCTCGTTACCGTCGGGCGAGGTCGCATAATATTTGTCAGAACTAATTGCCGGTAAACCTCCTCTATTCGAATCTCGACCGTTTGTTTACCGGTATCATACGATCAATCATAACCAATAGCGTACAACCACGTCTGCCGGTCGAAGAACATTTAAGGCCCTCCCCTGGCGGAGCAGCTCCTCTTCTTTCTCAATTCTCGCTCGAGTCAAATTCAGCATCTATCAGCTTCATTCTCGTACTATCCTTTCGCGACTTTGTTTTTCGACCGGCCGATATTTTCGCGTCGCGTTGCGTGATTCTGCTCGCGACAAGATTTTCCGACGCTCGAGTTGAAGATTTTCCGATCGCAGAGGCCCTTGTCAAGGTGCCGTTAAAGATTTCCGGCGCGATTCACCAGCAGAGACGATCACGCGCAAGATTTCCGAATATCGTACCAACACCAGCCGGTCTCCAGTCGTTATCGCTTGAATAAAGTGAATTTTATCCGAAAGGGCAACAGTTTTGATTCTCCCGTCTTTTCCTTGCCTCCTCGCGCGCTCATTTCTGAGTGGTCCCGGCCCCCAGGCGACTCCGACCGTCGGTCGACGCCAAACAGTATGACTGCCATACGTTTTTTCTGCGACGCGATTTCAGTTAAGGTTGATTTTAACTTAAAAGAGGAAAAATAATTGAAAAAAATACTTACCAGAAATCAAACGTTTTGAAAATGTATATGTCACGGTTTATACCACAATGTAACTTTGAAAAATATTCGTGGTCTTAAATTTACCGAAACGTAACGATCAAAGTCCTTGCCACGCGTCGAGAGATTGACTAACGCTCAGCATCGAAGACCGTAGCAATGCAATAGCCTGATGCGTTTTTGTTTAAAACATATGAACCGCAAGACGGCAACTGACACACAACCACTAATAAATGTCAGGCGTTGCTATCCCCAGTTCCTATGCAAGTTCGTAGGAGCTGGGACTCGTCGACAGACTTCCAAAAATTGGGGAGTCTTATCTCTATTTTTTTAAGCAGTTTTTTTAAACAAATCCAAGTAATATTTTTTCGCATCCATAATTCGGTTTCAAGAGGCAAAAAATAGAATGAAAGTACAAAATCTGTAATCATGTATGACTTCTGCAAAAAATTATTGATGTAGTTTAATTTTTCTAAAAAGTACATTTCTCTGAAAGCGTCTGGATTTTTTTATCTATTGTAGTTTCCAGGATATGAGAACTTTTTGGAGTTACACTGAACTTTGATGATTTTTGTCACTCCTTTAAACTGAATCATCGCTACTAAAAAAATGTCTTGCATCTGTCAATGGTATCATCATTCTGTAAAAAGTTAATCAAAATCGGTGTTTTTTAATTGGATAATTTTCGTAGACCGCGGGGCCTTTTAAAACGCAAGGCCGGGTTTCGGCGAACGCGCTGAACCTGCCTTGCGCCGGCCCTGCTTCTTCCGTTAATAATACGACATTTCATACTACACGATATAATAAAATGTATGCAAGCATAGAATTTTTTCTGTCGCAATCTCGGTCGCTTTCATTTTTTGCGATGGTACGGTAGTAGCATTACAGAAGCTAAAGACTAAACAGCTAAATTGAACGGTCGTGCCGCTATCGCAAATATCAGTGAAATTATAAAACAGTTTTTTGAAGCGACTCCATGTAGCAGAATTTTATGCTGTTCAATTGGCGACTGTTCTTCAATCATTTCGGTATGAATTATTTTAACAATAAATTATTATTGAAATAATAATTAATATAGAAACAAATTTCTATACATTATAAAAATTTATTTACTTAAACAATTGTTTTAACAATAAATTATTATTGAAATGATAATGAATATAAAAGAAAATTTCTACGTACAATAAAAATTTATTTATTTAGAATTTGTTTAAATAATAAATAACAATAAATAACTACTTAAATAATAAATATATAAGGCCGAACATAATACAGAATACAGATTGACAGAACCGAAACCAGAACCGAAAAATGGCAGTTATAGAACCGAAATAATATCGGTTCTCCAGAACCGTAACCGTAACCGATATAAGACAGAACAGATATTCTCCTAATAGTTACAACACCATTTCGGTTCTTCATAACTGTTTCGAGAACCAGAACCGATATCATAACAGTTTTCAATCCCTGTTTTTAATCCAACTCACCAATAACAACACCATCGCGGAACTCATCAAGACTTAAACTCAGCTTTATCAAATTGTAAAACAGGAACCTCTTAAAAAAAAAGGAAATACACCAATGTAAGAAATGCCAGAGAGTAGGTCACACTAGCACCAACTGCAACCTTGGATACAGATGCGTTTAATGCACAGACTCCAATGGTTCGGATCAATGTAAAACCCCGCTCAACTCAGAACTTTCTGCAATATACTACGTAAACTGTGAATGCTACGGACACCCAGCCTCGTACCGTGGATGTCCCTTCTACCAATTCGCCTTAGACATAAAGTCGAAAAACGAACAAGTTAAGCAACACAAAAGAGAAGATTAATTGTATATCCCACCCAACTCCCAGATACACAACGCCCCATCAGAGCACATTCAGCAGTGACAAGCACACTCAACAATAGCAGTCAATATCTATTTCCTAATACAGGCCCTGACTCTAAAACAAACGCCAAACCGCAACCAAATCTAGGCTCCGCAAGTATAATGGAGAAAATCAAACAATTGATTACAAACATAATAAGCTCGCAGCTCTGCTTACTAATACAAACAGTCAGCAACAACTCCAGCAAAATCAGCAACAACTCCAGGATGACTGACACACCTCCCAGTCCCTCCACAATACCAGAGCGCAAGATAGCCGCCATAAATGTGAACTCTCTAGTCTCCCTCTGCAATCGATATGACCTACACCAGTTTCTCAACACTAATAACATTGATATAGCCCTAATATCCGAAACCAAGCTCAGCAGCAAGTACAAAATAGAATACTCAAACTATAATATTATCACGAACGACAGACAACACAATAAAGCAGTTGGGGCACTGCTATTATAATCAAACGTCATATACAATCAGAGACAATATATACCCTGTCCTCTGGAGATAATCAAATAGTGGCATATACTATCACCAAAATCACGGTAAAACAGAACCTATACCTCTACATCATTACAATATATGCGAATAATGCTTAGCCAACCCAACCACTACTACGACATAGCTGATGACCTTAACTCAAAGCATATTCTATGGTGTGACAGAGCCATTAATAAAAACAGAGCAATGGTAAAAAATTGGGAAACATCAACAGTGGCACTCCTATTCTGAGACAGGATACTCCCTTCAGATGCGTCAACGTTTCCCAGCGTTAACACATACCTGAACATTGGTATTATCGACGGAAGAATTGTTATTCCAGATCTCACCTACACAGCGATCACCGTGCCCTGATGTTCACTTTAAACCTACCCAAAATCGTAGAATCGACCAACCCTGAAGAAACATACAAACACACTGTAGCGCAGGTAGTCCCTAAATATAAGCCCACAGACAATATACTCAATTATACCAATACTAAAATCAAAAAGCCCCATAAATACAAATCCTATATACTAACCTCCATACACAAATTATACAAACACAACAACACTCATCATTACAATATAGTGTTCCTCAAAGACTTATTATCAATCATTAACTACTCACTCAAACTAGAATATTCTAAATCCTACACCAAATATTAGGACTCTCTGATCAAATCTATAGACCACAGAAAAACAGATACTTTCTTCCCCAGGATACATAGATTCTTCCGACCCAAACCACAATTAAAAATTGACCATATTGCTATCCAAAAGGAAGACGAAAACCTCCTAAGCAGATGCAACTACCGCAAAGACGAATTTTTACTCCATGGTAGTAAATATTACGTACAAAACCCTGTAGATGTCTTAAACATAGTTGGGGCGTATTATGAAAAAATCAATTTCCCTAGATACACTAACACATCCAAACCATTAAAACATACAGTGGATAAAGAATCTACGAAGCTAGTAAACGCATTCAAGAACAACCTCAGCAGAAAATTAACCATAACGTATTTCACGGATTCCAACACAGCAATAAACCCAAATAGTTCAGTCAATTCCTTTTTTTCAACACATTTAATACCAGCGACATCCATAAATATTTACCCAACAAATCCTCGTTTGGCCTTGTGACAGGTACATCCGTACTGGCGCGAAACTATCCTCGACGAGCAGCACCGCCGAAACCCCGCGCCCGCCGCGCCAACGAAGACACAGGAGACCGCAACCCGCGAGTACGACCGGCGACCGCCAGGGGGTCACCGCGCCAAACCGGTTTTCTCGCGGAATAAGATTCGCGCGCACGGCTATAATTACCCGAGGCAACGACGGATAAACAAGGCAGCTTACCCCGTCAAGGAAGCAAGTAATCCGAGTGGTGAAGGCAACCGAGACAACTGGGCTAGCTTTTGGAAGGGTGATTGCGAGTGTGAATGTGTGAGCGCGCGAGAGTCAGAATCCGACACCGTCCGAACCCCGGTTACCGGAACCGGCTCGAACCGCGCGACATTCCTGGCCCGAATGGTGAAATACCGACGAGAGTCCCCTCTACCTCAGTGGCGAAGCGCCGAGCAGATATCACCCAGCCCCCGCAGCGAAAGCCGAGTGGGAAAGGTTCCCCCTCCTCGACCACACCCGGTACGACAGCTCCGCCATGCGACCGCACCCCCGCCGAACCGTTCGGCCCCACTGTTCCCCATCCGAGGTTCCACGACCTTGGACAGCCGACTGACGCGGCCAATCTTCCCTCCGCACCGGGGTAACCGTCACAGCCTTAACGACATTACTGCCAATAGTACTTAAACATCTACCCACTAAACTCATAATAGCATACACAATTCTCTTCAACAACTGCATTAACAATAGCTACTTCCCTGAAAGTTGGAAAACTACTAAAGTTCTCCCAACTCCAAAGAAAGACCCCCCCCCCCCCCCGGAAGTCATTTCCAGTTACAGACCCATCAGCCTCACACCCGCCATAAGTAAAGTTCATGAAGCCATCATACACAAAGCAGTCATCCAACATACCACAGACAACAAAATTATTCCCGATAATCAATTTGGTTTTAAACACAAGCATTCTACTGTTCACGCAATCCATAAAATTAGATTAAGCGATATCACTACGCACGTATACAATAACAAAATAGTTGGAGCCCGCCTAATCGACATTGGAAAAGCTTTCGACTTGTCTAGAATTGTCTAGACATCGTGTCTGCGCTGCGATCGAGTGGAACACTGTCATTTCTGAGTTCTTTATTAGCATGCTTGACCCTAAGAATTTATTACGGACTTGGGTACGGCTGAAAGTTTAAGTGTCCTGTTTCGGAATGGGAAACAGACCAGCCGTACCCCACTCAATGACAATTGACGTCCACACTCAGTGGAAAGGCGACACCAGTTTCGGAAAAAGATCCTTGAAACAAGGAATCTTTGCGCAGCGTCCTCCGAGGCTCCGCGAGAAAATGAAACCACGGAGTCAGTAGACGTTGCACACTTTTTGGATGACGCCCCAAGCTGGTGATTCGTCCCCTGTCTATGCCTACCAAAGAAATTATCTCTTCCCGAGCTTTGGTAGGGAATTGCAGAAGAAGTAGGAGTTAGAACGCTACGAACCTTCATTAGGTTAAGAACATTTTAACATTTGTACGGACTTAAACCTTATAACCTTTGCCTAGAACTTGGCATTGAACTTTGTACGTTCTCAGTTGTTTTTTATTAAATTTATTGTTTCACACTTTTAGGACGTTTCTTCATACAAACTGGCGCCATTAGTTAATGTTCGAAACACGACTCCATTTGGATAAATGGTATAATTTATACTTTAAAAGAACTTAACTTTCTCACTGATCTTGTCGAACTAATGTGCAGAATGACAACCAACAGACGCTTCGTCACCTGGAACGGTGAACATTTCTCTAACATGACATATACTATCAAAGAAGGCCTCACGCAAGGTACAGTCAACTCCCTATATTATTCAACTTATTTACACACAATATAACAAATCTATTTCAACTCAACTCCAACAATAACACACACTCTGCTACATACGTAGATGACCTCATCATCCTAATAGCAGATAGCCATCCAAATATAGTTCAAGATAATCTTGAAGATCTCGTTAACAAAATAAACCTACATTATCTGAACTGAAATTTAAAGATAAACTCTTCTAAATGCGAAACCATCCTGTTCCACAAACCACTCAGATTTTCAAACAGCTCCAAAAGATTCTACATCAACAAGTTTCACATCGCAATACACAATAACAATAGTAGCTACACAATCCAACACAAAAAATATGTCAGATATCTAGGGGTACACCTAGATTATCTCTTCAGGTACAACGTACACATCACAAAACAACTATAGAAAGCCACCAATCTATACAGAAAGTACTGTAGACTCTTCTTCCATAAATCACTGTCACACAGACCAAAAGCAATCTGCTATCTCCTAGCTAATAAGACCCATAATAACCTAAAACTGCCTTAGAGCTGCCTTACACGTCTACAGAAATACACATAACAATGATTACATAAACAACAAAACTCATTACAACTTAGCCGACATCCTCCAACTTGATAATCATATCCTCAAGCTAACTCGTGACTACTTTGACAGCATTCCAAACACAGATAATAAAATTTTATCCGACCTAATAAGCATAGTCCCATCTAGCAAAGAATCCAGCATCCTATCTGAGTATATCACTCCGCAAGCGTTCATACACTTAGATAAATCTGGCCTAATTCAAGATGATATGAACCTACCTCTAATCTATCATGTATCTAGAAACCGGGCTGATAAAACTGTTATACGCGTTCCGTTGCGAGCTCGCGTCGTGCTCAAGCGCAGGCCAATCAGCGAGCGTCCCGAGAGCGCGCCAATCCGCGAGCGACGACACGAGCCGAGCCCTTCGCGAAGCGAGGATCTCGTAATGGTCTGCGCTCGTCTATATAGACCCGGCCGAAACGAGCAAACCTCGGAGTTTGTCTGGAGCTGCTCTCGGAGGAACTTCTCGGAGCTCCGGACTACTCGCGTCCGCGTGGTAAGCGCACACGTTCTACGGGTACTTCCGTGTGTGTGTGCGTGAGCACGCTGGTATTGGAGAAGCAGGCATTTTGGGTGGTTCCGTGTGCGTGCGAGACCGGTACCGCGAGTCAGTCTCGAGGTGGCTAGTCGGGTGAAGCAGCGGGCTCAGGCGCTGCGATGCACCGCGCCTCCGGCTCTCTCGCTCATCGCGATCCGTATTCCCGATTCCCGAATCCTGCGATATTCGTTCACCGTACCGCGACCGAGCCTCACGCCTCGCGCGCTTAGTCTTTGTTCAGCCGCAGCCGCGTGCGGAGCACGTCTTACGGTCACTTTCGTGGACGGGCGATGACGCCGGTCGGTCACGTACGTTCTTCAGGTACTTCCGAGTGCGTACAAACCCGCGCCGCGGTCGGGCCGAGGACGGCGAGCCGAGCGTCCCGCCGGTCCGGACACGAGGCGAATCGCGAGCTCAGCGAACACGAGGAAACGTCAATTCACTATAAAACCTCGCTGAGCCGCGGTGGTTCCTGATGACATCCGCACTCCGGGTTATCCTGTATCGTTTCGCCTGTACCGTTTCGCGATCGAACCTCGCTCCGCCTCTGCGGTTTAGCGATCGAGAATCGCTCCGCGTCTCTGCCGTTCCGAGACCGAATTGCTTCGCAACTGTACCGTTTCGCGATCGAAAATCGCACCGCGTCCGTACTGTTTCGCGATCACGTATCGCTCCGCGTCCGCACCGATCCGCGATTCCGTATCCCTCCGCGACCGTTTTCTGGCGCTCCGCGCTCTGCGTACGTAGTTGTAAGCTAATTAGCTGTAAGTATATATTTATTGCATTAATATTATCGCGTCGTCCACCAACGTCTGTCCACAGCAGTCGGTTTCCGCAGGAACCTCCAGTCAGGACTCCGTGCCGGTCAACGCCGGACCTGAGGGCATACAGCCCAAATAAAGGCTCATTTTGATACATACAACTCGCTACCAAATTATTACACCCTTCCTGCCCTCTCTAAAAACCCTAGCGTGCTCGAGCATCCAGGAGGGGGCAACCGAACGCGACGTAACCGTCACAAAACATTAAAATACAATTTCACCACGAAACCCCCAAACTTAAAATACTCTACATCGATACTTGTCAGAGACCGAGATGACTTTTACCGCTTGTCAGACAAATACTGGTGGCTATCAGAAGATGCTGAATTCATTGACGAGCTACGAAGGCGAAAACGAAAAAAACACGCAAATAGAAATAGCAAGTATTGTAACACGCGGCCTTTCCGGCGATCTTTCTAACCTCAACGTGCCGTAACCTCAATTTTTATGTACGATCAGACAGTCGTTATAGTGTTATGAGTATATACGCGCCTTATGTGTGTATAACTGTATATAACAAATTCGTAGCTCATTAATTCCGCAGTTAGTTTTAGCGCAATATGTTAATTTTAAAATAATCACACACTACTTCTACATATCAGAGTAAGCTTCATTATCTCACACGCTGTTACGTCCGGTGGTTCGACTGCTAATGAATAATTAATCAGATAAAGAAATTGCTATGAAAATTCGATGGTGTTACGCGAGAAGGAAGATATAGAAATAAAGTATTAAAATAAGCATCATAATTTTTAAGGAATTTACATTATATATGTAATCATCATGCATTACATATAAAACTAAAAACTTAAGGAAATATAAGAATATATTTCGCAGGAGTCACAAAGCAATATCAATCCCTAGGATTCATATTTTATAAATTCCAAATTCAAGAAACCAAGATCCATTCAAATTAAAACATGGGAAAAGAAATAATAAGGAAGTACCTGCGAAATTATTTCTTAACCGTTGCAAACGAAACACGAGGCCCGCGGGATTGTCCGCGGAATGTGTTTCAATAATATTATAACTCCGGAAACCACTACTATGAATCACCCGCTAGATACAACTAAATCTCGTTTTGGACCACTCATCAGATCAATTTAAAGACTTTGACTACGCAGTAAATTAGCGCGGAAAACAAAACTTTAACTTATCTTCCTGCGAAGACACGCAAATAAAGCTCGATTTACACCCTGAGAACCAACAGGAAAGGTGTCGAATTATAAGAAAAAGACTCCGATTTCATAGTAAAAGGATCCTGTCAGCATAGAGGTAACTAGTCAGGAGGCAGTAAGAAGATAAAAAGATGCAGGGTAAAGACTCCTGAGCCAGCACCTTTGAAAAACAATGGACTGGCCAACCTATAAAAGGGGGGCCAGCAGATTCAGAATCATTTCTAAAATAAATCGATAATTTTAGTTTTTTCGAAAGTAAGGGTAAACATTTATTTAAACAATCTTCAATTTCCCGAACCGTAGCCGATGTATGCAGGTAGGTTCAAAATTGCGTTCGATCTCCCTCTAAAATTCATAACTAGTCTTGCCTGGGAATTAACATACGCACACGCACACTCTCACTCGCACGCACGCACTCTCTCACCAACACACACACATTAGATACTAATGCGAGTTTTTTCATTTTTCTCTTTTTCTTAGAATATTTGTTGATATCCCCCTACTGTACTACTCTTACTAAGATAGAAATGAAGCGACGAACCAAATATGATCCAATTTATGAGCCTGGTATATACCAGGTATGTATATTAAGGTAGTTTTTATTATTTTTTATTTGCACCTCCGGTAAATATTGTAAAATCCTAGCAAATAAAAAATTAAAAAAAAAAGTTCAGGTCCGACCTGAGTATGAAGATTTTTTGTCCGTCTTTCCCAATTTTTACCCTGGAGATACATTGTTTATATATTATTTATGATATACCGTAAAAACAACCGTAAAGGAAAGATCAGAATAATAGGTTAGTGGGCCCAGTTGACCGTTCGTATTTTAGTGATGTTGGCCCTACTTTGGTAATGATTATTGGCTCACCCGAATAAGAGATGACATTTCTAACGGTTGACTAATCAATAGTGCAATGAAGGCCCCAAAAAATGCCAACCATGCATACTACTAGGGATATGTTGTTAGGTAACCCTCCTGAGTAACCCTCAAAAGGTTTTAGCCGTCGCTCGTTATTTACTAAAAAGTTATTAACAAAAATATATCAATGCTACTGCATTGCAATTTGTCTGTACGTATACAGGGTGTTGATCCTAACGGCCGCACCGATTTTTGAGGCATTTAAGCCAATCTGACAAAAAAATGTTTCGAATAAAAGTTATTCAATACTTTGATAGGAATTGAGTGAAATAACAAAAATTCAGAAAAAATTTTAATCAATAAAAAACTGAGGTCACCTTGACTTTTTTAAATGGCACTATGTTTTCCTGACTTCATATTGTTATAGCTGATGAAAAAGCAAGTTTAGCGACCTACTATACAATGGCCTTTGGAAGAAAACATTATGTCATTTGAAAAAGTCAAGATGACCTCAGTTTTTTATTGATCAAAGTATTGAATAACTTTTATTTGAAACATTTTTTGGTCAGATTGGCTTAAATGCCAAAAGTCGGTGCAGCCGTTAGGACCGGCCGACTCTATCTACCCCTTCCCCAACCAACTTGAACTATACCTTCTCAAAGAGAATATACAAGAATAATATATAAGATTTCAAAATCTTATATACTACTTGTAACGTTTACATGTAAATAATAACTCAAGCGAAATCCTCTTATCTATTATTAAAAACACGTCACTCCCGGTAGTATTATTTATACGGATAAGTATGTCAAGTTTTTAAAAATGGCGTCCTTGACAACATACATATGTCAAAAATGATGTAACAATATTTTCGAAAACAAATTAAGAATTTTATACCGATGTCGTCGTATGGTCTCTTGCAAATATAAAAGTGGCCCTTCGTAAAGGTGGCACAGTCTTCGGTATCCCAAAAGAAATAATCAGCCACGCAAAGTGAGTCTGGTCTTTCGTGGCATGGGAATTTGCGTTTCATTACAACGCAGACAGGTCGTGAGCCCACAATCGGCGGATGATTCTTGTCTTCCATCCAACCTGGCCACCATTTTGAATATCTACAGAAGAAATCAATTAAAGACAAATTAATTTTTTCCCAGATTGTAATTGTGATATTGCATAAAACCATGCTGGTCGTGAAATACATTATGTAGAACGTGATTCTGAGCGACTTTTCTTTATGCATGCTCGTTACCATGCCACACCACATAGTGGTGCCAAATGGCCAGAAAGCGACAAAAATTCCGTAAAAACGAAACTATCCAACGAGTTTGTTTGAAAAGTGAAAAGATAGCCACAGGTATAGCGTTTATTTGACAAAAATAATTTTTTTAAAAAGGTGTTAAACACTAAATAACATGGGCTAATCCGAAATCTGTTTTCCGCTTGTTTTTTATTTATGGAAGCATATAAAAAATCTGTTAAGAGATTTTGGTCTAGCACTGACCGTTTTGGCACGGTGCAATATGGAACTAACGTTGTGTAAAAAATCTCGATCAATTTCGGCTACTCTTGGCTGTAATTTAAATTTAAATATCAACTTTCAGAATTTCCAAGAATTAATCTAGCGAAGATGACGGAGTATTTGATGTTGTAGGTGAAATATTTCGGAATATATCTAAATAATAAAGAAGAATGTAAAAAGCAAATGATTTATTAATCCTTTATGTTTTAATAACAATTTCTTTATGTTGCATAAATTATTTTCATAGCGCTCATTGAACTATTGTCAGAAAAATGCCTGTTGCATTTTTGCGACAGAGTTCCATTGAACGAAAACTGTTCGTTTATCGTAAAAAAGTTGTTATTAAATATTGTTTTTGTTGGGATCTAGTGAGGTTAGGTCTTCCAGTAGGTTTAATATCTATGTATATTTCTAAGTAATATTTACAACGATAACATATATGTGATTAACAATTAAATATAAAATTTCAGATTTCGCGTAATTCAATGTGACTATCAACTATATTGAATATAACTTTCTTTGCTTTGATTTTACTTTTTCTGCCGCGTGCATCCACGTTTTAAATCTATAGGTGGGTTTTCCTAGGCGCGTCCAGACGCAGCGTTCTGCGATCCAAACTTCATTTGTTGTAACTTCTGTTACGCGATTGGTCGCACCCGTCCGATACAAACTGGTACGTCTTTCCTTCTTTTTTCACTTGAGAGGAAAGGAGAAAGAGTATCAGGTAAACGCAAGCGCGCGTCCCTGACGAGCCCTTACAGGCATTCGGAAACACTCGTATGCGTTTATACCTAAACTTTCAGACTCAACAGAATCCCAAATCTTACGCCAGACGCAGACGCGCGAGTGTCAAGATAGACTGCTTCAGAAGCAGTCCATACGCAAGACGCGTGGCAATCCTAAGCGAAATCGTACACTTTTTATCGGAGTACTGTTACGGATTTTATTCAAATTTGGATATGTTGTAATCTTTGGTGATATATGAACGTATCTCAAAGGATTTTTCGATATATTAAAAATTGTTGAATTTACAGACGTAAAATAAAGAGTCAACAATTTTTCCATTAAATTACAGCGGCTAAACTAACAAACTGATGAAAATGAGTTTTTACATAAACTACCATTGAAACCACGGGCGATCACCCTCGGGCTCAATACACCATGAGGCCACTTCCTTGGGGTCAGTTTTGATCTCTCGCATCGATCTCATGATGTAAACATAATATTGTAGAACTATTGGGCGAAACTGATTCGATGTGTTTACGAAAATGCGACGCAGTTTATCCTGTTAATTATTTTGCCTCGCTTTAAGAACGTGCACTTGTGTGCTTAATTATTATTAAGCTATTATTTTTTTGTGCTTTGTTTCAACATTGCCAATTAATAATAATCGAATCTTGTCTTTACTTGAGAACAGTTACTTACAAATGCAAGATAACAGCCTTTGTTGCTGTAGTAGGGTCGTGAAGAAAAGGGCGTGTTCGTTTTCACGAAGAACTGGTGCGCGCGTTTTGGTTTAACAAAGTTTATTACAAATTTAACAGTGCCCCGTCACCGGCGGAATTAACATTGGGTGACTGATTATGGGATGCAGTGAACAGTAGCGGTAATACTGGATAGCGCGATTGTTCGACTCGAATTCTGAACTTGTAGCTCGGATGCTGATTTTAATGCTCTGACTTTACTGATTTTGCAGTTCTGCTAATTCTGCTGATTCTGGTGCTCTGCTCCAAGGCCCGCTTGCTCGTCACCTCGGTGGTGACGCGATTTTCTGGCCATGGGTCTGTTTTCGGGGGAAGAATCATCCCCATTCGTTGATTTGACTTGAGGGAGGAGGATCTTCTGGAACAGCCCTCACCGGTGGAGGAGGAAGTCCCCACCTCAAGTCAATAAGGGAAAGTTCCCAAAATGCGCGATTTATGGGACCCCGGAGCAGCACGACGAAGGCGTAAGTGGCCCATTTATTGCCTTTGGGCTACGTCCGTTGAAGACCAGAGACAATGAAATTCGAAACGGTAAAAAAACACGAGTATGCCTCGCGTCGGATATGGCACGTGCGGCACAGGATTTACGACCCTTGTCCGCCGCTCTTAGTTGGCCATAAGGCCCGCTGTTTCCGAATCCGGGACCCTCAAGTACCTCGCGGACGGTACACGGAGTGAGGGCCGCACGGATTGACTTATGGCCACTTTTCCAATGCCATCAGCTCGAACCCTCAGGTGCCTCGCGTGCGGCAACTCGAGGATTAGCATTCTTCGTAACTAATCAAAGGACGGTAAAAAATCGGAAAAGGGCTTTTAGTTACGCAATATGTTTAGGGCGAAGGAACATGCTCCGCGCAGCTGTGTCATCCTCGATTGCGTCACGCGATTGTCTGCGAGGAATCGAACAGTCGCAACCAACCCCAAGAAAGCGGCCTCAAGATGCACCGAGGTGGTCGTGTGCCAAGCAAACCTAGCTGGGTCATTCCACACGAAATTGGACACAAGATTTTCAGGGTAGTGTTTTGGATTTTGTTTAAATTTTAATATGTTGTAATATGTTATATGTTTCAAAATGTTGTAGTCTTTAGTGATATATGAATGAATGTGAAAGGATTTTTCAGAATCTTAAAAATTGTTGATTTCACAGACAGTGTAAAAGAAGAATTAACCTCCTTCTCATTAAAGTATAACGGTTGAACCAGCAAACCGATGAAAATGAGTTTTTGGGAGTTTACAGTGAAAACAAGAGTATCTAAAAAAATTGTGCCAGTTGACAAACATTTTTTTCCACCATTTATTTTGCAATTGTTTTAAACGAATATTAACAGTTGATGGTTTAATTAAACCGTTGCCAAGAAGGTTCAAAACAAAATCCACTTGTTCTTTACTTAATCGAAAAAATTCCCTGAATGTTTTCTCAACATTCAGTAAATAGTTTTATATTAATATATTGGAATAACCGTCGTAATTTCGTGTTCTGTATATATTTTTCATTTGTGTTCTTTTTTTTCATCAATATTCTTAAAAGAATCACTTCATCCTCTTCTTCTTCCTCTTCAAGTAATAATTTACGATTCATTTTTCGTCAGTTCAAACTGATTCTGATTTCTCTACGTACAACCTTTTGGTTTGACAGTTAAACGACGTACTAAAGGATAAGAAGAGGAAGAAAGAGGAAAAAAGCGACCGCCATAAAAGTTCGTCCGAACGCACGCGTACACCGTCCGGGCGTAGTTACATGCGATCACGTCTGTCGAAGTATCACGAATGGAGTATAAATGGCCGAAAGATCGCAGAACGCTGCGTTTGGATGTGCCTAGGAATCGGTCACGCCATGCGCACACGCGCATGCGCACTCGCCCATTTACACACGTTCATTTGCACACGCTGGAGAAGGTGTCTGATATCTCCAACATCATCTTCTACCTTTCTCAGCGTGTATTCTTTGGTTTTAGCTGTTACCCATTCAACTGATTCGTATATTCCGTAAATCTAATTTTGGTTTCTACACACTGGTTCACTGGTTTCACTTTTGGTTTCATACACTGTATGTTTTGTCGTTTATTCAAAGTCGGATGAGGCCCGAGAATTTATCTGTATCTTTATCTTTCAAACGCCTGGTTTGTAAAGTTTATTTGGCCTGCCTCTCTGATGATTTTCTGGTTATCTTCGAGATTTATTTGAGAGTCGGATGCAGCGCCACGATGTATCTTGCGAATTTATCTGTAGTTACGTAGTCGCAGAGTATCCGTCCGATTTTATTGGAACAAATAGATACAAAATCATGTGGCTTATTTGAATCCAGATGGCGCTAGATTTATCGGTTATCTTTATCCGTTACTTGAAGCTCCATTTAGCCAGACGATTTATTTGACGCTTTTATTCGTGACGAGTATTTCGAAGAGATGAAAATCACTTGTATCTTTATTCGTATTTTTATTTGATTTCAAATAACCGACCTCTTTATCCGACGTTGCCAAGTCGTAATACGTAAGTAGGTACAACGGTATAGTGATTCCCATTAATATTCGAACACTTTTTATTGTTGAAACGACTGTTTAAACAAATAAAATTTTATTATGGAAACTGTGAAGGAGTAATATAGTAATTCGCGCCTTTATATATTCGGCAGAGTCATCTGACGTGAGCCTCAGAGTGTAGGGGGGCTAGATGCGTGCGCTAGAACAATTGACGACTACATAATATGGCGATTTGTAACGCGGAACGTGCAGAGCACGTGTTTGTGTAATCTAATTTAATCGTTACTAGAATAAATGCATACGTTAAAATATATATCCACGCATAAACTCTAACAGAAACAAATATTTAAACCAATACATTTTTATTACTTAAACAATTTACGTCACGTTTTGCACTGAGTGAAAGTCTTTGCAATAAAGGAAAATGTCATTGGGTTTCACCATCGGTACTCTGCTGGATATTAAGTTATTAAGATAATTTTATAAAGAACTCTTCAGATTACGTACAGATACATGTTCAGACATTGCATGCAATGCATTTTTCTGTCTACGGTTCTGAATTACCGACTCTGTAGAAAATGCTCTGGTGCGGTAGCGGACTCTATCGAAATGGAACGGTCAGCTAGTAAAATAAAATTCGTTGATGAACTTCGAAGGAAACGTTTCAATACTGGCTCCGTCTAACTTATCGGATTTGTGGCGTGTTTAGACTTGTTTTCATCAGAAAACTATTTGCAATCGATTAATAATGTTTCCATGGCAGAATTATGAATTGTGACAAACATTTTATTGCTATTAATAAGTGATGGTGACACGCTTACATTGTTGTCTCCAAGAAGCACACGACACGACGCTCCATCCCAGATAGCACAGAGACGCCTTTTAGACGTCTTTCAAACGTCTTAGAGACGTCTCTTAGACTTCTTAGAGACGTCCATAAATTTTAATTAACAAATAAATTAATAAATAAATTTAAATGAATAAAGAAATATTTTATTGTTATTGTTACTATTTATTACAATATTCAAAGTATACATTAAAATTAAAATTAAAATTAAACATTACAATTAAAACTATCGTAACTATGGGTACCTAAATATTAATACAATGTTGTTAATTATTCTAAGATATGTTGTTAACAATTAATGATTAATAATAAATAATCAATAATTAATAATTAATAATCAATAATTAATGATTAATAATGAATAAGTAATAATTAATAATTAATAACTAATAATTAATAATCAAAAATTAATAATTCATAATTAATAATTAATAATTTGTTACGAGCCAGGGCTGCGAGCACCGCGAGAGGCCGGCGAGGGGGTTATTACCACAGGAATATGGTTTCAATTTGTTAGTTAGATACGCGGACGCACCCAATGCGAAATCGGGGAGCCGCTAGGATAGTTGACGTCGAAGACGCACCTGATGCGAAATCAGGGAACCTCTGGGAGGTTGGAGTCAAACGCAGACGCACCCGATGCGAAATTCGAGGAGCTACTAGGAGGATGAAACTTCGTGAACGCACCCAATGCGAAATTGGGGAGTCACTAGGAGAGACACGCGGCGAACCCGGTACGAAAGGAGGTTGTGTAAGAGCGCGGATGAACCCAATGCGAAACTGGGAATCCGCTGGGAAGTGGATAACTCACAGACGCACCTGATGCGAAACCAGGGAGCTGCTAGGATACGAAAGAATCCAATACAAAATCAGGGATCCGCTGTGATGGTATAGTTTTCGTGGACGCACCCAATGCGAAACTGGAGAGCCATTAGGTAGGGAGTGAGTTCTAGCCTGCGTATTTCCATACCTAAAAATAATTGTGGTTCAAAATTAAACGTAGTTTCGAACTCCGGTTATAATTCTTCTGCCAACTGCTTAATTTCTTCTTTGTCCTCTCATATGATGGTGCCATCATCAAGGTAAATAGGTAGGAACATAGTGCCGGCTGAATTCCTAAACGTGCATTGTTCAGACTGCAGTGGCTTCATTCCATTGTTTTTTAGAACATTTGTCAGTTTATTGTTCCAGTTTAGTGAAGCCTGCTTTAAACCATAAAGAAATTTATTGAGTTTACAAATTGTATCTTTTATGCCGTTGCCCTCATTTGGAAACATGCATATTTTTTCTTCCAGTTCTCCATACAGAAAAAAAAAAACAGTTTTACGTGAAGCGATGCTATACTACAATTTCTGTTGGAGGCTAATGCTAAGAGAATTCACAAGGCATTGATTTACTACTAGACTAAAGACTTCAAGAAAAACTATTCCTGATCTTTATTTTAAATATCCATTTGTACTGAATTTACCCGTTCCCAAGATTTGTTTCTTTCTAGAGACTCCTTTTCTTGATCAATGGCCTTTTTCCAAAAAACTTTGTCTGGTCCTGATATTCTTCCGTATATATCAACAAGGCACAGGTTCCGAATCTTTCAGGCGGTCGTTTTTGTCTTTGAGATCGTCTCAGGGGTTTTTCTTCTTCTTCATCTTCTTTTTTCTTGTCCTCTTCTCATCTCGTATCTTTTTCCAATTTTACTTTTTCACCAGTCTTGTCATTTGACAGGAGGATTTGTTTTGCTTGGGTGTAGCTTGCATTCACATCTTTATTTCTTCCAATCTTAACATCTCTGGCTATTTACGTTCTCTGCCTCTGGATCCCACAGTCTGTATCCATTTGGTGCATACCCTAAAAAATGCCTTTTTTACCTCTGTGATCTAACTTTTACCCAGTACTTTTTCATAGACTTCCGCGGCACAAGTCTATAGATTTGTTAGATTAGGTGTCACTCCAGTTAAGTATACTGCTGTGAGTACTGCTTCTCCCCATATTGTTTTATTTAACGTTGCGTCTTCCAGCATTCCTCTGGCTTTTTCCATGATCGTACGGTTCATTCGTTCTGCTGTTCCACTCAACTGCGGAGTGTAAGGAACAGTGTATGTTCACGTCCATTATCACATCTGATTTTGGCCACCTTGTTGCCCATTTTCTTTTCGGTTTTTTCATGTGAAATTTTTGGGCACCTGCAACTTCGAATTAGTGTTACAAAATATCTGTTACTATCCCCTTTTACTATTCGCATTTCCAGCGGTCTGCTAGCTCTTGTCCGTTCTGTTTGGAAAGGCAGTCTTGTTTGCCGTGTTTTAATGTAGATTTCACAATCTTCCAGTCCATGAAGAGTCTCCTTAGGAATGTCCAGGCGTTCTGATATCGACATCAGTTTCTGGATTATTGTGGCGCTCAGGTGTCCCAGTTTTCTATGCCAGTCCTTTGTTTTATCCATTGTTTCAAGAATGCATATGTTTTTTCTTTCGGTGGTCTCTTTGACTTCGAATCCATTGTATAGAGGCCTTGTTCTATTTTTGTTCCATCTAACAAGGAGAGGCCACGACCTTCGGGTCACCGATTCTGTTGAAACTTTGCACACTTATAGATCTCGTTCTACTGTTCACGAATATATACCATTATAGAGGCAGATACTCAATAGTTTTCGATATATTGACGATTAAAGTTTCATTATTTCCTACGTAATGCCGTCTTTTTTCTACGCTACAACAAGATTCGGTTTGGCGCGACTGTAGCGTGCCAAGTTTTCAGCCGGACGACCAGTGTTCAAGTGTCCCGTCGACTAACGCATTGTTTTAAAATTTTATTATGTTTTATCGTCGTATATTTATGTTATCAATTTCAATCGATTAAATTTCAATATAATGATAATTACCGATTTCATTTTGATAAAATATAGCAGGCTGCCGAAAATTATCGGAAAGTAGTAAAATATATCACCTCGCAATTCCACATAAATTATGTAATCAACACGGATCAGACAGGATGTCAGTATCAATCAACGTTCGAAAAGACAATATCATATAAGGGAGAAAAGACCGCACTTGTTCAAGGAAAGGTAGATGAACTTATGTCACATCACACAAACGTAATGGTAACTTGTTCGAAATCCGGAAAATTAACACAGGATATTTATAAAGACTTCTTAAAATTTAATATATATTTATTATATAAATAATAATGTTGTTAGTAAATAAATACATGTTATTTATAATTCAAAATGCAATTGTATGTGTGAAATTTAATCGATTGAAATTAATAATATAAATATACAATGATGAAACATAATGAAATTTAAGAAAAAAATGGTATCGCGACACACCGACTTTTTTTTATCAAATCGTTTATTGTGCCACATAACAAACAAGAACAGAATACATATTTACAATGCGGTACAGTAAATTTAAACCCTAAAAAAAAGTATAACAGTAAAAATAACTTTATGGACTAAACTAAAGGACCGGCAGTCCGGTCACGCGCTGTTTTAGGGGATGACATTTTTGGTTGCACTTATTGCACGTGTGATACATATTACTTAGGTCTAAATCTTCTTATAAACTAGCGGGGTTGATTATGTATAGCGGGGCACAATTAAAGAGAACTGTACATATGTTTTTGGTTTGTAGGGTTACAATATTTATGGTACTGATTAACACTTTTCTGTGTAATTATTATTTGATTATTTCTTTAGGTGTTGAACCTGAGCCAGGTGTGTTCTTAAACTTAACTTATGATTACGGCTAATGCTACTATTACTCGGTGTTTAGTCTACGGCACTTTGGTATAGCTATTGCACTAATTAAGGTGGCTCGTCAAGCCACCAGTACTTTTTTGTGTTTTTTCTGTATTCGTCTTCTGTATCGTATTTTGTAAGTTTGTGTCAAAATTGCATGTCTGGGTCGTCTATACTGCAGTTATTGTTGTAGGTTATTGTTTTGTTCTAGTTTTTTCGGTTAAAGTGATATATTATTGGGTGACCGAGTGTGTTTTGTATGAGTCCTGCGTTGTCTATGTGTATGAATGTTTCTGGTGGTATGTAGCCTGTGTGTCTCGTGTTTTCGTGGTATAGAGGGTTGGGATATGTTGAACTGAATATTAGGCTGTTGCGTATTTTACGTGTATTCGCCCAGTGGTTTCTGGCTAGTTTTAACATGTGTATATCTATTCTAGGGATTTTAGATCTGTGCAAGAGGTTGTGGTTCCTGATGTATTTTGTATAGTTTGACTCAGGTGTTCTGTATGCGTTTAGGCAGGCTCTAAGACATTTTCTTTCTAGGAGACGGATTTTCTCCATGGCGCTGGCGCTTATGTTAAACCATATGGGGAATCCGTAGAAAATGATTGGTTTAATTAACATGTCTTGTAGTAAAGTAGTTTGACTCCTGCGGCGAGGTCTTTCGAGTAGAAAAGCCTTTTGTTAGCTGCAAAGGCTTTTTGCGCCTTGCTAATTTGCGTGTTGATATGTTCGTTATAGTTTAACACGTTCCCGCCGGCATGTACCACCAGTGGTACATAGAGGGCTGTCCCATGGGACGGCTTGTACCACTGGTGGTATATACACAATTGTACACAAGCTATGAATTTTAGAGCCGTCAGATGCCGAGAACTACAAATAAGACCGCCGGCGGGAACGTGTTAATTTAAAATCTAAGTGTACGCCTAAATGACGCACAACCTTTTTGTGGAGAATTTTGATGTTAGCGTCTCTGTTGTCCCGTATGTGAAAATGTTTGGCGTTCGTGCGTACGTCTCCGTTTGCGTCTGAGATTTTTGAAATGTAGGGTCTGAAAAGGATTGTCTCGCATTTGTTTGTGTTTATTTTTAATTTCCATGAATCGAAGTAGTCCTGTATTTTGTCATATAGGTCTTGTAGTTCAGTTTGTAATTTGGAGGGTTTGTTGTCGCTAATGTAGATCAGGAGGTCGTCCGCGTATGCTATTGCCCCTCTTTGGTTGTTGTCGTTATTTAGGACGTACATTGTTAGCAGGTCACTCATATATAGACTAAACTGGATGGGGGAATTGACCGCGCCTTGTTGTAATCTGTTGCGGACTTCGAATTTACTTGGGAAGTATTGGTGCCCTCCGCTACCCGGAATTTTTTTTCATGAACCATGTTCCGTAAAATTTTTATGAGGTGTGTAGGGAAGTTTTTCTTTAATAGCTTGAAAAAGAGACCATCCAGCCATATCGTGTCAAACGCTTTCTCAAGGTCAATAAACACTGCTCCTACGCAGTCACCCGCGTTTCTCGCCCAGCAGATGTCTGACGTGAATTTTGAGATGGCATGTACAGTTGAGTGTCTTCTTCTGAAACCGAATTGTGTGTCTGTAATTTCAAAGATTTTACTGATATTCGGCAGGAGATAGATTGTTTTAGCAGTTTTCCAAGCTGCTGGAAAGTGTGCCCTATTGAGGCAGTTGTTGAAAATTATGGCGTAGTTGAAGATGAATCGTGGGGGTAGGTATTTTAGAATGATGTTCGGAATGTTTTCGAAGCTTGAAGATTTTTTGTTATTGAGTTTTCTTAGTATGAGGCTGAGTTCATATGTGGAGGTGAAGAAGTCTGTCGGTGTTTCTTCTGTGTTTGATTTGTCTGCTTTGTTTGTGTCAGAGAAGGTGCACACCGTTATATTGTTTCGTCTGTCCTCGTCCATTTCTGCTCTTAAAGTATTTATTTTTTGCATGATTATGTCTGTTAGTTGTGGTTTACCCATACTGTTATTCTGTGAGTGGGCTTCCTCGAAATGTGCCCCTAATACATTTAGTTTGTCGTTTATGTCCGTGATTAGTACGTTGTCTTCGTCGTCTGTTTGTGTGTTTTTACTGTCTATGTTTGCGTTTACTATTAAATCAGTATTGCTGCTGTGTATTTTTAGGGTTTTTATGCTGTTCTGTTCTTGTGCGCGGAATATCGTGTTTATTGATGGGAATAATTCTTTTGTGTTATGTGTCGAGATGTTCTCTATTTTTTTTTCTCCAGTGATCACTTACGGCTCTTTGGAAGGCTTTTTTATTCCTTTTCTGACTATTTTTAGTGTGTATTTGACTAGTGCTACTTGTGTGTCGTTCGCTGTGATGTAATTGGTGATTGCTGTCATTCTGTTCAGTCTGGTTATTAACGTGATTTTTAGTTGTTTTAGGTTTTTATGGTCGGTGTGATATATCTGTCTGTCGAGTTGTAGTCATTTGAGATGCGCGGTATTGTGTTGTCTATGGCGGAGTTGATGCTTGCGTTTAGTTTTTCCATGTAGTTGTCAATTTCGTCAATTGTTAAGTTTCTTGTGTTTGGTATTATTGTGTTGTCTATGGTTAAGAGATCTGCTTGGAAGTCGTGCCAGTTGGCTTTGTTGAAATTGTATTTACTGGTATGGGTTGGTTCGTCTATTATTAGTGGTTCGTCTGAGTCGATAGTGATTGTTATTTCTGTAGCGCTGTGGTCACTGTCATAGTCGCTTGTGTTAAGTCTTCTGGGTGCGGGGAGTCTGTGCAACTTGATACTATTGTCTGTCAGGCAAATGTCTATGAATGATCCGCTGGTCGGGAAGGATGGTAATAGGATGTTAAGGAATGTTACTCTGTACTGTATTGCGTTATTTTGTAGCCATTTTTAGGGTGATGCCTCTATTGTTGTCTGAATTGTTGTGTCAGTTAGTGTGTTTTACATTTAAGTCTTCTGCCAGTAGGTGGTAGTAGTTTGTTTTATGAAGCTCTAGTTCCTCGAATATTGCATTGAGGTCTGCCGTGAATTCTTTTTTATTGCTGCTGGGAACGTATGCTGCTAGTAGGAACAGGTTTTTTTGCCGGATTTTGATTTTTATGATTGTTGCTTCGAGCGTTGTGGTGTGATTATTGTTTGGCTGGATGGTTTTGAATTTTATATTCCGTTTTATTAGGATTGCGGTTCCTCCACCCTGTTTCGCATTTGGCCTCTCGTTTCTTATCATTACGTAATTTTTAAAATTAACGCGGTGCCTATAATTAAGTTTAGTTTCGCACAGGAGGACCGCATCCGGCTCGTGTGCGCTGAGGGCTGCCCTTTTTGCATTAGAGACGAGGGAGTTTACGTTTATTTCTACTATTTTTAATGCTTGGTGTGTGGTGGTGTTTGGAGGGGTTGTTATGACTGTGGTGTTGTTTATTGTGTTGTGTGCTATTTAGGACTCTAGGTCTAGAGCTTGTGCTATTGCGTTAATTTTGTTGCTGTTCTCTTGTATTAGTGAGAGTAAATGTGATGTTTGTGTATTGACTGCGGCATCGATTATTGTTTTTATTTGTTCGAGTAAAGTGTTTTGAGTTTGTTGGGTGGGTGCGGTGTCTGTACTATGGGTTTGAACTGTGTGAGCTTGGATGGATGGTTTTTTAGTGGGGATACTAGATGCTACAGAGCTGAACGTAATGCCGGCTTTTACAAAATTTGATTTGATGATATTTTTTTCGTTTACTATTTTTAATGCCTCTTTTTTGGCCGCAATTGATTCCCTCATTTCTTTTAATTTCGGGCAGCCTCTGTAGGACGCGGGATGTCCGTGACTTTCACAGTTCACGCAGAATGGGGGTGTCTCGATTATTTCGGTGGGAGTTGTGCGGTTTGTCGCATTTGACGAATCTGTAATCAAGATTGCAGTTTGAAGCTGCATACCCGATACGTTGGCATCTCTTGCATTGGATGCGGTCCCTCTTGATTATTCTTTCCCATTTTACACAAGTGTGTAGAATGGTCTTTACCTGGCTCAGGTTTGCTTGCGTGCTATCCGCTGACAGTTGAACTAAGAATAGTGGTAGGGCTCTGCCATCCTCTATGGCTCTCTTGGTCGTAAAACGTATAACAGAGAGGAATGTGATACCTGGTATGTTTTTATTAGCTAAGGCATCTAAGATTTCAGCGGGCTCGAAATTTCCTTCTATGTATTTTAGCATAACTGTGATGTTTTTGTCCGGTTTGGTAGTGTATGTGAAAAACTGTATTTTATGTTGTTTTAATGTTTCGCAGGCGGTTTTGTGGTTGTCTAGCGTGTGAGTGTGTAGAATATGTTTGTTGTTATTTATTCTCTTTACTGAGAGGTTAATTATTTTTTGTTTTAGTGTCTCAATTATTGCTCTTACTGTGTTCGTGGGTATTGTAATTGGGGGCGGTTTGTAGATGCGTGCATTGTCATTGTTTATCGCATTTATTGGTGCGGGCGGGATTTGCACGTTGCTACCTGCATTTGGTGTTGTATGGAGTGGTCTGGGATCTGGTCTTCCTGTTGTGTGGGATCTGGTCTTCCTGTTGTGCGCGCCACACCGACTCTTGTGGTATAGAAAACATACGGCATTACATGGGAAATAATGAAACTTTGCAAAGTTTGCAAAGTTTCAACAGAATCGGTGACCCGAAGGTCGTGGCCTCTCCTTGTAAGACTTTATTTTCATTAACAAATTCCTGCACTTTTTGCTTAGTTAACAATACATCACTCTTTTTTTCAGTGATTGCATTTACTGACACTAAGTTAGTGCTCAGATTTGGAACATGCATGATTTCATTCAGCATACAGTTGTCAAATGTTATGCTACCCACTTTCTCTGCTTTTATAAATTCTGATCTCTTGGCGATCCCTACCTCCATGTTTATAGCCTTCACAGAGCGGAGCTGTTCTCCACAGTTAGTCACATGTGAGGTTGTCCCTGAGTCAACTATCCACGTCGCACTTTGTGATTGGGTTACAGCAAGCAACGATACTGGTTGTTGTCTGTTATTTCTTTGTTTGTCTCTGAAATAACAGTTCCATATGGTTCTGTCTTTTGCAAATTGAACATGCTTTCTTAAACTGATTTGTATCCGTTCTCTGGTTGCACATTTTAGCTACATGCCCCATCTTACCGCACGTAAAACATTTTATTGTTTTATTGTTTATTACTTGTAGCATTGTATTTCTGCTGACTTGAATGCAACAGCCCCTTCGGTTTTGTGACTCTTCTTGTTTCTTTGCTCTTCTGCCAAGAATCTAGTTGTTCGCATTTGCTGTCGATTCGTAAGCCATTGTAAAATGTTTAAACTGTTCCGGAAATGTGGACAGAATTTTAGATATCAGCATACTGTTTAACTCTTTCGATCAACTTCTGCACGTTGCTCAAGTCTTCCACAACGTATTTCGACATTTTACTTTTCGTTATTTTCAAGCCACTTTAGTTTCTGTTTTAACAAACTAACCTTGAATTTGCCACGTGGACTGGACCCACAACCTGTTGGAATCTAGAAAGGTTAGGTCTTCCACTGAGTTTAACAGCTATATATATTTCTAAGTATTATTTACAAGGTTAACAGATATGTGATTAACAATTAAATATAAACTTTCAGACTTCTTGTAAAACAATGTGACTATCAAATATATTGAATATAACTTTCTTTGCCTTGATTTTACTTTTACTGCCGCGTGCTTCAACGTATTAACTTTATCTAACGCTTTTGTGACTCGCTTCGCTCGCAATGTCGATTACGCCATGCCCATTCGCACACTTACACATGTTCATTTGCACACGCTGGGGAAAGTGTTTAACATCTCCAACAGTTTTATACATATAAATTTCATATTTTTCTTTATTATTTAACATATACATCTCTTAAAAATTTCACCTACAATTTTTTCCGCCGCAGAAAGTATGTAACCCCTTAAAGTGATAGGTGCAAGAATCCAATCGTTCTATTATTGCAGTTTTTTATGGGGAAATATTATAAAATCGATTACGCCACTAAACACACAGTATACACGAGGTACAATTCCGACCGTGCAACCTCCTGGTAGAGTATCTTGCGTTATTCAAATGCCGGCGGTACACTTTTTATTCAATGTATGATAAAACGGCAACAAAGGGTCTGGGTAGATAAATATGGTCCAGCGGCCCCCACGACAATTCTTATTGGTATCGTGTGCAAAAAAATGAATTTAGGGTGAAAGATAATCCCCCAAAATAAATCAACGTCAGTCTAAGCAGAACCTTCGCAGCAAAAAAATATACAGGAATAAAGATTCACAGACAGTTTTAGTTTCATTGTTACTTAAAGATATAAACACAATTTCCAAAACACTAGGAATACGGATATTCCACTGTGATATTATTGTTATAATAAAAAACTGTAAATGAAAATTGTAAAACTATCGGAGATATTAACGACAATATTTTATGTAACACATACTGTACTAGGTATTAAGGGAAATAGTGACGAAGATCAAACAAATAAGTATTATGATTCCTGGAATTCTCTTTTACACCTACGCTCACACTCCGAAACTCGACCCTATTAATCGCTTCGTATGTCTGCTTATAAACTGCAGAAGATAAGAACAAAATAACGCGTAATGATCAGTCGACGGTCTGCTACCACAATAGTTTCTATCATCACTCAAAGGGTTTCTTGGAAAGAAATAAAACAATAAATTTCTTTTCTACCCTTAATAATTTCCTCACAATTGTGAAAAAATATTCGAAATGCCGGAAGTGAGTTCGAGTACTTTCGATTTTTTTTTACCTTAACACAGTCGACCGCGCGCGCCACAGCGAACTGTACCGTTTCCACCGCGCTCGGGGAAGCCAAACTGAGCTGTCCACCGCGCATTTTGCGGAAGTAAAGTGGGAGATCGGTCAAAGTGGGAAATCTCCTCGATCGGTTGTGCACCGACTTACTTTAAAGTGGGGAGATTTCCCCGATAGGTCGGCTAAGTGTTAATATCTTAACCAGTTAACTGTGTTTGACGAGTATACTCGTCATGAAGAAATGGCAATATTTTGTGTCATGACGATTATACTCGTCAAAACAGCTATAATTCAAACAGCGGTTAATTTTTGCGACGCAACTTAGGTACATATTTTTCAAAGAGGTCGCAACAGCTAACTGGTTAAGTAACAACCGAGAAAATATCATAAAGTTAAGGGTGTTTACTTAAGGGTGTTTACTTAAGTTAAGGGATTATCTTTCGACCTAAAACAGAGGTCGGCATGAAGATCGGGCGACATTTCGGTCGATTTTCGGGGCCTAGGCGACGGTCGTAGTTCTTGAGCCACCTCAGCCGCGTACCGTTTGAACTGCGCGTGGCGCATTAAGGTCGCCCCAAACAAGACAGGCAAGATGCCGAAGTTGTTTGGACGGCCAGATTCAAGAACACGGATTAGAAATTTGCCGGTCGAGAATTGATCTTCGTGCTAGAAATCTTTCCGACGTCGCCCCGACGTCGTTGGGGCCATAACTTTGAACGTCCAGATGGCCTTTCGAGAGCACGTTGACACGTTCCCTGCTGTGCATGGCACAAAAAAAATGTTTTTAGGGGCTCCACAGTTCCTTAGGTAACCTATCGGTATCTCTCCTCTACAACATCATGGGGATAGGAATCGTCCCTGTCGCTTGGTGAAACAGCATCACACATCCTTATGTTATACGTAAATTACACAATTTTTTGAAGGAAATATCCAAATTAGGAAGGGGATCATTCCATGTGAATTAAATCTTTTTTTTTTGGACCATGTTTCGAATTTGGATGAAACTGAAAGATTGAGCCATCATTTTGTAATCTTCGAAATTGTTTAAAGGATACAGACCATCAAAATTTGCTATTTGGGATGAGTTTTACGAATACTGCCAACACATTTTATACCACAGTTATTATTAAAGATACAAAACATTTTCTTTTTTTAATTGTTCCCGCCGCGGCTAGACCGTAGCCTAATTTTAGTCATGTACTTATATCGATCTATAGTTAATTATCGTTCTATCGTTCTGTTATGGTTATACATTGGTTTTTGGATTCCGGGTCCCCCATTGTGCTCGGAGACGGATTATAAAATAAAACACCGAAGCATTGTGCCCCATGGTCGGGACCGAGGTTTGCCGGTCGGCGTGAAAAGCCGCTACGACCTGGGGACAAATAAGTCGGTAATCAGACCAAAAATAGGGTCGCGATCGAGGTTTGCCGATCGACGCGAGGTTTGCCGCGCAGCCACGCGGGGTACAAAGTCTCCTGCGTCAGCCTTGCGTGAGTTCTTGTAGAGATCGAACGTTAATAAAACAGTGTGTGATTGTGAACTTGCCGTTTTACTAAAACCCATTTCCTCTCGCGAACATTAATCATCATCGCAAAAGACAGTTCTTTTTAAATAATTTATCATCTTATATTCGAACGTGATTTCATAATGCAAAAATATTACTAATATCTTTGTTTTGCAAATTTTACCATCGGTTGAAGTGTTAAAAAATTTGAAAAAATATGGTGTGACGTCACGCTACGTATGCGTAGTTTTAAGATATCGTATTGTTTTGTATTATATACTCATAGCCGCTAAGTACACAACCATTGTAACACGAACACAATAGAATAAGAACAATCCAATAAGTTAAGTTACCAATCCACCTTACCATCACACGTACCTTCCGCTAAACACCTCATCCTAAACCGCGCGACGACGCTCGGTAGTACGTCATCGCGTCCAGCGATCCCCACTCCGAGCTTTAATACCCCACCATTCATCCATGCCCAGACTCACCCCCGCTCCACTGACCCACTCCGCACCAAAGGAGCAGAGTGTGGCCCCTAATTAATTAATAAGTCGTTCCGTCCAGAACTCCACCGCGAGACGACGTCTCTTGGAGCTCTTCCGCTTCTCGCTCCCCGCCTTGTTGCAATCTTTACCATTTCTCTCGCGCATTATCATTACTGCTTAAGTCCAAGTGTACATATCTATATAACCCATTTCGTTAATTAAACAATTATTATTATAACGACGTCTCAATTCAATCCAATCCCCACCATACGTCGTATGTGATTTCATTAATTGCCGTTTCGATATTCGTATGTAATCTGTGTTCTCTCCCGTACGCCTGCAGCCCACCAGTGGCTCGGTACACCCTCCGAGAAAACAGATTGTTTATTGAACTGAATCTGAGTTCTTATTCGTACGCCCGTACCCCACCAGTGGCCCGGTACGCCTTCGAGGATCAGATTCTTCCATTGATTCCATAGTTGTTTAGCTAGCGTACATTGCTCTATTAAGAAGTCACATGCCTCGTCGCGCCGGCCGGAAATATCAACTGCGAAAACTCGCCCGCGAGTACGGCCTAGCAGCGGCAGGTCAAGACCAGTTCGTACGGTTACTGGGCGCGGAAGCGGTCCCGACGATCGCCCGTGTATCTAATTTTTTCGGGAAAGTGCGCGTCGTGACCGGTCAACAAGAGCAGGTCCCCTGGAGGACGCCCGCCCGGATCACGCTGGCTCCTGTCGACAGTGCCCGGGAGAGGAGCCTCTTCCACGGGACGACTAGCGTCCGCAGCACCGAACTTGAACGGCCGAAGTATAACAGCCGAAGGGGTTTGGGCCGGTGAGTGTCGGCCAAATAATTACGCGTGTCCCAAAAGTCTCGTGCCCCGAGTCAGACACGGTTATACTCGCCGTGTGGACCCAAAAGCTGAATTATTATTATTGACGTCTTGTCCGCGACCTCGTAATTCGCGCTATCGCCCGAAACGAATCGCGGGACGTAACAATAGCCACATTTTACAATTCTTCCTGTTTGAAATTCCTTTTTTTCCGAAGTATTTATTGTTTTGTGTCCATTAAGTTGCTGGATATTCTTTAGACATTTTGAAGTGAGGGTCGACAACGTCTGTCCTAAAATTAAAATTTTCACGTAGTGAAAAGAAGAGCACGGGGAAGGTCATTTACATATTTTACCTAAACTGTTGTTAGGGTGTTGTGCACTCCGAGTGTACAGTAAAGGTTAATGCCATCCATAGTACAAAAGAGATTGGTTTTTCCAAGCCTGCCGGTGACTAGCGGTCGATCAGTCGGTGCACTTGCAATTAGCTACCTGAATCGTCGAACGCCGCATCCTTCGCCGGTCTTACCTGGCCGCAATTTTTTAATTTTTGCTTTGCTATACGAAAAAATGTACATGGAAAACTTCAAAATTCTTATCCATAATTACCTAAAAATGATTTACGTCCTACATTGTTCGAAATCGAGGGTTCCGAAAGGGAGTACCGTATTTCTATTTTCGTAGGCCTTTCCACTCGGCAAAGTATGGTACGGACGGCAATAATGCAGGTAAAAGGTGTTGTACTGTTCGTTCGTTAGCTTAAGCCCATCAATTTTATGACAGGCAAAGTCAGATGCCGGAGTACTAAAAATGAGGCTAGCGCAAAAATTAGTTTCAGCGACGAAATGTAAATGATTCTATGACCACCATCCCACGAAAATACGAAGGAAAACACACGGTCAACACGTGCTTGAAGGGACTTCCTCATACTAAATCACAATATCGCACCTCCTACTCGAAAAGCATAATAATAGATACCTATCATTTTTTCCAAGAAATGTACCAAGAAATATATTTAAATGACGTCACAGAATCTTAGCTATTTCTCTGTAAGTAATTTCCGGGATTTTTCTCTTTCCTTGCAATTGTCGAGAGGAATATCGAGAAGTAGATAGTATAGTATTTCTTGATTGTACATATTATGCAATGCGTTATTTATCCTATAATCGAAGTGCATTGACCCTAATCCTAATATTATCTGCTGTCGATCGCTGTCACAGTCTTGCCCGCCGATTTGTTTATGCTCGGAGTACTCAAATACTACACACACAAGCGACAGCTGAATAACAGTGGGCTAAGCTGTTCAACAATGACCGCCCACTGCTGTACGATTGTAGGGGATGGCAAGGCACCATTTTGTATGGGTGCAAGGCGGTGACACAGTATTGATGCGAGGCTGCGAAGAAGGTTCCCTGGAAGGAAAGCGGTGACGTATCTATACTTTGTCCAACGAGACGAGGCAGTAGACGTAAACATAGCCACTCGAGTGCGACAGAGTTGGATGCTGGTACTTCACTGCCTCGTCTCGTTGGACAGAGTATAAGTACGAATGCGTGGCTGATTGGATCAGAGTGGAAGAGGCAAGCCTCGTTTCACACGCATTTCTGGCTACGGTCAAAATATTGGCTACAGCCGTCACACATACTATGTAGCGTGTGACGTCGAAACCAAAACACTGGGACTGCGGGCGCGGCTGAGATGGGCATAGGCAGATCTAACGATAGATTCCCCAAAAATGGTGACACTTTAAAAAATGGCGAAATTAAAATTATTCTCGGACGGCCGACGAATTTATACCACGTCTTTATACCATGCACATAGATGTGCGACCGCCACTGGATTTAACACCGTTATGAATTAATGAAATATAAATTGTTGGAAACATTAACTGTCATTGCTCTATGGACATCGCGAGAAAGTAGAGGATTCGTTTCATTGGGAAATGATGAAAGAGAGTATGAAGGAAGTGTAGATTCAAGACCTAAGAAATAGGATTATTTTGGTAATATGCGGCCAGTGTAGAAAATATTCGTACACTCTTTATAGCTTCTTAAAATTGGGCCAAACGTCTTGAATTTGTTGGAGATGGTAGGATTAATTTACTTAGGTCTTAAATCGCAGTTTCTTACAATTCTTGCTATTTTCAATTAATTATATTTCTTAGATCTACAAAATTACGAGGTTACCTGCGACGAAAGTTGGTCGGAAAAATCAGTTCTACTTCCGACGTTAGACAAGTGCAAGTGACAAGTGGTTTAGCAAAATGGAAGACGAGCGTCTTATTGAATGTGTCCGCAGTCGCGAGTTTTTATACAATTTATCTCATAGAAATTCATGGACAGCAAGTTCAAAGCAATCGCATGGAGGGAGATAGGCGAAGAATTGAATCAACCAGGTTAGTACTCAATGTATTTTAATAATTGTTCAATTAACAAAAAAAAAAGAATTGCTCAAATTAACCTTAACTTAACTAGTTATTAATATTAATAACTAACTAACGTAAAGTAACTTAATAACTAACTAACTAAACTTAACTTAACATTACTGTGTTAAGTATAAAAAATCTTTAAATATGTCCTTGACCGCGAAGGACTCCCTTGTCGAATTGCCTGCTTGATTATTGATGGCATCCCACGCTCCAGGTTGTGTCGGTCCAGTTTCTCACGTTCTTGATCCCTCGTATTTGATGCCTTGTCCTATCAATGACTGTGCAAAAATCCCTCCATCGCTGTTTCTGCCAAACGCCCCAACATCAACAGCAATGAAATTTGAATTGGCATCAGCCACAGCTAACAAAACTATTGAAAACGTCCTCTTATAATTATAATACAATGATCCGGAGTTCGGTGGGGCTTGGATATTCACGTGTTTGCCATCAATGGCCCCGAGACAGTTGGGGAAATGGCACTTTTCCCAAAACTCCTGCTTAATTGCTTCCCACATATCCATGCTGGGTGTTGGTATTGCCTCAGACCTCAGTCTCTCCGTAATGGCCCTGCACGTTTCCTTCACTATTAGTTCAACAGTAGATGACCAAATTCAACCATTCTAAAACTATAACTAATAGTTTTTAAGGAATCTCCTGTTGCGAAGTACCTGAAATAATGATAAAATGTTAATTAGAAAATATTTCTTCTACAGCCGAAACATGCAAAAGTAGATGGCAGATTCTACCGGATCAATTTCGAAAATTCCGCGCCAGAAACAGTGCGGTGCGGAGCGGGCAGGCGGCGGACAACACATTGCGGAAATACAAGTACGAAGATTCAATGCAATTTTTGCTACCGTCTTTCCAAGAACGTCAAACGCTTTGCAGTTTACAAAGGTGAGCAATATTTCAAATAATATTTAATATTTCAGACCAAATTATTGACTATTTACATTTATTTTCCCATTTGAAATTATTCACAATTAACTAATTTAAATATTATTTTAGAGAGTCAAGTTGTACGGGTGAAGAAAATGGGGACATTAGCGGACCCCCGCTTGAGAGCGAGGGGGGAGAGCCGCGGGACGGGCAACCTCCACAAAAGAGACAGCGACGACGACGACAACAAGATGAACAGCCGCGCCAGAACGGAGAAAACGAGGATCGCTATTTGGCGATACATAATAAGATTTTGGAGTGTGTCAAGCAAATCAAGACTAGTGCGGAGGCGGCGACACCGGGCAACCCCGGAACGTCGTAAGAAAGAGAAGATGGGGTTGAACCGGAATTACAAGACTTCTTCCGATGGATATGCTTGGCCACTTCGAGGCTCAAGAAAAGTTCGCAGTCGCGAATTAAAATGAAAATTTTTTAACTTTTGACTGCGGAACAAGAGTCCGAAGATACGTACGCGGTACTGAAGTTAGATTAAGTTAGATTTAGTTATATTTAATTAGATTAAGTTAGATTAGTTTAAAGATAATTTGTTCTACGATCATTTTTGGTAGGATTTAATTGTAACATGTCATTTGTAGCGTTACAAATAAAAATAATTTTATAAGGATTTAATTAATTATTTTACGCTCACTTACCTCACGCAAACTGCCAACCGTTTCTCTGGCGCGATTGGTGTTTTCCAAGGCGTACAGGTTTTTGTCAAATCACCCTGGTTTTTCTCAAATAAGGCATGAAAAAGCAATCACGGTTCATACGGAAATATCCGTAAAATTTTTCCTCTTGATCCAGCATTTGTCTGAATAGTATAAACTCTCCTTCGATGGCTCGATTTTGCCACAGCGGGTCGACACCGTAGCGCCTTCTTCTCCTCCGACTCGCTTCCTGTTCCGAGTGGCGCTGCTGATCCAGTTGGTGCAACGGGAGCAGTAGCCCACTCAATTGGGTAAGATAGGTTGCCAAATGAACAAAATTTGACATTTTTTACGATTGCTGGATATTACTTCTCGCGTGCTAAATGTCAAGTTTTTTGGCCAAAAATGGTGCTGAAATCTTGGTTCACAGCCCTTAAATACACAACCGGCTAGAGGGGGTGGGACTTCTTCGGCCAGATGAGTCGCAAGCAAATTGTATATTTTTAAAGGGTGTACGGAGACCTTTCTGATTTACTGTAGATTGCTGTCGGCGTGCGGGTTGCAATAAACCATTTGGCCGCCAGATTTGCCGTTTTGCACGTGAAGGACGCCATGGCGTATACATCGAAGGTATTTGTTAGTTTATTGCCGTTCCAAGGACAATTTTTTGGTAGCATATTTCTATGCGCGTCCACCGTCAACATGTGTTAGGAGGACAAAAAATTAGATCCTTCCGAACTTCTGCCGTGTATTATTTGACTTCTTTGACAAATTGTTTCATCGTGCCGATTGGAAGATGTATATTTTGTTTTCTTCTTGGTTGTATTAATAAATTGTTGTTTTGTTCTTTATCACGTTTAAATTCCTTAAGAACGTATTCCGCACCTATTTTATCACGACCAACTCCGAAAAGTTCTAGTTTCACACTCGACATCGATACACACACACACACACCTTGCATGACCTTGAAGGTCACTATGCAGTATACGGATGAATTCGTCTAGACACGCGCTTTCATGTGATACAAAAAATATACAGCATTCCATTTAAAAAATTGAAGGTCGCCCTCATATCTAGCAAAATAGTACAAACAAAAAAACATTACACACGCCATTGTGTTGCGTATAAAAAACAGTACCACTTTTTCCTCTTTCATTGTTTTCTATTATTCCCTATTTACGAGAAAAATGCTGGCTAGTAATAGCGTGAACAACCTGTATATTAATAATTTCATTTTCTGTGAATAATTACACATATATAAATAATTTACCAATATAATTAATATACTTTACAAGAAATTAACAATTTTTATAAAAAAATTTATTTTTAAAAACTAACAAATTCAAAACGAAATTAATAATAAATGAATGTTATTCGCTATCCGACTCATTCTCAGTACTTTGAATGTGATCCCTATTCATGTTCTTCCAAACAATCTCGATCTATCTTTACATTCTTATTAAGAATAAATAAAAATGATTGACATATAATTATTGCAAAATTGTTTATGCATAGAAATTATTATTATATGATTATTAATAACAATTTCCATCCTCATATACATACGCATTTAGTATCATACGCATTCTATGCAAAAGGAATGTATTTCATATCGTGATATACACGAATATTGAATTTTTCCAGTAAATTCTGCACTGTGACTGCGTCCGTATCCGCAGAGATTTCTGACGTTGCCCAATCTTGTCTTTGGGTTGCCCGTGGGCAACACGCTCCACATAGGCATCTCGGGGGTGTAGAGGGGAGTAAACGGTTCTGCGGTTTTCGGCACTTGGCCTTTGTTGCAAGTACCTTCGAGCGCCTCTCAAGCGGCCTGTCGATACGCTCAGTCCTTATGGACAACGATTCCGGCCGTTCAAACAACTTCGACATCTTGCCCCTCTTGTGTGTGGCGACCTTAAAGGTCGCCCCAAACAAGAAAAGTTGTTTGAACGGCCGGAATCGTTGTCCATAAGGACTGAGCGTATCGACAGGCCTCTTGAGAGGCGCTCGAAGGTCCTTGCAACAAAGGCCAAGTGCCGAAAATCGTGTCATTTGCTACTAGAACCCCAGAACCGTTTACTCCCCTCTACATCCCCGAGATGCGTATGCTGGAGCGTATCGGCCACAGACAGCCACAGACAAGAATGGTCAGCGACAGAAACCTCTGCGAATACACACGCAGTTACAGTGCGGAATTTACTGGAAAAATTCAATATTCGTGTATATCACGATATGAAATACATTCCTTTTGTAAAAAATGCGTATGAGGATGGAAATTGTTATTAATAATTATATAATAATCATTTTTATGCGTAATACAATTTTGCAATAATTATATGCCAATCATTTTTGTTTTTTCTTAATTTGTTTTGAATATATGTTTTATACCTATTGGAAAAGTAATAAAAATGTAAAGATAATCGAGATTGTTTGGAAGAACGTGAATGGGGATCACATTCAAAGTACTGAGAATGAGTCGGATAGCGAATAGCATTCATTTGTTATTAATGTCGTTTTAAAATTGTTAGTTCTTAAAAATAATAAATAGTTCAATAAATAGTTTTGAGGCACCGCGAATTAAAAAACGGAATTTCAAAGAGGAAGAGTCCTAAAATATGGCCATATTTATCAAATTTTTTAACACTTGAACCGGTAGTAAAATTTGAATACAAAGATATTAATAATATTTTTGCATTATGAAACGACATTCGAATATGAAATGATAAATTATTTAAGAAGAATAGTCTCTTGCGATGATGATTAAAAAAACAAAATGTTTTTATCTTTAATGATAACTGAGGTATAAATTGTGTTGTGTAGGCAGTTTTCGTAAAACTCGTCCAAAATGGCAAACTTTGATGGTCTGTATCTCTTAAACAATTTCGAAGATTACAAAATGATGGCTCACCCCTCCCCCCCCCCCTCCGCCCCCCTATTTTCACTTGGACTACAATATATTTCAATTTCATCAAAATTCGAAACATAGTCCCAAAAAAAATGATTTAATTCACATGGAATGATCCTTTTCCTAATTATTAGGAAGCTACTATTCTCGTTTTTATAATATATGTGTAATTTACGTATAATATAAGGACGTGTGATGCTGTTTCACCCGGTGGCAAGAACGATTCCTGTCTCCATGACGTTGTAGAGTAGAGACACCGATAGTTTACCTAAGGAACTGTGGAGCCCCTACAAACATTGCCTTTCTGCAAAGCACAGCAGGGAATTGCCAACGCGCTTTCGAAAGGCCATCTGGAAGTAATAAGACGTTCAAAGTTATGGCCCCAAAGATGTCCAAAGATTATTGGGACGAAGACCGTTTTTCAGCCGACAAATTTCTAACCGCTGTTCTTGAATCTAGGCGACCAAACAACTTCCGTAACAACGACCCTAAGGGTGACACCCGTATTAGGGTCTAGTCACACTTCCCGGAGACGGTCCGGACAATAAGGGTCGTTTTATATATCCCGGTCCCGATCCGGTCATCTCATAAGGTCCCGTGCTCGGTGTCTATACGCCTGTGAGTCCATCGGAAGACCACTTGACAGGCGCTTGTGCTGCTTTCAACAAAGGCAATGTCTAGAGTCCACCGGAACCCGACAGAGACGAATCAAGGACTGTAGGCGAAGAGTTCTCACCGACCCCAGATCGTACTCGTTAAACCAACATTCCTTTTTATGACCTTTTTTCTGGCTCTCGCCACGTCAATGTTCCAAAGTAAATCTAAAATCTATGTTCTAAGACTATGTACCGGGTGACGAATATTTCCGAGGCTAATAGAGATAATAGATAATATTATCGATAATAATAGAGATAATAGATAATATTATCGATAATAATAGAGATAATAGAGATTCTGAAGTATTTATTAGACAAATACACTTTTTGAAAAAATTCTTAAGAGTAATTTTGGTATCCATAAAAATTCTATACGACTAGATTTTCTTAAACGAATCGTAGAAATTCAAATAAAATTTTTTAAAATCGAAAGCTAATTGTTTATGTCGGTCCCCGTTTTTAATAGTCATAAAAGTGATGGTTATTGACTGAATCGTATGAAAATTGTTCATTGTTAGTATTACATATATTTTGGAGTAAGTACTCACTTAAACTTGGCACGAGACGAATCCTCCCAAAGCCAGATGGTGTGACTCATAGCAGTGAAACCAACACCAGAAGTCATGACAGAACCAACTTCCGGGTGCTTCTGCAGTAGCCATTCCGATACAAAGTCGTTTTCCGCCTGAGTAGTGATATCAATAAGACGTGACTGTCTCTGTGAACAATAGACCAATGCCTCCGCGTGATTGGAGCCGCTATCAGGATCTGCCAAGTGATAACAATGACCCTCGTATGGAATTTCACCCTTACGGCAGTGAGCTATTCGATTTAAAACACATCTCACGCCAACAGCGTCTCTTTCTACACGACATTCTGGTTCGTGTGTAAACCTAAAAAATCATTAAACAATTCTATTAGGTGTAGAAGTTAATTCGGTACTACTTGAAAATAATGTATTTGTTGACGCGTGAGCAAGTTAGCGGTTTGATTGAAAGCAGACCTTTCGGCGAATTCTCACTTCACACGCAGACTTAACGGCGAATGAATAGTTGAAGAGGTGGATAGTGATGATAACTGTGGATTTGGTTGACTAAAACAACTGTATTTTTGTAACGAAGGTGCTGGGACACTAACGGAACTTATACTGAAGACGGCGAGTGAGAAATAATGTACAATATTTCGGACGGCGAGTTAGAAGAGAGATGTTATTGCTTTGCCGGTTTTCGAGAATCTGTCTTTTCTAGCCTGCATAAGAAACCGAACATTTGCAGGGGGTTGCTTTTTCGAAGTCTGATTGGTGGAATATCCGGTTTTGGAAGACGCTCCTTGTGGGGGTGGACTAACGCTGGGAATTACCCGGTTCGTCAGCGCAGGTAGTCGACGGTTACGGCAATGACAATTTTGAATGTTCCGAAGTTTATGGTGACTTCATAAAACGCCCAACCGTTTTGGGCGAAGGTGCACAAATTATCTTTTTTTTTTTTGTGACGTTTTACTAGTAATTGTATTGCACCCCTGGTTATTTGAACTGCGGAGTTTGGGCCACGCGACTCAAAGGCATCCTGCAACGTTATGCTGCACGGCGAGGCAGACTATACGACATTTTATTGTTTTTTGTCGGTGTATAATTTAATGGTCACTGTTGTTACGCAGTAACAGTACTTATCTATTCACAGAGAAATCATCACTTCTTGAATTGTCAAAGTATTCGTCGTAACTATTAATGGCCTTGTCAACTAATGGATAATGGGAAACTGAGGAATACCTTCTGGAAAATGTACTTGCATATCTTTTCTAATGTTTCAATATTTATATTAGTTAAATAACAATGGAACGTCGGAAACAGGTGATGATCTATTACAGTAAAACAAGATTTGGCGAGCAAGCTGGGTGTGGGATTTGCCAGCTCGCAAAACAGTTCGGCAACATTTTTCCATAATTCAAATTACAAACAGAAATGTGAAAAATAATTAAATCATTTAAAATTATTATAATATTGTAGTAATTGCTGATGGTGTAAATGTATTACGTCAACGGGAATGAACTTTCTATAATTTTGTTGACGGTCTTACAACATTTGTATGATTTTTTTATACAACTAACCGATTTTATCCGAGATTCTATACGAGATAACCAGGATTAGCTCAAGCTGTTCTGGATTTTCAATTACTGTCGGGAAGCTGAAGTAAAAAGTACACGAATGTGATATTACAAACTGGCTCCATTAGTACGAAAGGTATAACGACGCTTACGGATCGAAGTGCGAATTACTTCTGAGCTCGGATGGTCTAGTGTCGCTTGATGAGGGGGGAGGGGGGGGGGCACGAATTGAGGGGCAAAGTTACCATCATTCTACAAATACCGGAATATGTTAGAAAAGTTTTATTTGATTTCAAATAACCGACCTCTTGATCTGACGTTGCCAAGTCGTAATACTTACGTCGTAATATGTAAGTACGTATTACGGTATAGTGACTCCCATTAATATTCGAACACTTTTTATTATTTAAACGATTGTAAATAGATTTGTATTATTTAAACGGATGTTTACATATGTAAATGTTTCTTATTTAAACGATAGTTTAAGCAAATGAATTCTTATTAATTAAACAATTGTTGAAACAAATACATTTTTATTATTTAAACAAATGTTTAAACCAATACAATTTTATTACTTAAACGATTGTTTAAACAAGCATTTTTATTACTTAAACAATATTCGTCACGTTTTGCAATGAATAAAAGTCTTTAGTCTTCTTTAAGTCTCAGAATATTAAGTTATTATGACAATTTCATAAGGAACTCTTTAGATGATGTACAGATACACGTACATAGGCATTGCATGCAATGTATTTTTCTCTCTGCGTAGCGAAACGTCCAAGGATCAGAAAGTTTTTCAAATTGCCGCTCCAATATTGCAACGAGCAGTTCATAAATGGTCAATTGTGTTTCCTGAAAGTCCAATCTACGTCTGTGTTGAGCCCAAATTGCGAATTTCTACTTCATCGTGGAGTAATTTACAATATTCGGCAGTATACATATCGTACATACGTAAACCTGTACTATCGATCTGCATTATCGACCGTATTCTATCGCAACGTACAGTGTTTGCCGCGGAGAGACCGTAGCGCTAGTAAGCGGAACCGCAAAATTGTACCTTTTTTCCTAGACATTTTACGTCTTAAATAAGTAAGTAATCAATTAAAAGTGCATACCACCGTGTTTGTACATGTCTTTGCTACGTCTATACAGCACCTTTTTTTTCGATACGAACACTAAATCTCTCGAAATGAAGAGAATCTCTCAGCGGCAGCCATCTTGTGACGTCATACTTGCTTCAGAATTCGAATTTTCTGCCAAATATTACAAATTACTCCACGATGAGGTAGAAATTCGCAAATTGGGCTCAATACAGACGTAGATTGGACTTTTAGGAAACACAATTGACCACTGCTAAACTGCTCTAAACTGCTCATTGCAATATTGAAGCGGCAATTTGTCTAGATTTTGACCCTTGCATACTGTTGCGTCGTCTCAATGCCCGACAGTAATAGCGGACCGTTGAGTATGCGCGTCCAGAATGTGGATAAATAAATGACAGTTCCTTAGGATCAACAACTTTAACTTTAATAAAAACTTAACAAAACACTGAAGGAGAAACGGAATCTGGATTACAAATTTTAAAGGTACTTGAACGACAAGGATTGTCTCCGTGATGCGATTCGTGGTGAAATTTTAACAGCGGCGATCGCAGTGTCCTTAGCCTATTTATACCCGAGGACACTTGGTGGACGTAAACATTATTGACCAATGTGGTCCTGGAAAACGCGTGGGCGGTTGCCTTCCCGACCAGGGGAAAGGCCTTTCCATGGGCCCAAGGGTCCCCTCGCGTTCGGGGTCGACAACAGCTGATTTGCACGTGGAGGTTTATGACCCGTCAATTGCCGTTAAGCGAACCCTGCAAAGGCACGTTTTTTCTACAAACGTCCCTAATAACTTAGATTGCCGGGCCTGACTCCGAGACTAATCCGAGGACGGCCGAAATTACCGCTGGTAAAACCTTCTTGAGAATAGCGGAAATCAGCCGCTCGGGCCATAAACATTCCTCCTATACGAATGGGCAAAAATCTGCCTTCGCGGCATAACACATACGTATATGGATTTCAAACCATGCCGGCCCTCTTAATTCTAATTCTTGTAACTAAGCGCACGCGCTACTATACGCAGAACGGTATGGGAGCGCAAGGCGCTACGGAAACGGACACGGACTGGTCGCGGAGCGGAACGAGAGCGCGGTGCGCTGCGAAACGGTCGCGGGACGAACGCGGAGCGCGAGGCGCTATGGAAACGGACGCAGAGCGCGGAACGGGAGCGCGGAGTGCGGCGGAAACAGGCACAGACAGGAAGCGGCGCGGCTCAGCGTGGGGTCTTAGTGAATTGGCGTCCCACGTTTGACGCTGAGCTCGCGGGAACGCGGTTCGCCTCGTAGCCGGACCGGTGCACAGTGGTCCGGATCGGAAAAGTAAGTGACACTTTGTTATAACTTTTGAACTATTAGAGATATGGCAATGAAATTTTCACTAAAAATATTTAAAAAATTGTCATTTTTTAATGGTTGATAATGAAATATGTTTTGCATTTGTTAAACAATCATTTTTAATTAATTTTCATTAATATTTTTTATGGATATAAAAATCGTCTAAATATAATATTTCAAACTATTTTTTACTTTTAAGTACGTATTTTATATTGATGTTTCATACATGTTATGTTTTATGGGACACGTAAAATGTAGATTCGAGAAATATTTTTGTATCTACCGAGTACAAATATGAAATAAATATTTTAATTAAAGTAATCAAAAATCAAAAGTAATATTAAAATTACGTTATAACAATAATGGATTACGTTATTAAATTGGTTATAAGTAAATGATAGACTTTTAAACTGTTTTCTCATTTATTAAATTAATAGTTCTAGTGCTTCTGGGTCCAACGATTTTAGTTTTTTATTATTTGATTTTACCCTTATAGACGATATGTAGGGATCTGATGTTAATAATAATGTGTTTATTAAATCTTCGTTAGTTGCAAGCCTTGAAATTTCCCTCGTCTTATTTCGTCTATATTAAATGCACTAAATAATAACTTAATTATACGTAGAATAAGTATATACCACACACAAATATGTAAATGCAACAAAATCAAAAAAATTGAACATAAGGTTTAAGTAATAGAAAAAATGTCTTCGAAAATGGGCAAAAAAAAATCAAGAATCAGAAAAGTTCAAAAAATGAACGAGCCTCTATTCTTTTTTTTTTATTCTCTATTCTTTTTCTAATTTATTTTTTATACTTATATACTATATTAATATAGAATCTGTATAGTTTATTTGATTTTTAATCTCAAGTTTAAAAATTGTGTCCTGATTCCTACATTCTTAGGAAGTCTTATTTCAAAGAGAGATTGTTAGTATATATTAAGTACTATTAATTATTATACTATCCTTGAAGGCACGGATAGTCGACCGACAGTCGATCAACAGTAACATTTACTCTGTAAAAATTCTGCTGTTCATATGGAGATGTCTAATGTTGCGGATAGAATTATGGTTGTAATTCCTTGTAAAAATAGCTTTAAGTGACACGATATGTAAAGCAACTGTGGGGCTGTTTCGAGAACGGCGAGGGGAATGTTATTTCAACTACGTAGCCCAGCGTGCACAAAGAACAGAGAGGTTGTTTGTGGCCGTAATTTCGTATATTAAATTCACTATTAAATTCACTATTGTTACGAGTATCGATATGTTACGATATCGAGACATCGCACCGAATGGTCTTCGTTGCCGCGTCGTCTTAGTGACGACGATACAACGGAGACATGACAGAGTCGTTTGACGAACGTCGCTGAGGGAAGACACAAAGCTGAGTACTCCTCCTCTATTTAATAAAGGTTTATTGGTATTTCACACGTTTTATTCATTGAAGATGTCCCGAACCCGTAGCAATATGTATAGAGTTTGACAAAAAAATAACTTTTATTTCGGAGCCAGTCATTTCTCCGGTTACGGTACAAATAGATATACAAAAATCTCGTTACATATATTGTTAAATATGGGTAAAGGAGTACTTTCGCGCTGCTACGATTGTGTCTGTGTCTGTACGATACCGGAACGCGTTGATACTATCCGCACCGACAGGTACCGGACCCGGCACTTCACCGACAGATATTCTTTGCAAGAATGTTGGACGGTTGGGCCGGTGTCGATACAACAATAATCAAATGCAAATGGGTTTACACTCTGAAGAAGAATCCAGGAGGAAGTATATATAAGCAAAGACTAGTAGCCGTAGGATGCCAGCAGGGAAAGAAAAACGAAGAAACGTATGTGTCTGTGATCAAAATGCAGACTGTTAGAACATTAGTATTGGTGAAGGATGATAGGGGTATATGTTAACAGGGATCTGGATAGAAAACTGGAAGAGATAGGGGAATGGATAGAGGGGAGAGAGAAAGGAATAAGGGTGATCAGGTGGAAAGGGGAAAGGAGGGAAAGAGGAAGGAAGGTAGGGGGAGGGAAGGGGTTGTGGGTTGGAAACTGGTCGGAGGATGGGATAAGGGAATTCAAGGAAAGGTTTGGGAGGAGAAAAGAAGGGGAAAGGGGGGTAGAAGAAGAATGGAAAGGGTTAAAGTAGATGATTCAGGAAGCGTTAGGGGGGGGGGGCGGGAAAAAAGAAAGACGGTGGAGGATGGGAAGTTTTGGATGATGAGGAGGGAGGGGAGAAGTGGACGAGGAGGATGGAGGAATGGAGGGAAGGTGCAAATGGACGATTGGGATGAATGGTGAGCGACCGGTAGGGGGGTCCGGGTGGTTAGGGAAGGGGGGTGTAGGTGTGTTTGTGTGAACGGAGGGGTGAGTGAGAGAGCCGATAAGTGTTTATTTTTATTCTATGTGTGGTAGTCGGGTGTAATGATTGAGACCGTGTTCGCGGGTATACGTCTTTATTTGTCGGGCGACTGTCGACTGCTGTGTAACGATGTTCGCGCATACCTTTGGCTGACCACCTCTCCCTCGCGTCAGTCAATTTTTTAACAGATGGCGACCGCCCCCGGAGCCGATCTTCACGTGTTTCTTTGCGGCTTTCCGAGAACGGTCGCCGCCGCGTTTACAATGTATTGGCGGTTGCACGGGCCGCCACACTATGTTAAGTTAAGATAAGATAAGGACGATGTTCTCTCTCTCTCTCTCTCTCTCTCTCTCACTCTCTCTCTCTCTCTCTTGCGAGTCGAGTTTTTGCGTTGTTTGCGTTTTTGCGGTTAAGATAAGGTAGGATAGGAGCGGAGCGAGGAAGGATGGAGGAGGCGAAATGTAATAAAAATTGTAACCCTGAGGGGATCAATAATATCTTCTAGTAGAACATTAGTAGCGTTGGCGAGCGTACATATGTATACAGACTATTTCACCTAACTTGACCACCTTAAATATATCGCTTATTTTGTATGATAGAAAAAAATGTGAGGGTAGAAAATATTCTGTTCGAAGGCGCCAATACGGTGATGGGCCGGATTTTTTTCTCAAGGTCATTTTTTCAAGATTTCAAGGTCATCGTATTTTTTTTAATGGGACTGCATATTTTCACTACAACAGTCTTATAGCTTATAAAAAAATGAATCCGACGAGGTGCACTATGTTGACCTTCACGTGACCTTCAGCGAGGAAATTATGAAATGTTTGTCAGTAATTTCAGTACGCATACGGGGGCGGTAAATGAAGGAATTTCAATTTCATTGGAACAGTCT
>CM052114.1:5623962-5642828 GCA_028454245.1 Halictus quadricinctus | reverse complement strand
AGAGAGAGAGAGAGAGAGAGAGAGAGAGAGAGAGAGAGAGAGAGAGATCATATATATAAATAGAGAGATATCTAAAACATGAGATATTCGAGCGTTTAGAAACGCGGTTTCTAGACCACATAATATCACGTTCATTATCAGTGACCTTAAGAACCATTGATTATCAATTTTTAGAAAATTCCGATGACATTTTGAATTTTGGCCACAAGTGAGCATTGTAAAGGGAGCATGTGAGCATTAAAATAATTCTACAATAGTTTTGGCAATAGAAAGTGCTGGTGCGCTGCTGGTCAGGCGGCGGTGCGGTCTACTGTGCGACGGCCTTTATTCTGGTTATGAGAAATATTGATGCCGGAACTTTTGTTTTGATTACTTTCAATCAACGTATATTTTTTAAAAATAATATTCTTAATAATGGTGTAGATCAAATTTCAAAAACTACATGGCTGGTTGGTCTGAAATTTTAATAGGCTAGTCCACGTTACTAGTCACTATTGTCGGTACAAAAGTAATATTGTTACGTTGAATTTTTGACTCTTTTAGTTAAAAAAAAAACAAGCGAAAAAATATGAAATTTTTAAATGTGCACTTTAAACATTCGCCATTTTGCCAATTTTCAAAATAAGGTATTTTTGGGAGGGGGGGGGGGAATATTTAGTGTACATTTCAAAATTTCGTACTTTTTGGGTTCTTTTTTTTTTTTAATTAACAGAAAAATGTGAAAAATTGTGAAAAAAGTGAGAAAATTTCAACGAAACAATATTATTTTTGTACTGGCTATAGCGACTAGTAATGTGGCAACCTGTTAAAATTTCAGACCAGTCGGTCATGTAATTATTGAGATTTTATCTATCAGGTGAAAAAAGTATGTTTCGAGAAAAATGCCTATAAAGTTTTGTATCGACACTGCCACTCCGTAGCATCGTTTTCCTGGAATCGTCGTAACTTTGTCATTTTAATCAATTTCAGCAGCCTCTTAAAAATATATGAATTCTACGATTAATTTTACACCGTGGGTAGATACTGTGACGTTGCAAAAATTGCGACGTCACTTCTCGATTCGTTACGATCTGCCGGAAAGAGCGGACCGCCCACTGTAGCGTCGAACGGTAGTTCGCAAGATTAGAGACCGCTCCCCGAGGAACTTCCGTATCGATCGTAGATCGATTTCTGACGAATTTCGCGCGCGCCGAGCAGGGCCGAGTTTTAGTTACGTGTTGCGTGCACCACCAAACCTTCCGACTACGATGAAGGGTGCCTCGCTTCGTGGGACCGCCCGACGACAAACCCATGGCCATTGCGTGAAAAAGTCCCGTGCGCACGGCCACTTGAAAAATGGAACCACTGCACATGGGTCAGACAACCTGTAGGCGACAACGCGGAACGAAAGCTCCCTGCTGAGCACCGGACATTTTTCGCGGTCCTATCATCGCCTGATCCAGCCACATGAAATGCGGTGATGCGGTCGTACTATGAGGAGGTTTCGAACCTCCCCCCGCCGCGAGGCGCGGTCGTTATAATATTTCGCGTATGTTCCGGGGCCCGAGGACCAACTGAGGGCACGGTCCTGCATTCTAGGATTTCGCGTGCGTAGCGCGCCCCATTAGGCATAGAGTGGGGATAACGAGGACCCACTCGTTGCGTTACCGTCAACCTGAGGGACACTGTATTAGCTTCCGTCGTTAACATATTGTCGCGTGCCACGAACGTAGTCTCTCGTCTCGCGACTTAGTTATTGCTTATCGTACCGCGACCCAGCTCCCGCAGCAGAACCGAAAAGGGAGCGACGGAAACGGTAAGTCGACGCAGTTGTCCTCTATAATTGGTTTCGCGAGTTGGTTCGATAATTTTCGAGAGAGAACGACACGCATCTCGTCTCGTTCTCTAGTTTTCGCGTACTGAGGCGTTCTACGCCTCGAGCGATTAGCTCGCGCCTAAGTCGTAGGCGCTTTGAGTATTTCGGCAGTTTCCCGTCAGGAAAAGATCTTGAAGTCTTCCTCGGTATTATATATAATATGATCAGCATAGATTTTAAAAGTATAATTTTTCAACGTAAGCAATGAATACAATCAAAGGTAGTCCATCTTATCTACTCGACCGAAAGAAATCTTTATAAATTGTGACGTCTTACTTGCATAACTGAAATCTGGTCTCATTGCCTTGACACGACACAGAATTTGCAGCAACCCACGTTGGAACACCGTTGCGATTGTCCCTTCCTTTCCAAGCCATCTCTGCACCTCTGTAAAAAAACTTACTTTTTCCACCATTGTTTGCATAAGTATTGTATATAATATACACTGTTTTATTGAGTACTATAGCAAAGAATTGGACTTTGGTTTACAATATCCTATATTTACAAAACAATCTCATCCATACATTCCGTTAATTCATTCCTTTTCTTCCTCTCCCTATCTCCCTCTTTCATTCATTTCTACTCTACCCTACTCTAGTATTACCCTACTTATTGCAACCTTTCCTATTCGCTTACATATTCTGTTTAAGTTTGATTAGATTTCCTTTGGTGTCCTGAATTATGCTATATTTTCTTTTCTTCTTCTCAACTTCTCAAGCTACACGTCGATAGTTCTACCTTGCCTCCCACTCAATGCATCCTCCATCCTGATTCTTTCTTCCACTTCCCTGTAGTCTCTTGTTAAGTGTTCCAGACTTCCAAACCTGTCCCTGTAAAAGTCGCATCCTCTCACTTCATCTTCCAACCAGTATTGGGTGCAATTTTCTACGTTTCTGTATTTTCCTTGGGTTAAGAGCTTTCCACTGACCCCTTTCCCTTCCACACTTGAATATTCCAATAATTCTCATACACTTATACTTTTTGTTAAACTTTGACTGATCTATTCTTGTATGTTACTCTTGATTAAAAATTCCTCCCTTCCTTTTCTGCTTTCACCTTGCACATTCCCTGATTCCTTTTCCTTGAAACATTCCTTGTCTATCTTCCTCCCTTCGTTACTTCTTACTTCTTTACCTTACTTTAAACTTTATATTTATTGTTTCTTCCAGTACCAGATATCTTGGAGTACGTAAGTCCAAACCGAGAATCCACTTTGTAAACATCAGTTGAATCCTTTCTACTTTCGTTCTCTCTTTCAAGCTTCATAATTCTACCCCGTATAACAATCGTACTAGTATTAACATATCGAAGAGAAACACTCTCAATCTAAAATCACATCAAAATTTTCTTTCACCAGTTCCCCATATCTGGTCTAGAACTACGTTTTTACGTTTAATAACAATTCCGTTTTCTCCAAATATTTTTCCAGCCTCTTTATATCTTGCTTTATTTCTTTTGCCAACCCCTCTCACTTTGTATTATTTCATTCTTCAGGCTCGTCATTTTCGTGACGGCTTAACTTCACCTCGGCCACCCAAAAATTGAAACTTTTTTTTATACAAAGTGTTTGACTACAGGTGGGAAAACATTTAAGGGATGGTTCTTCATGACAATATAAGACGAAAATGAAGAATAAAAAATTGCGATTTCGGCATCATTTTTTAGATATTAACAATTACAAATCAGACTAAAATGCGGCAACCCGACCAACGCAGGTGTACGTTGCGTACGTCAAGAGGCGCGCGACAAGCGCGTATCAAGTGCCAGATACATCTTTACGTTGGGCCTCATTTGGGGTCTCAGCGAGGTGAAAATGCTTTGAGGTTTCACAAATTAACCGTCGGAAGACAACCTGCCTACTCGTTAAAATTCAATAGAGCATTTCTATTATCCGACTTATGACATTATCGAGTAGAAGGGGTGAATGTTCTTTCACTTTAAAATCAGGCTCACAGAAGTAATTTATTCGTTATCACTATAAAATTGTTTCCATATATCCATTAGGTTCATAAATGTTGAATAGAATAATCACAAGTGCCAGTATTCACAAAAATCAATACATGCAATATGCATACCGGGATCGCGCAAAAATAATTCGCGTTTGATGCACGTAAGGTAAGGATGTATCTGCCACTTGATACGTGACTGTCGAGCACGTCTATGACGTACGCAACGTATTCCTCTGTTGGCCGGGTGTCCGCATTTTAGGCTGATTTTGAATGCTTGACTCCCTGCATAATCCTGTAGATCATAACGACAAAATGGTAGAAATCGAAGTTTTAATGCAGGGTATTCACTGGTTCAAAAGTTGTGGGTGTTTAAAGTTGAATGATTATAAGCGTTTTTGATAGGTAAGGGCGCCGCCATGTTGACATGCGCTAACCGTCGCACGCCGACCGTAGAGCGCAGCCATTAGATGGCAGCAGAAGAATGCTGTGATATCTATAATGTATAGTGACTATTCGAAGTATTAGGTATTAGTATTAAGTATTAAGTATTTCCAAGTATTAGGGATACCCATAAGTAATCAATTATTTGCAAAAAATTTGTTTTGCCTTTAATTATGTACCGATCGTTGAAAAGGAAAAACGTATTCTATTACAGTTTTCGGTAGAGCAGCCTGTGTTCAAAATATTCTGAAAAGTATAATTTTGTTTTTGCAATCCTGTAATAAAATGGCGGCGTCCGTACCTTTCGAGGATCATATTCGTCCGTCATTGCATACTTTTTCATTTTCATGCGGGATTTAATACAACGGTAACAACAAAGAAAATTTGCGATGTTTATGGAGATGTATTGAAGGTCAATACGTGCCAACGTTGGTTCAGAAGGTTTGCTGCTGGTGATTATGATCTCTCTGACAGGCCACTAAGTGGACGACCAGTTTAATTTGATAATGACACCCTAAAATCTCTAGTGGAAGCTGATCCAAAATCAAGTATACAAGAATTATCGAGAAGCCTTGGGTCCAAATGGTCAACTATACAAAGGCACCTACATCAATTATCTGAGACTAACAAGAATATTCATTGATCAATTTGCACTTCATTGCTATCCAGATTTCGTAGAGATCCATTTCTTAGCAGAATCGTTACCGGAGATGAAAAATTGATTCTTTATGATAACATAAAGCATTCCAAGCAATGGCTTTCTGCAAATCAAACCGCAACATCAACCCCTAAACCTAGCATATCACTTAGAAAGGTGTTACTGTGCATTTGGTGGGACTGTCGTGGTATAATTCTCTTTGAGTTGTTGAAACCTGGAGATACAGTTATTGCTGAGTTGTATTGTCAGCAATTACACCGGCTGTAATCAGAACTATTGAAAAAGGGGGCATCTTTAGTCCACAGAAAAGGTGTAATACTGCAAATTGACAATGCCCGGCTCCATACAGCGAAACTCACTCAGGAAAAAATCAAAGAATTGCCCCCCGTACTCACCAGATATTGCTTCCTCTAATTATCATCTTTTCAGATGTCTGGAGCATTATTTAAGAAATAAAACATTCACTTCTGTAGAAGATGTAAGGAGGCACCTTGAGTCTTATTTTGCTTCACGAACCCTGGATTTCTATAAGGGCGGGGGGGGGGGGGGGATTGAAAATTTGCAGGAAAGATGCTAAACTGTTAATATTATATAATAAATTAAGAAATAAAACTTGAATTTACTACAAAGTTTGTTTTAGGTTTCAAAATAATTGATTACTTATGGATCCCCCTAATATTTTCTAAGTGCTATGAAAATGGCGAACGTAGGGTTTAACTTTTCAAGTTTACCGACTTCTAACGAAGCTGCAGTTGTTTCGGGTTGCGAATACAGGCTGTTGCGGGAATTTAAGAATTGTGGGGTACATCGTGTGGCGATGAAACCATATTAAAGTGCTTGTGTTCATGATATTGGCCGTTTTTGATATCCTATCGTTGTGAGAGGTGTCGATGGTGTTCGGCTATTGTTGATTGGTACTATCTTCGACTCTGTTCTATAATACCGATTCGCAAGAAAGTTTAGTTAATCTTACGTGACAAGTATAGCTTGTTCTGGGACAAGCTGTCATCGAACAATAATTAAGATATAGAGAATCATATACGGGGTCTCAAAGAGAAGGTATAGTCCAAATTGGTTATGATTAGGCAGCGGGGAGTGGGGGGGGGGGGGGGGGGTAGATATTTCCGGCCCGTCCACGCTTGAAAATGTTCGTTATTGACATCACCGCGTGCTTGTGCTGCCATATAACTGCCATCCTCGTCAAACGACGCGCGACGCCGAACACACAGCAGCACGGTGTCGTCTCTATCAGTTAAAAACGCTTTAAATCGCTCAAATTTAAACACGCATATCTTTTGAACCAGTGAATTCCTCGTATTAAAACTTCCATTTTTTGCATTTTGTCGTCAAGATCTACAAGAATAGATACAAAGAAGTTAACCCTTAACAGTCCGGAAGTATTTCAAGTTTACTTCCCACCAGGTCGAAGCTATTTATCATACAAAGAGAAACTGTGGACACAACATTTTTATACCAAGTATAGAAAGGAAAATATTTATGTTCTATTTTATATATATTTATATTTTATTTATTTTTTTTATATTTTTGCCGCCATTTACGTGGCATTGCACCCAGTAAGTAAAAGTGCCATGCCGCTTATATGGCGGCATTGGCCCGTTAAAGGTTAAAAATTTCTGGGTTGCCAAGACGAAGTTTAACCTTTTTTCCGAATCTATCATTTTTACTACGTTTACCCCTTATCTTTCTTTTCTAGCTCCTTCATAACTTAGTTATCTTCTTCATTCTCCAATTTTCTCCCCTTCTGTTTTCTTCCAGGCTTACCTTTTCTTCTGTAGCGACCGATTGAAGGACACGCGTCGCGAGTGCGACGTGACGTAATCGGCCGCTAGGCAAACAGTTCGCGACCCCTGGCGCGCAGGCGCGGATCGGCGATTCCCGAACGTTCGAAACACGAGGTAAATATACCTCACCGCGATTTCGGGAATCGCTCTCTGTTTTCCGCTAACTCGGCACACACGCACGCAGACCACGCACGCATCGCACCGCGCTCGAACACGTGGCCGGCTCACATCATAATAGAGTGTACATAGTCAACCGACACGCATGTATTACCAACCCACGGTGCTCAGTATCCTTTGGTACATACTGAGAAGAAGGCATCAACAACAATCAATTGCTGCCTTCGTATACAACTCTATAAATGATTTTTAATGCAAATAATGCTTAAAATGATACAATGTATACTAGGATGGACCTTACTTCTTAACCAAAAAATTTTTGAGTCTCACCCCCCAGAATTGTGACACTTGTTGACAAAATGATCTGGAAAAATTTGGGGTCGATTGGATCATGGGAACCCGAAGCGCATCAAGTTTGAAAATTCTGAATTTTTAGAATGGACATAAATGTCTTTTTTCTCTTTAAGGGTACATACATAGCATAAACTGTTGCTAATAGTGTTACGTATGGAGAAGTTTTACTCCGCGTTTACTTCGATTAGAATTTTTCTTATCCCCCTTCCTGAGAACGAGAAACGTCTAAACCGACCCCTTGTTCATGGAAGGGATGATTATGCTCCGGCTGGACGCAACTGACACAAATACGAGTATGCGACCCTAGTTTAAAACAGGCACCCCCTCTCATTTTTAGGGTATATAAACCCGTTCATTTTCATCCTCTTTGGTCAGCAACTGTGCAGTGACTTGCAGAGTCACGTCGCGTCGAGTCGCGTTCGTAAGAGTCAGTTCTAGTGAGATCGGGTTAAAGTCCCCTTCAAATTAAGGTAACCTTATAAATTCCGTTATTTCAGTAATACTTCTATTTGGCATTCAACAATTGCTCTTAGGTAACAATACCTTTATTATATACTTATATTCAATCCAAGCGCGACACCAACACTTGTAACACACAATCAAATCAGAATATATTCGTGTTGTTTGGTAAATCGTACAATCTATGAACCCTTAATTATTATCCAATATCCTAATCTAATGATTGAACGTTCCCACACGATACAATCTTACCGCTCGGATTGTATCAATTAAATTATACAAGTTACGAGGCCTACTAACTATCCTAGCGGGTCCCTGATTTCGCATCAGATTTTTCTGCGACATACCATAGTCGAAACAGAGATTTCTCCAACCTAGTGACTCCCCAATGTCGCATTGAGTTCATCCACGAAAACTATACCATCCTAGCGACTCCCTGATTTCGCATCAGGTTCGTCTGTGAGTCATCCAACCTCCCAGCGGCTTCCCAATTTCGCATTGGGTTCGTTCACAAAGATTCACCCTCCTAGCAGCTCCCCGGTTTCGCACCGGGTTCGTCTGCGTTTGACTCATTCCTAGAGACTCCCTGACTTCGCGTCAGGTTCATCCTCCACGTCTATAATCCTAGTGGCTCCCTGATTTCGCATGAGGTTCATCCACGTACCTAACGAATAATTTGAAACCATATTCCTGGGGTAATAACCCTTCGCCGGCCTGTCGCTCTACTCGCAAGCTCTGGCTCATTACAGATATATCATAACGTACATTTATGTCAAGATTTAAAAAATTCAAAATTTTCAAACTTGATGCGCTTTGGGTTCCCATGATCCAATCGTCCAATTTTTTCCAGATCATTTCATCAACGAGTGACACAATTCTGGGAAAGGAAGGTGAGACTAATGAAGGGAGGCGTTAATAAGAAGGGGGCCCGTCGTTCTTTGTTTGGAGCGCCAGGTCGGATTGTTGATATTTTTTCGGGTAGAGAGGGAAACAACGGATCCGGCGAGGGATTAAGACGAGGACCTGGGACGAGACGGGTAGTCAGTCGTCATTGGGTCGTGCTCTGACGCCTATGCCGAGTGGTTGAAATTGTGTGCTCCTACGAGCGAGTTATTGATCATTCTACGGTTAAAAACAAAGTTCTCTTTTTTCTTCTTACTACACTAAAAAAGTCTTATAGAATAATTTTCGTCAAGAATAGCTGAGGTCTACCCTAATGTACACAATCCGGAAAGATTAATGTCATCGTTCATTGCGTGGGTTTTACGTTCAGCAAAGTTTCTTGGTCTTCAGGAAATCTTCTTGGTATTAATTATAACGCAGAACACTTTGAACATTACTTGCATTAACCCTCTGTTGGGAATACGGTTTTTTCTCCAATGCGGTCGGCGTTACGAGTCTCTTATTTCCGGGCCTAAATGTTTATTATTCCAGATTGTATAATGATCTGAACAAATTCTGAGATACTTATCGAAGTCTCTAGTTTAATGTAGAAGTATAATAGTAAGTATGAAACAAAATGTTTAATCAATTTTATAATAAAGCTAAAATTTCGAATGAAGAAATTGAACACAGAAATTTTCCCCTGGCTCTAAACATGCCGTAATAACGACGAAGGGTTAAAAATCATTTAAAGAATATCGCAGTAACTATTAGTTTTTTCACCCCATGTATCCCTATAGATTTTTACTCAGGGTTCAATTAAAAAAACTGAAGGCGACCTGTATTGCAAAATGGAAAGAAACTAATAATTATATTATATTGTATTATATTTTTTCATATACTAAATAGTTTAGTGATTTATGTGATACACTTGGCTGATTCAACCTGTATATTATTTTAGCAAGCTTAATACGTAAAATACCTCGCGTATCCGAGTTGCTTGCATACGACATCAGCTTCCTTGAGTGTCCAGCTAGAATCACAAATAATTCCCCAGCCAGGAAGCTTTCCTTGAACTTCCACATAACCATCGTGAGGTCCAGAACCACCTCTAAGTCGAATCACCTATCATTAAGAAAATACGCACTTTTTATTCTATTAATCTGAAGACAATTTCACTTCAAAATATTTCATAAAATGTAGAGACTATTTACAAGAATTTCTTGTATGCCGTTTGCCAAAAAATGATACTCCCTCTGTCCCATAATAATAACAGCAAAAGAAAATAAATATAAAATGCAACATTTATTATCAAAACTCTAGATTAAATTAAACAATAAACTGAAAATATTAGTCCTCATTTTTATTTTTAGTATTCAGATAGTTTCTACATTTTTCAATAATTTCGTTATTGCATTTTAAATTTGTAGGTAGAATCCCTTGGCTGCGAAACTTTGCTTTCCCTATATGCGTGAGCTTAAAATTATTGGAACCATCGTTGTTTAAACTCTCTTTTACAATGGGTTGATATTCGACTAAAATAAAACAATTGATTTCGATCAGCGGATAAAGATGTGTCGAAACAAATGACAGAAGTCATGAAACATTGATTTTGACTGAAAACTTCGCAATTTTGCGCTACAACATAACTTACAGCTACATTCACCAATAATTTCCGTTTAAATATTCACTTGCTACTATTATTATGGGACAGGGGGAGTATTTGGTTTTTATTCGTGGCGCTTTTTCGTGTTGTCTATTTAGAGACAATCGAAATGAAGAATATGAAAAAACGAATCACCCTATAAAAAGGAACTGCGTTTTTTTTTATATTGACGTTTATCCTCATCTTGTTCAGTCGTTCAATAAAATATAGCAACAACTTATAGAAATAGTGACTACTAATGTTTATTCAATTTATGGGGTGTCACAGTTAGATTGTAACCTTTTCATCGTATAATTATTGTTTATTTACAGATACTTGATGTACAATATACACAGTATTACGACCCTATAGAAATCATTTTCAGTTTCATATTTATCTTTTGTTTTTTCAGATGTTAAGTGAAATAGCACAAAATTAATAATGAATCGTGAAACACCAAAAAAGATACACACGAAAATAGCAACTACTACTAGTACAAAAAGTTAATGAAGTTCAAGGGCCATGGATTAATTTTTACATCCAATAATATGTACTGTAATTTTGCAGTTTATCTAATTAATATTAAAATTTCTTACTTGACCGGAAATAGGCGTTGGGTGTGTTACTTTTCGTGAATGATCCAATGGTTCCACTGGTGGTACATAGTACGATGGAAACGGTGGTTCTTCTGAAAAATAGCAAATTATATGTTTAGTATAATAACATTGCTAAAGTAAACTCCACAAAATTAAACAAATAATTTAGTATTCTAAATTACCTGTGTATAATTGATATGATCTGAAAATTTTTCTGTTGGAAAATTATTATCGTAAGAGCGTTTAATAGATATACAGGGAGTTCGATTGCAGGTGGGAGAAAATTTAAAAGGTGGTTCTCCATGACAGTATAAGACGAAAATAAAGAATAAAAAAATTGCAATTTCGGCTTTATTTTTTTAGTTAATAAGCATTCAAAATCAGCCTAAAATGCGGCCACCCGACCATGTTGAATAGAATCCTCACAAGTGCAAGTATTCACAAAAATCGATACATGCAATATACGTACCGGGATCGCGCAAAACTGATTCGCGTTTGATGCACGTAAGGTAAGGATGTATCTGGCACTTGATACGCGCTTGTCGCGCGCCTCTTGACGTACGCAACGTACATCTGTGTTGGTCGGGTTGCCGCATTTTAGTCTGATTTTTAATTGTTAATATCTAAAAAATGATGCCGAAATCGTAATTTTTTTAGTCTTCATTTTCATCTTACATTATCTTAAAGAACTCTTCTTAAATTTTCTCCCACCTATAGTCGAACACCCTGTATAAAGATACAGTCGGTGTACAAAATATTCGTATACCTTTTAGAAACAAATAACTTTTTTAATATTGGACCAAACGGGTTGAAATTTTTTTAGATGTTAGAAGGATTAATTTACTAAGTAATGCATAAATAATTTTTTTTAAATTACTATTCGTCGTAATTGTGAAGAAAAATGTAGGGGGCACGATTTATAAGTTTTTTATCTGTGTTTGTAAAGAAAATTTGAAAGGTACCTTATGTAGATTTAAGTAAGTTATACAATGTGACCCACGAGCTCCGTCCACTTCAATATCTTGGTTATTTCATACAATACGAGAAAATGTTACGTATAGAAGTTGTAGAGTTTAAGAAACTACGTAATATGGCATAAATGATATTCTTGCAAGTGGAAGCGTAGAGAAGATATAGAGGTCAGCTGTGTAGTTTTAAATGGAATGTCCAACTTACCGTTTCTGAGATATTTGACTATATTCATTAGGAATGTTCTTCATGAAATGCCTACCAATGTTTACATTTGACGTAGTGAGCATATCCTTGAATACGTTCCATAATGAAAGAAATAGAATGAAAACAATCAAATATCTCAGCAACGGCAAGTTTTAGAACAAATAAACTTTAGTACTTTTATACTCAGAATACGCCAATCTATCGAAATCGAGTATAAAAAATTGGACATTCGATTTAAAAAAACAAAGCCAACCTCTATATCTTCTCTACGCTTCCACTTGCAAGAATTTATACCATATTATGTGGTTTCTTAAACCCTACAACTTCTGTAAGTAACATTTTCTCGTATTGTTTGAAATAACCAAGATATTCAAGTGGACAGAGCTCGTGGGACACACTGTATGCATACACAAAGTTTCATCGAAATCGATCAAGGCCGCTGTGAAATATGATTGAGTGAATATTACCAAAATTGTAAGAAACTGCGATTTAAACCCTAAACTCAAACATTTTTACATCTTACAATGCCTATAGTTTTTTTATAAACTTTGTGCGTGTATCTAACTTACTTAGACCTACAAAAGGCATGTTTTAAATTTTCATTATACACGCAGATAAAAAACTTAAATATCGTGACCTGTACTTTTTTCTTCGCAATTACAGTGAATTCCCGTTGCCAGTCCGTGGCAGCTTCGCGGTTGGGAGTTATTGGAACTACCCACACCACCGCGGAGTATACCCCGCTCTCGAGCTTCGCTGTCCGTTTGTACGTGCATGATTGTATCGAAGAAAGACATTTTTTCAGCCTTCTTGTCACTATCCGTCAGTAGTCATAGGTTTATGACTTAGAGACGGATAGTGACTCTTGAGTTTCCAACGTGCACTGTGTATTTCAAATGCAACATTCGGCGAAAACCTCAGATTTCGTCTAATTTTCAGTCGCCAGAACCGCGCAACTGACTTATAACGAGTATTCACTGTACGACCAATAGCAATTTAAAAAAATTATTTATGTATTACTTCCTAATTTAATCCTTCTAACATCTCCAAAAAATTCAAGCCCTTTAGTACAATTTTAGGAAAGTTATTTGTTAAAGAGTGTACGATTACTTTGTACACCGACTGGAAATTAACATATATGTATCAAAAAATTTTGAATGATTAAAGATAAAAAAAAGTACTGCCGCTAGTGTAATAGTTGTCAAAGCCAATGTTAAGATGTCATTCCAAAGGTTTCATGCCAAAAGCGTGACCGATTATACATATATGAAAGGTGTGTTCAAAATGAAGTTGCAGCTTACCTTCATCTCGGTTATAATGGAATGTTATCTCGGAAATGGAATTTCCGATCGAGTTATACCTATTTCAATGTTTCGAACGGTAGACTTACCTTCCTCAAAAGGAAGTTTCTCAATATTGAACACATCTACATCGGCCTTTTTCTGATTGATTTTCATTATATTGGTTGACTCCGTAGTCACTGAAGTTCTGTTTTGGAAGACTAGTACAGGTTTCCATACTTTTTTCTCATCCAACACATCTATGTCGTAATCGAGATTAGGATCGACAACACCTAGATTCTCAGTTGTCGAGACATTGTTATCGACCCCGATTTCTACACTGGGGATGTTCGATTCGGTAGTGGTAATAACTCTCATCGGAGGTTTCTCCAAAGTCCGTTGAACCTTCTTCTTCACAACTAGATGCATGTCAGGAATTCTTCGATTGGTACTTGGAGTCTTCAAAACGTCAGATGCATTACCGGAATTTCCTTCATGATGCAGTGTTTCAAGGTTTCCCGTTGGAACATTCGGACGTTGACTGGAAATGTTTGATATATCAGGACTCGGTGGCACGAAGAAACGATCTGGTTGCTGTGTATTGGAATTTGATGTATCCTGAGTAGCTTGCGAAGGTATGTGAAATGGTGGTTGAAGATCTGTTGCTGGCTTAGCTGGATAGTTTGAATTCGTTTGAGATTGATCATAATACGACGGCTCAAGGTCAGAAGCCGGTATGTAATAATTGCCTTCTTCTGATAAATTTGTTGAACCATTTGTTGGAGGTACCAACGACCGACTTGGAGAGGGGTAATATGGCGGCGGAATATTCATCGCCGGCACTATTACGCGATGATACCTTGTGTCTGTTAAGTTATTAACAAAGTGACGAATTTTAAAAGCAAACATTAATAATTGCAATGTGTGAAATGTATGTATAATATAATAATTACTTGTCTTATAATTTTCTAAATTTTACTTGATATATTAGGCCATTCCATAAATTGTGTCGTTTCGCAATGACAACTTTAAGTATAAAATAATAATTTTTACATTCACTTTTCATCATTGATGTATTCGCAATTGTTTTAGATGACGTCCTACTATCTATCTATTCACGTCTTTATTTCATTTTTAGCCAAAACCAAAACTTCTGTCTTAAGTAGGGTTGTTAATACTTCAATATCAAATGTTACTTTGAGTAGACACTAAATCTTGATTTATCAAAAACAAATACTCATTTTTTGACTTTATCTAAATGGAAAATATCGACCTAAGTGCTTAAAATGCACATTTTACTCCAATACGAAGATACTTCTTGAAAGACACTAAGAGAAGATTTTTTAATATACATAAATAGGATGGAAAATAACGCGAGTTATGGGTTGACCTAATATAGGGTGTCCGTCTATAAATGTCCGAGCAAATATGTCGAAACTGGTTGAAGTTACAAAAAAGTATAAGACAAATTTGCACGGTTTTAAGTCTGCTATAATGTGCAAGTAATATATTTTTTACACATTTATAAAGTAGGAGTCATTTACAGTCAAAATCATATGAGATAAAACATGATATTGTGGTATCGCGAATATGCGGGCACCCGGTATATAATTTTAAGATATAGACTTTAGGTAGACTTTAGGGATACTTTAGGACAGGCATGCAGCGAAAGCCGGAGAAAGGCCATAAAAAGGGAAAGCGGCATTGACCGGCGTTGGGTTGCGAGCGACGATGGGCCTTCGGCCCATTGACGATGTTCATGCCCATATTTGGGCATGGTGAAAACTCCGGAAGGGGCGAGCGTGGGGATGAACCGAGCTTTGCTAAACGAGGGATGAGTTGGAGGAGTCGTAGTCGTTGTCCGAAAGTCGTAGAGTAAGTTGTAAGAAGTTAAGGATTGAAGTTGTATAATTGTCGTGTAATTTAGATTAACGGTTAGTGTTTCAGCGCGCAACTATTATACACTTAAGTCTATTTCTTTTCTGTTCCTTAAATAAATAATTAATTATACGTGTTACCACAATATTATTCATTGTTTACAAGATAACCAGTTACGAAATATTTGAACAGGCATTTATAGACGGACAACCTGTATAGAATTAATCATTAGAATTGTCTAATTACATATATATTTGATATTATTTTGCTATTAATTAATAATGATTACCAGATCCCGCTAGATCTCCAGAACTGTCTGAATGTGAATTCATTCGATGGTGCTTAGAAGTACGACGCCCATATTCATACAAGGAAACATTTTTAACTCCAGTCGAACAATTGACAGGATTGCGATCGGGCGGTTGGAGCTCCATAGACGGTAGTGGAAAATCGGTAGATTGAGAATCGATGTAAATATTCTTATCGTTCCTATCAAATTGATTTGAATTTGGATGATCATTTGGTCCATATGTTTTTGTGTTAGAGTGGCTTTGGTGAACATGAATTCCTTTTGTAATGAAATGGTACCGTGTGCCATTTACATTTACTTGTGTATTACTAGGAGGAGTAGTTCTCGTTGGATCAAATGAAGCATCTTTAACTCCTACGAATGTAAATGGAACACATTACACAACAGGAGCAAGTAATTTAACAGAAGACTTTCAAATATGTTACTTTTTTCTACCTGGCGGATATTTTCCATTTGCACGGTGAAAAACGTTGGTCTTCGATGCCCACTGATTTAGTTTTAAATTTGCCTCTTTATCAGCAGTGCTTTGATATATATTGATCCAAGGTCCTGATTCCCGAAAATTGTCCTCGCTAGGGGTACCTAAGGAATTAAATTTCCGCTGATGCTACATTGTTTTCAGTTCTCGTAGTTTTACGAAAATCAAAACGAAATTAAATCCATCTAGTTTTTCTTTACGTACATTTACCTTTCTCTTTTTTCGGGGTGGTAATCCAAGTTAGGGATTCTCCCCCCCCCCCCCCCGGGGGAGGGATATATGGATATGTGGAACTCACCCGGGCCCCCGGACACCCTGGGAGGGCGGTCCGGAGGCTCGGGTATACCCACTAAATCCACTCCGGTGATCTACCATAGGCTCATGGGAAGAGGGGCCAAAATCTCGAAATTGAAGACTACTGGCCCCCCTCCCCTTTATGTATATTTTACCTGTGTGCGTGCGACTACGAAAACGATCTTTTTACAGAACAAAGATCTGCGTTTGTATAATATATTACAAGAAACCTAATTACGAGTTAATAACTTACCTCTGACACATTTTGTAAGAACCCATAAGGAACTGATTCATCTGTTAACCTTTTATTATTCATGCTGAATATGCGATCTACCAGGCTTAAGCAGTAGAAATTAAATTAACGCTACTCATGCAATAATTCCACAATCATGTTAGAATGAAGATCTCGAATGCAAAATTCAGGCAACCAACAAGACCGGTCAAAAATTAAAAGCAGATGTTGATATACCAGTTAATATTGTATTTAAGATGAACTATACGACTAAAACATTCATTAAAAAATTACCTTGATCCCACGGTCTATTTTGTGGTTGAGACGATGGTCCTTGATGATTCGAACTACTAGGATCCATCAGAGTCCAGCTTGTCCTGTTTCGCGTCGTCTGTCTGTTACCATTTGGTTTCAAGTCCTCGGGTAATTTTCGAGTGCTGTCCATGTAAATATTTTCACCTGGTGGCGAAATTGATCCGGAACCACTCCTGCTGTACTCTTTCTTATTAGATGCAAAGACATGTTCGGTTCCTCGGTTCGGCAACACATTTCCTTCATCGAATCTAACGTGACTTATCGAAGAATCTTCTGTTTGATCGAATGGTCTTTGTTGCGTTTGTTGATCGGACTCGTCGTACACTGGGTAATGTGAAGTGGAATGTGGTCTGCCATAATGATAATTGCGATATTCTGAACTGGAATGCGAATTGCCACTGGGAACAGAATGTCTGGACTCTTCTGGTTGACTACGAACACGAGTATTTGACGGATCTTCTTGACCTAATGGTTTTTGTTGCGTTTGTTGGTCGGAATCGTCGTACTCGGGGTACTGTGGAGCATAGTGAGGCTTGCCATAAAGAGAATGACGGTGTCCTGAACTGGAATGCCAACTTCCGCTGGGATCAAAATAGCTAGATCCTTCAGATTGAGTAGAAGCATCATGATGTCTATGCTGTCCAGAATCGGAATGCCGACTGCTGTCGGAAGTGGGTTGTTTGGGTCCTTGGGGTTGAGAGGAGTCGTACGGAGGAGCCGGTTGTTGACTTTCAGTACGTTTGTTAGAGTCGTATATTGATGCATCTGGATAATGGTGATGATTATGATGGTGATGCTGGTGATGGTGATACGTTTTACCACGGTTTTCACTGTGTTGCCATTGTGCGGTTGGTGAACCCGAATTTTCTGCAAGATCCCAGCCAAATGGTTGATCCGGATTACGAGAAGGAACATTACGATTGTAATTATCACCCTGACCATATTGACCTGGAAGATTAGGCGGTACAGCAGTTGACCACGTGTTGGGTGCCCAATGCAGTTTCCACGTATGGGTAGAAGCATCAGAATCTGTTTCTGGAGGCTTTGCGGTGGTCCAAATATTCGACATCCAGTTTGGTCGCCATGTTGGACGCAAGGCTTCCCAGTCTGTATTTGGACGACTTGTCGTCGCCTTAGATGTCCAATTATATTGGCGACCATGATCCCATTTTCCTGAGTCCGAAGAACCGACCGATGACCATGGTGTAGCGGTTGTTGTCTTCTCTGCAAATGATATTAAACGTTTATTTCGCTACATCAATGATATATTGTTACGAGTATCGATATGTTACGATATCGACACATCGCGCCGAATGGTCTTCGTTGCCGCGTCGTCTTAGTGACGACGATACAACGGAGACATGACAGAGTCGGTTGACGAACGTCGCTGAGGGAAGACACAAAGCTGAGTACTCCTCCTCTATTTAATAAAGGTTTATTAGTATTTCACACGTTTTATTCATTGAAGACGCCCGGAACCCGTAACAGTATTTTAGTATTATGCTATCTATAGAATGCAGTGACTCGCGTAATTGTTCAAACATCCTTTAAATTAGAGCAATTTTTTTGAAACTGGTTCAAAATAACATCAGTTTTTCTGCGAAGTTAGACAATTTTTAAAAAATCAGAAACTTAATGTTTGTAAGTATACTTTCATTAGTATATTATAATCTAGGATTAGTATTTTTATGTATAACAATGAATATAAGGTTTTCTTTCATATTTTCATTATCATCGATTTTTTTGATCGAAGTACATAATTAATTAATTAATTAACTATATTAAATCGATAAAATGTCGCGGAAGTGTATAAATCAGCCGGACTGTTTTTGTTATATTCATGACGAAATTATTTTAAAATCAAAACAAGGAATGCAATTCCAGCACTAATCTTTCATCAAGATATTTCAACAATGAAAAACGTTACAAAGGAAAAGACTTATGTGCGATGCTTGCTGATTACTGCTGGACACTTATTATTGAAAATCGGGATACCAGGAACAAGCGTCAAGCAAGGCGGAAACATTTTTAATTTGTTTACATCAGAAATAGGTAAGTTTTTGTATTCAATTTTCTTTATTAAGCATTTCCACAATGAAATGTGAATATAACTCGTATTTTTATAATCTTTTGTAATGATTGGCA
>CM052114.1:5585861-5623462 GCA_028454245.1 Halictus quadricinctus | reverse complement strand
AACGTCTAAGGGCAGTTTTGACCATCTTATTCGGCTAGGCCCTTTGCAATTTGGGCTCAATACAGACGTAGATTGGACTTTTAGGAAACACAATGGACCACTTCTAAACTCCTCATTGCAATATTGATGCGGTAGTTTATCTAGATTTTGACCCTTGCATAGGTATATGGATTTCAAACCCTGCCGGCCCCCTTAAGACAAGGATGGCAGGGCCGCCAGGAACGTTGTAGTGGGGGGCCCGCGTTGACCATGTGGCACGCCGCCTGATCAATATGTAATCGATACAGTTACAATATGCACATTATGTAGTTATACATATAAATTTAAAAGTTTAACCACGTTATCTGAAGATCGAACGTACACTTTTAAAAATTTCCGTTTCGTACGTAATATTAACGAATGTTAACATGTCAACATATGTCATTAATTTGAATTTTAATGGGAAAGATATTATTTTCCGATACGAAAATATTAAGAAAGGTGTAAGTAATGACAACATGATAATAGTTGCAGTGTACACGTATACGCGTGCACTGATATTCGTATATTAAAAATTACGCAAATTAGAATACGTCCTGGAAAGTCACAACTAAATTATCGTTGATGAACTTCGAAGGAAGCGTTACCAGCATAGTCTAACTTATCTAATTTGTGGCGAGTTTAGTCATGTTTTTATCAGCAAACCTTTTACAATCGATTAATAATGCGTCCTCTAGTGTTTTCTAACGCCCATTAGGATATATTGTGGCTGGAGTAAGAAACAGAAGGCCACCGACGGTATCTCGTCAGTGCAGTGAGCTACTGAGGAAATTCTCGTTGGTGAGACGGCGAATCATCACCTAACTATATCGATTATTATAAAATGTTACATTCTCCGACACTTGTTTTTGATTTTTGGTGTTAAAATATTAAAAGCGAAACTAATATCAAGGACAAAAAATGCCTAGAAATATTGTACGTAAGAAAGTATTACAGCATAATTTTGGGAACATCAATAATTCCTACTTAAAATTTCATGTGAGATATCTTTTGTAATTTAAAAATGTTTCATGAACGAGCATTATTTCCTTACACTTTTTTTATACATGATTGTTCCAAGAATCGGTCTCTGGGAACAAAAATATTTTGAAAAATAGAGCAACAGTTATTTGACATACTACATATTCCGAATAATCAATAGTTTGGGAGAGAATCACGTGGATGAATTAATATAATATAATGCAATTATAAGAGCAGAGATGGGAAAATTTTTATTGAAATAGATATTTCAAAAGGCGAATAAAAGATAAAAAAAATTATTTTTCACGCATCAAATAAAAATAATTATGGTTATCTCTATCCGACAGACGACGAATTACGTTTCATTCGATGAAAATTTATTCAACGAATAAAGTTAATTTTTCAGTCGTCGAGCGATTCATCTCTAGCTTTGTAAATCTAAACTTTATAGTTTTCACCTTCGTCTGTATCTTTATTCGACGGTTTAGGGTCAGAGTACACAAGACGGTCCTTGCAGTGTCAGGGAACGAGGCACGTTTTCGTATGCCATACAGATCCGAGCTTGTTTGAAGGTCGCTTGAGAGACGCTCAAGATGCTCGAAACAAAGGCCGCGCATCATGGGGGTGTGTTACCAGAACCCCAGAACTGTTTACTCCCCTCTTACCGCTGGGGATCCTATGCTAGGGCCGTCCGAGGTGTGTGGTGGTACAAAAAATATTCTTGGCGAAGAATACTCAGCAACACCGGACGCTGTGGCGTGGCCGCACGAAGGGAGAAAAACATTATGAATATCGTATTACTCAAAAAACTATTTCACCGATGTTGATGACCTATCAATCGAATCTCAATGGATTTTTCAATATTTTAAAAATTGTTGATTTTACAGACGTGTAAAAGAACATGTTAACCTTTTTCTATTAAATTATAAAACTAGAACTATCAAACCGATGAAAATGAATTTTTGGGAGTTTATAGTGAAAACATAACAGTGTCTACTAAAAATGTTGTGATTTGGAAAAAATAAATTCACCATTTATTTAGCAATTATTTTAAACAAATGCAATGTTTTGGTAGCAGGTACCTTTTTAAAAATTTGAAAAAATTGAAGTTATAGCCCCAAGTGTCTCCTTTACAGACCTGTTTTTAAAAAAGCGGACACTTTAAAATTGACGAAATTAAAATTATTTCAAGTGAACGCTGCACCGCGATACACAGCCTCGCACGGATGCCGCTGCTTCTACCGTGCGCCAGCCGTGCGTTAGTCAATTTTAAAGTGTCCGCTTTTTTTTAAACAGGTCCGTAAAGTGAATTTCCCTAATAATTCATAATGGTATTAAATCCTGTGGCGGTCGCATATGTTCATGGTGTAAGGACGATAAGTATGGCTGTCCGACCGTTGCTCGTAACCGCTCGTCTGCCGTCCAAGAAGGCAATATCGCGGTGCAGCGTACACTCGAAATCATTTGAATTTCACTATTTTTAAAGTGTCACCATTTTTGGGGAGTTTATCGTTAGGTCTGCCTATCCCACCTTAGCCGCGCCCGTAGTCCCAATGTTTTGGGACGTCGCACGCTACGTAGTATGTATGACCGCTGTAGTTAATATTTGGACTGTAGCCGAAAATGCGTGTGAAACGAGGCCTGCCCCTTCCAATCTAATCTAATCATCCGCGCATTCACACTTCTACTCTGTCCAACGAAAAAAGGAAGATGAAATCTTGGTAGGGTAAATTCAACTCTGTCGCACTCGAGTAGCTGAGTTTACGTCTACTGCTTCGTCTCATTGGACAAGATATAGATACGTCATCGCATTTCTGCCAGGGAACCTTCCATCTAACAATTTTGCTCATCTACAATTTTATTTTCTTCTTTACTTAAACTATTAGAATTGTCATACTTTATTGTTTTAGGAAAATATTTTGAATTTCACTTTTACGCATATTTAAATCGCTGTAGTTACTCTGACAAATGATTGCACGACACTAACATGAATCGGGTTCATGAAGTCCTTCCTATTCTGAAACTACGTACTAACTACGTACGAAACTAAGTACTATTTTCAAAAATTACTACATCAAATAAAATATCTTATTTGTAAAGTTGTACGCATACTTTAAAATAAATAGGATTATTTACTATTTAGTATTTAAAGTACTATTTTACCCAGTTCTGTAGTAATGGGGCAAGTTTGGGGGATAGGGAAGAGGAGATTTGGAAAGGACTGGGGTACGAGGATTTGGTTATTTGATAAACTATTTTAGTCGATGGTGGATTATGGAATGAAAATATGAGGACGGAAGGAGAGGAAAGGTTTGGAAATACTGCATTAAAGGTACTTAAAATGTGGCCTAGAGGTGGAAAGGTGTACGCTGGGGTACATGGTAAGGGAGGAACTGCGAGTGGGCAAGAGAGAAGCTGAGAGTGGGCAATGGGAGTAAGTTGGCGCGGTTATGCTGGTTTGGGGATTAGATCTAGTTCAGTGAACAGACGATATCGTTATAAGGATTTTATTTGCAGAACGGAATACGGACAGGGTAAGGACTTGTCTCTTAGCTGACAACTGCCTCGAGGTCTCCATGATCCCGTCTTCTTATTCCATCCTCTCTGTCCTTGTCCTTTTATGGAAGGGAAAAATCCCTTCCAAATAACGCTGGTTTCCTCCAGACCTTGCGCACGTGGGGCTCTTCCGGTCGCGGACGACCGCTGCCCTCTCGTCGAAGGTCCTTCGGCACTCCACGATTTATGGTATTAGTATGCAGTTCTCGAGACAGTGACTAACTTGACAGTGACTCTGAAACTAAACAGATCTCTGAAAAATAGCTTCTTCCAGTCACGTGTACCATAAATCGTGTTCAGCTGTTTTTCACTTTGTAAGGCCTTCGACTTTCTCTGGTCCCTACACTGGGCAGAGTTAAGGGGATGGGATAGGAAGGGGTAGTAGGGAACGGGTGGGAGAAGGAGAGATTAGGTTTTTTTAGAATAGGGGATGGACTGCGGAGGAGGCGCGTAAAATGTTAGACGAAACGAGAGAGATGGAGAGCGAGGAGTTGGTTAAAGGAGAGAAGAAACTGCAGAAGGAGGAAAGATGGGAGAGGATAGGAAGCTCTAAATACAATAATTGGTATGGGCTGCTGAAGGAAGAGGGATATTTGAGGATAGGATGGGGGGAGAGCAGATGGCAGAGGGTGGCGAAGTGCAGGATGGGAAATGGGATGAGAGATGGGAAATATGGGATGGATGAGGAATCGAGCAAGTGTGGAGTATGTGGATGGAAGAATGAAATGTGGGAGCATGTATGGGAAGTATGCATGAGGTTGGATGAGGAAAGAGGATGGCAGGAGAGGATGTGGGAAGTGTTGGAAGATGAGGGGGTAGGGGAAGAGTGGATGAGGAGGGTGGAGGAGTGGAGGAAAGGTGCAATTGGAAGGAGAGAATGTAAATAAAAGAGAAAGATTGAGTCAGGAAGGATTGGGATAGGTGGTGAGCGATCGGACAAGGGGTGCCCCGGTTAGGGAAAGGAGGCGTGTGTATGTATGAAAGAAGGTCAATGGCAGGAATAGTCATAAGCTATTTATTATCTTTTTTCTCTCTCTTGCACTCATTTAGTTTTAGTCTTTTTAGTTTTAACTGTATACATAGAATAAGTAGATATAAGCGGTAGCTATGAGAGTTACAAAATAAGATAGCTTTAAATTAGAAATAAGGTTAGGGTAAGAGCGATGTGAGGAGGGATGGCGGAAAAAGAAGCAGGTGTTATAAGAATTGCATCCCTGACGGAACAATAAAGTATCTAAGAGTGCGGTCATATTTTGCCAAAATTTGTCTACAAAACTGTCCTCGTTTATAATATTTTTGCACTACAGAATTACGTTTGCATGACAATTGATAAATTATTTAAAAAGAACAGTCTTTCCCGATGATCATTCAGAAAATAGAAATGTTTCTGTTCTTAATGATAACCGTGATACAAATTGTTTTGTAAAGGTAGTTTTCGTAAAAACTCATTTTCATCGGTTTGTTATTTCAGCCGTTATAATTTAATGGGAAAAGTATTGACACTTTATTTTACACGTTTGTAAAACTAATAATTTAAGTTTGAACAAATTCCGAAACAGTAGTAGTCTGAAAAGTATTCTGAAACAGTGGTTCGCAAAACGCGTGTGTCTGCATCTCGACTGCTTCGTAAGTAATGGGCCCATAACGCATACGTCTGCGTGTGGGGCATCATTCGGAGGTCTCGAAGCGTAGGTACAAACCTTAGACCATACGTACTTATAGACTCGGCTTCAAATAACAAGCCCTGTTCCAAGATTATATCACCTACCAGATGACGGTTGCGGGCAAAGTGCTATAGTTTGTTGAGAAATCGTAGTATCACGAAGCTAAAGTGTTAGGGGAGAAAGGGGAGATAGATCTCCAGTAGTGGAGATAAAATTTTGACAGTTACGGAGAGTATACTGTACAAGGTCTGAAAACGCGATCTTCAATGTAACAAAGGAAACATAGTTAACTTACACAAGCCGATTTTAATGAAACTTTTACGAGAAGTAGTTCTTAGAAGTATAATCTACACATATTTTTCATCTGTCATCGTCCACATTGAAGTAGTGAAAACAGCCCTTAAAGTTAGGAGTCAAAAACATTTTATTGAAAATTTTGGAAATGATTAGAACTAGAGGAATTGTTTAAATACTAAAGTGGTGTATTTTTTTTTATCTGAAATAGACCTGCGAAAACAGATTTTATATATCACTATTCGTTTAAACAGAACCTTAAAAATTCGGATGTTTTTTCAATTTTTTGTAATTTTTCTTACTAATTGTTAATCGATTTTCATACAAGCTTGTATCTATAAACGATCTATGTGAACTATAAGTATAAATTTGAGATATGTGTTTTTGGATCTTTTTTTTTTAAATAACAATAATTTATAATATTTTCATATCTCGTGTCAAGGAAAGTATTTGAGCTTGTTTCGTAAAGGAAAACATAATCTTTTACAATTTTTCGAACTATAATACTGTGTTAGATGTCGTTAATTGTTTTTTTTTTAATAATTAAAGGAGGTATCACTATGCTGGACTACTACAGGGGTCGGCAACCTATGATCCGCGGGTCACCGAGTGACCCATTTGATAATTTCAAGTGACCCACTTTAGTTCCGAAAATAAAGTATAATAAATTATAAAACATAAACATCAAACATCAACTATGTTTGTAATTATTTTCTTAATAAAATATATCTTATTATTTACTAAAAGACTGTTTTAATACGAAAATATCTCTGACCCAAACGTCTCTTTAATACTCACATTTTGGTTGATTTTGACTCGTGGCCAAAAAAGGTTGCCGACCCCTAGACTACTACATAACCACTGTCGCAAAGTTGGAGATACTTCGCAGCCGTATGTCATAGTAATGTATACATATACTTCTATCAAGATATTTACAAAATTGATTGAATTAAATTTCATATTCATAATGTGAATCTAAACAAATTATATTTAATTATATAATATTATGATTTCATATTTAATATTAATACAAATATTGATAAAGTTTGGCTTCATTCTATGTTCAAATTTAAAATTCTATGAATTTTACATCACTGATGAAATCATCTGTAGTTTTGAACTATTATTTTTTCAACTGATTAAGTGATAACACTTTTACGTGCTATGAAGAGGACTCTATTACCACGAAATAAAACATCTGTAATGAATGCACCATCTACAAACATTTTTCTACGTAAACATGCTACAATCAATCAAACTAGTTCAGCACACTACTTCATTTCTGATTCTATGTGTTGTGACGTTGCAAATTTTGCGACGTCACTTCTCTGCCCATTGCGATCTATCGGAAGGACCGGACCGCCGATTATAGCGCTAAACGTATGCTCGAAAGGTTAGGAAGCGCTCCCCGAGGAACTTCCGTATAGATCGTAGATCGACTTCTGACGAATTTCGCGCGCGCCGAGCACGGCCGAGTTTCAGGGACGTGCTGGACGCAGCCAATATGCTTCCCGACTACATCGAAGGGTGCCTCGCTTCGTGGGACCTCCCGTCGACAAACCTATGGCCATTACGAGAAAAGTCATGTGCACATGCATTTGGAAAATGGAGCCACTGCACACGGGCCAGGCAACCCGGAGGCGATGACGCGGGACGAAAACCCCTGTCTCATACCCAGACATCCCCTTTCGCGGTTCTGCCGCCGCCTCATCCAGCCACTTGAAATGGGGCCTCGGCGAGGGTAGTGCAGTCGTACCATGGGGTCGTTTCGGACCTCCGCGGTCGTGATAATTTTTCGCGTATGGCCCGGAGCCCGAGGACCAATCGAGAGCACGGTCCTGCATTCTAGTATTTCGCGTATGTAGCGCGTTCCATTAGGAAAAGTCGGTACTAAGGCTTCGAGTAGGGGTAATGAGGACCCTCTCGTCGCGTTACTGTCAACCAAAGGATCACTGTCGCGATAGCTGTCATCTCTGACGATTCGTCGCGTACTGTAGTCTTTTAGCTTTCGGTTCGCGACCGACTTATCGTTACTGTATCGCGGCGTAGTTTGAGTGTCTCGTTTCGGCGCAGCTTGCGTCGAAGACCCGCGAACCCATGCGAACATCTCCTTAGGGAACGGCGGAAACGGTAAGTCACGGTAAGACACGTGCGTTCGACGTCGACCTCGCGCCCTCGTGGTCTCGCGAGCTCCTGTATCGTTCATCGTACACGTCAACGGCCCGTCTCGTTCTCCAGATTTCGCGTGCCGAGGCGTTCTACGCCTCGTTCAATTCGCTCGCGCCTAGGCAGTCGGCGTTTTGAACTTTTCGGCAATTTCCCGTCAGAATAAAATTCGAAAGTCTTCCTCGGAGGAGTCGTGGTCCTAGGGAATTGTAGTCAATCCCGTCTTTCTTGCGTTTCTCGTAGCGAATTCCGCCGCGCAGAAAATATCGTATCACGTGCGTCCGACGTCGATCTCGCGCCCTCGCGCTCCCGCGAGCTCGCGTATCGTTCGTCGAACGCGATATCCGGATCGTTTCGGGAACTATCGCGACAATCTATTTGTAATTGCGCAGTCCATCTGCGTTCCGCGAATTTTCGCCTTGGCGAACGTTTACCTCGTGCCGAGCGTAATAATAATTACCGCATGAGCGTGGAGATCTTTTCTAGTAACGACAACTACGCGCTGCGAAACCTTCACCTATTCGCTAATTTTGTATGAAGAGTATTTTGTACACCCTGACTTGAATAAACAACTAGAGCCAATTCCGTAATTCGTTATTTCGACCTGCGAGATCCGCCCTGCCGTGAGTGCTGTCCCCGTTATTCCCGTGTCCGAACCTTGGACCCATTCGCGTCTCCCTTTGGTCTCGCGATTCTCGAAGGAACGACTTCCGCCCTCCGCTTCGCCCGAGGACGAGAAGTCTTCGCGTTTCGCAGGGCACCCTCACGGTGCCTGACGCCCGAGCAGAAGGCTCTCTTTTCGATTCGGACCTTCCAGAACTCGTTTGTACCGCGGGGTCCGCTTACATACGGCCGTACTCGACCCGACCTCAATGCCTGTAAACTCTCGGAGTTTGCACCGTTCCTGTCTTCCTACGCGGCGAAAATGGCCAACGTTGCAGTGTCTACACCTATATTCATTTTGATATACAGGCTGTTCGCGTCATTACTAGCCAGCGTTTTTTCGAAAATTATTGTGATTTAAAAAAAATGAAAGAGGAAGAAGTTCAACAGTTGCATAGGACAGATTATATTAATTTTTCGTATTTGCATTACTTTTAAAAAAATGAAGATGACTTTTAATTTCTTAAATAAAGTACTATACATTTTTTTACATCATGTAAAAGCGTATGTCGAGACAAATTCATTCGTATACAACACAGTGACCTTCAAGGTCATACCAGAGATGGGCAGTCTTAATTGCTCGTGGTTATCCCAAGGATGTTCGAGCCTTTGATGTATATTTACACGCAGAGTGTCGACTAACTTGTGTAAGGAGTTTTCCTCTCGTAAAAAAAGGAAACTAAATATAACAAACTAAAAAATGGACTGTATTTTACAAATAAATAGTGATCCGTAACAAAGTATGATTGGGACGCAGTGTACAAGTGAACAGCTGGTGGAAGACCTTTCCCTAGCGCGTTTGGAACCGAATTGACTTGGAGGATCGAGCGAAAAACCAACGTAAGCCTAGATTCTCCCTATTACTTCAGGATTTTTTCTCCCTTCCAAGGTGACAAAAAATATCCCCGAATTGGCCAGAATCAGGACCAATTGGGGGTGGACGGTTGGAAAGTAGGAGATAGATCCGAGGATCATCCTGATGAACTAAGGGCCATCAACTACTTACTAAATATAAAGAGTTGCCAGAGCCTGGAAAAAACCCAGGGCGTCTGGCAATCGTCAAGCGCAAAGCTAAGAAAGGGCAGGATGGGACCTCTGGCAGATTTATGGAACGGGCCTAGAAAACTAAGTACGATTGCTAACTCCACGCCTTGGGAACGGACACGATTGGGAAATTAACTAAATTTACGGTGACAAGGCCACTCCGTACCTAATTTCTAAAAATCCCAAAAGTCACGTTCCAAGAGCGTAAAGCGATACCCATGCCATAACCAAATGTCCCAAGTTGGCCTCTATAGGCAGTATCTAAATAAAAAATGAATCAAACAAGTTTTAGATAAAATACACTGTATCTTTTGTTTTTTATTTGAAGTCGGATGAAGCGCGAGAATTTATCTGTATCTTTATCTCTCCAGCGCCTGATTTGGAGAGTTTATTTGGTCTGTCTCTCAGACACTTTTCTGGTTATCTTCGAGATTTATTTGAGAGTCGAATACAGCACCACGATGTATCTTACGGATTTATCTTTAGTTACTTGGTCGTAGAGTATCCGTCAGATTTTATTGGAACAAATAGATACAAAATCATGTGGCTTATTTGAATCCAGATGTCGCGCGAGATTTATCGGTTATCTTTATCCGTTATTTGAAGCTCGATTTAGCCAGACGATTTATTTGACGCTTTTAATCGTGACGAGTCTTTCGAAGAGATAAAAGTCACATGTATCTTTAGTCGTTATTTTTATTTGACTTCAAATAACCGACCACTTTATCCGACGTTGCCAATCCATAATACGTACGTCGAAATACGTAAGTACGTACTACGGTATAGTGACTCCCATTAATATTCGAACACTTTCTATTATTTAAACGATTGTTTAAGCAAATAGATTTGTATTGTAGGAATATTTTAAAAAAGAAAAACTCCTACGTCTTAGGTGTGACGTAACGGGGTGCAGTGATCTTGCACCGGTTCGCTATAGTCCTTTACCTTATTTCGACGACATGACAATTCAATACTCAATACTTTAACACTCGCAACTCTCGCTCTGCTAACTCTCGACTGACTCTCGACTGCTCACTGACTGCTCCTCTCTGACTGACCGCACATCCCTCGCATTCGTCTCTTTTATAATAAGGCTCTTCTTTCATTCTTTCTCTCTCGCACTCTCATTCTCTCTCTATCAGTTTCACATCCATTCGGAAAACCTAAACAATCAAGTATGCCCTGCGCTTGGCGCCCCTAAACACTTTACCCTTGTCGCCGAGACCCAAACACTCTTCTTTCACACTTCGGCCCAAACAGACTTCCTTTCACGCAAGACCCAAACACGTTGGCGCCACGATGTCGCGTCCACAGTCACTCTAAACAATCATTCTAATACAACGTCTCATTCATAACCCTATAGTATTATTGAAACAAAGTTTAAACCAATACATTTTTATTACTTAAACGATTGTTTAAACTAACACATTTTTATTATTTAAACAATTTTCGTCACGTTTTGGAATGACTAAAAGTCTTTACAGTAAATGAAAATGTCATTGGATTTCACCATCGGTTCCCAGCTGGATACCAAGTTATTAAGACAATTTTATAAGGAACTCTTTAGATTACACTGTCCAACACCAAATTTATTTTGCAATACCTGTTGGGTGATTCTTATAGACTTTGTCATTTGAAAACCAAATCCGAAAGCAGAATTGTCCTATCACGTAACGTTTTCGAAAAATATTGGTTTTTTTTTTAAATGCACGATTTTGATAAAAAATGACGTGTTACGCAAAAACTAAACATGAGATAAAGTTCCGGTTTGAGTCAAAAGATAGAGGGGACTCTTCACTACATATCCATATAGCCAATTATATTTTGATGTACTTCCTAATAGTTGTACGTGGTTGTTAAAATTTGCAAATGAGCCGACACGGGTACTTTATACGCTCTATTTTCGTATTTATGTGAAAAATCCTTTATCTAGCAAGAATTTACTATACAGAAATGCATTCTACAGAAATTTCGGGTAAAGAAACCATTCACGAGAAGTATTTGGTTCGCTCGGTTCTCTTAGTATATGAGCAGGTTAAGAAAATATTCATTGATACCTTGTGCGAGACGCGTCCGCGCCACGCGGCCATTGCAGCCTTTTCTCGACTCGCCAGGGCCGTTGCTATGCGTAGTCGACGTTGGTACCACTTGGAATTTTTCAGTAGCTGACCGTTCCATTTCGACAGAGTCCGCTACCGTACCAAAGCATTTTCTACGGAATCGGTAATTCAGGACCGTAGATTGAAAAATGCATTGTATGTCACATCTGTACGTGTATCTGTATATAATCTAAAGAGTTCCTTATAAAATTGTCTTAATAACTTAGTATCCAGCTGAGTACCGATGGTGAAACCCAATGACATTTCCATTTATTGTGAAGACAAAACACACGACAAGACTCATTGCAAAACGTGACGAAAATTGTTTAAATAATAAAAATTGATTTGTTTTGTAGCTGCTGGCTGGGCGCCGGAAGAGAAATCTCGGAAGGCGCATAAGCATTAAGCAAGATTTATAGTTTGCACGGCATAAGACGCTATTTTTGAGAAAACGTCTTTAACGACTTTGGCCACTTGGCGGACAGGTGTGTCCTCGTAGTTCCTAGCGACGAACTCAATAGCGCAAGTGGACGCCATAAATTTTTGGTAGTCGAAGGGTCTCCAGCTTAGAGTGTCACAGCGACGCGTGTTGCTTTCTATCAGCCGGGAAAGCTGGGCCCGTTTGACGTAAGCCAGCGGTCACATACCACACTTAGCGCTGGGCCCGAAAGACACCCCGAGGCATCAGCAAAATTATATTTTTAACTAAACTATGCGTTCACCCTTCTCACACACGAGCGTGGAACGTGGGCGTGTTAAGCTAAATTCACTGATTGGTGGAAGTTCCTCGGAAGGACTTTCCACCAATCAGTTGACAGGCGTCCTTCGGGACATAAGCTAGTGAACTATCGACGCGAAGACAGTTGAGCCTTAATACGCCTCTATCCCGGATGCTACCGCGACATCTTTGTATCTACAAAAAATAAACGACACAGTCCTGCGAACCCTGATTCTGAACATTATTCGAAGGTATTCGCCTGCGACAACCCAGTCCCTTCAGTTTAAACAGTCGTATAAGTAATAAAAATGTGTTGGTTTAAACACTTGTTTAAATAATAAAAAGTGTTCGAATATTAATGGGAGTCACTATACCGTAGTACGTACTTACGTATTACGACTTGGCAACGTCGAATCAAGAGGTCGGTTATTTGAAGTCAAATTAAAGTAACGAATAAAGATACATGTGATTTTTATCTCTTCGAAATACTCGTTACGAATAAATCATCTTCCTATATCGAGCTTCGAATAGATCTCAAAGTTACGTTAAAATCGTTTCATCGAAAATGAAAGATAAATTTCCATAGCCAGTATCTGACGGGATTCACCATAAGATAAATGGTGGAGTTGCCTTCGACTCTCAAATAATCGTCAAGATGAACTGAAAATTTTCAGCTGTATCTTACGGATAATGCCTCTCAAATAACTTCTCGCCGGTAGAGGCGTTGAATACGCGTACACCGTTACTTCGAGATTCGATAATCTACAAATGACGAATGAAATTTCTGAAGAGTTTCTTACAGATAAACTATGGTGAATATACATATCAGAAAAATAAGTAGAAATAGAAAGATAAATTTCGGTTATCTTTTATTTAAAAAATGTTAGATAAAAAATTATCCATCTCTGGGTCATACCAGGTCAGAAATGTATGATGCATATTGAATATTTCATACTAATGTGTTTAAAAGTATACTTTGTTGACGAGACTTCAGTAAATATTCAATATGACTTCCTTATGAATGAATGCATATTTCGACTTTATTAATTGCATTCTTAGTAGCTTCTTCCACTGTTGTCCGAAGTATGAACGCATATGATTGCGTTATTTTGTTTTCCACGTCGTTGACATCTCTGGGCGGTGAATCGTAAACTCCACGAACTATTACGTACGAAATATTCAAAGCATTTCTTCCATTCCTGACCTTGTATGACCTTGAAAGTCATTGTGTTGTATACGAATGAATTTATCTTGACATACACATTCATATGATATAAAAAAATATATAGCATTTCTGTTGCGAGAGCAACAAAGAAGTCCAACGAACCCCACCGTTCTTCCGTTTCTTCTAGTCGATATACCTCGAAAAAATGTTTTAACCGTAAAAAGCGCATGCGGAGCGGCTGCGAACTGACCGCTTATATTATTTTACAACTACTGCAATTCGACAATTCCGATTCTATAAAACGACCGAACCCAGACCTGTCCAAATAAATCATACCACTGACGATCGAAGACCATGCTATAAAGAAATTCCTGACATTTCCCACTCCTCAACTTAAGATCCTTAAAACACACCCACGTCCAATTGCAAAAGGGCAACAGTTCCCCCATCTAACCCATCCTCTACCAATCACCAAAAAACCGAGGTAACGACAGACGCACACGACGAGACAGGCAAGCAGAAAGAAAAAAAAAATCGAAAACGCAAAGGGACGAAACGAACTCCTACAGCCATAACGCGAATATACCGTCTACAATCATTGTTAAATCGCGAACCACCAGAAGTATTTTACTTCAATTAAGTTTCTAGGTGCTCAATATTAATTTACATATTGAGAAGAAGTCAACGACCTCATTAATCGCGGCCTTCGTGTACAATTCCATTTAAAAAATAAAAGGTCTCCTTCATTTCCCGAAAAATAATGCAAATATGTAAAATTGGTATACACTGTCCTATTGGTTATAAAAACCTGTTACTGTTTTTTTTTTCTTTAATTTTTTACGAATTACAATAGTTTTCGAAAAAAACGCTGGCTAGTAATGTCGCGGACACCCTGTGCACCATTTGAAGTGTACACTGCACGATACACCGTCTAGCATGGCCGACACGCGACGCGTAGTACGAGTAACGACCGAGCCGGGCATCCACACCTGTAGTTCTTACACCATATATGCGACTTCCGCAGGACTTAATATCGTTATAAATTATTGAGAAAACTCACTCTTTGTCGATGGTATAAATTGTTGAAAACATTTACTATCACTGCTCAGTGCAGATCACGGGAAAGTGGTGAATACTTTTCATTAGGAAATGATGGGATAGTGTGTAATAAAAGTGTAGATTAAAGACTCAAGGTTTCATTCTATAATGTTTTATGACCAATAACTAAATAATGACCCACAATAATATGATGAAACAGTACTCCGAAAAGTGTCTAATTTCGCGTGGAATATCCCTAAAATATTATGATTGTACGTTGAATGAAGGAATTCGTGAAAGACAACACATTCGATCCAACGATCACAGTGAATGTGTTTCGACATTCTGTACTGTTTTATCATTGCTGATTGTAAATATTGGAACGTTAATCTAGATTTAAATACGTTATGACTAAAGTCAGAGAATTGCTTAACTTCACCTTGACAAGAAATTTTTAACTTTTGTTTATATATAATCCTGTAGATCATTACGAGAAAATGACAAAACTCTAAGTTTTAATGCGTGGAATTCACTGATTCAAAAGTTATGCATGTCATCCTGTTTGGTCAGTAACTAATCTTAACCTTATAGATTCCGCTATTTCGGTAATACTTCTGTGGCGGTCGTTAACCTGTCAGCAAAAACAGCTGACAATAAAGGCAAGGGAAGAAACAGGAAACATGTAATCGCGTAAGCAAACTCGCGAGGCCTCGAGGTCACCAACGGTCATTAACCCGTGAGCAAAACAGCTGGCGGTTGCGATTTCAACAAAGAGTTTAAACGTCGAACATCTAGAATGTTCGACCTAGCGCGTGTATATAAACGCGAGCGGACGCGCGCTACGCTCTTCTTGTGTGTAACATCTTTTAGTGAATACCTGTCTCAAAATAAAGTATAAATCGCTGTGGTTTCCGAACACGTGTAATTTGCTTCACTTCTATTTGACATTCTACAATTGCTGTTAGACCCCACATTGCCAGTGCGTTAACATCGTGCACCTTAGGTAACAATACCTTTATTATATACTTATATTCAATCCAATCGCGACATCAACACTTGTAACAAACAATCAAATCAAAATATATTCGTATTGTTTGGTAAATCGTACAATCTATGAACCCTTAATTATTATCCAATATCCTAATCTAATGATTGAACGTTCCCACACGATACAATCTTACCGCTCGGATTGTATCAATTAAATTATATTATTTACGAGGCCTACTAACTATTCTAGCAGTTCCCTGATTTCGCACCAGGTTCGTCCGCGACATACTATAGGCCAACAGAGATTTTTCCAACCTAGTGGCTCCCCAATTTCTCATTGGGTTCGTCCACGAAAACTATACCATACAGCTCCCTGACTTCGCATTAGGTTCATCTGTGAATCATCCAACCTCTTAGCGGATCCCCAATTTCGCATTGGGTTCGTCCGCGTTGTTATACAACCTCCTAGCAGCTCCCCGGTTTCGCACCGAGTTCGTCTGTGCGTCTCTCTCAGTAACTCCCCAATTTCGCATTGGGTTCGTTCATGAAGTTTCACCTTCCTATCAGCTCCCCGGTTTCGCACCGGGTTCGTTTGCGTTTGACTCCATTTCTAGAGGCTCCCCGATTTCGGATTAGGTTCGTCCTTGACGTCTATAATCCTAGCGGCTCCCCGATTTCGCACTGGGTTCATCCGCGTACCTAACTAACAAATTGAAACCATATTCCTGGGGCAATAACCCTTCGCCGGCCTTTTGCTCTACTCGCAGCTCTGGCTCGTAACAGTGAATTTTACCATTTTTTTTACACAGGACTACATTCGTTGCGTAAATAAAGTAAAGAAACATTCGTGGCTGGTTTCGTAACGACAGGAATGGCCTATTGGCACTTTAAGGTATCAAAAAATGCAGCTCTTGGCCCATTTCCCTAACGGAACAAGTGGCCCAGAACCCACCACGTGAGAGCGGGTATAAACGCGCCAGGGTATGCACATGTGCTAAGTTTTAGGAGACAAATGTACATAGAACTCGAGGACTTAAAAAAACTACCAGGATCAATACAGGTAAATTTCGACGATGCGGTTTATTGGGAATCAAAATCTCACATGCTTCTATTGCACAAGAAGGTCATTCGGCCAAACATTGCAAAAATGGTGCTGTAGAAAATAAAGCTCCAATCTGTTCTTCTCAATATCTCGTGCCTAGTAATAAACAAACGGACATCATAACCAGTGACAAAATCCATCAAGAAATGCCTCCACCAGGTGGAGCTAAGAGATCCCTTCGCTACAAGAAGAAGGCAGCGACATTTCTTCAAAAACTGAAGATAAAAAGGAAAGGACAATGAAAAAGACGATTAAAGCGTTCCCGGAAACATAATGGATAAACTAGAAGCCGCTAGGTGGTTTATAGGGAAAAATGCTGAGAAGTACCTGCTTGATTTCGTAAAATCATCGCCGAGAGGTTCACGGTTGATTTTCCATCTCTAATCAATATGTTAACTGAAGTAGATCGCTATTTAGGTGGTCGAAGCTTAAAAAGTCGTATTATTAAAATTAAAAAACGAATGCAAAGCTCGACTGCAGATACTTTGTGCGAAAAAAAGCCTCACTTACTAACGATAGTACTGTTATGCCGCATCATCCTCCAACCTTATCTTCGCCCTTTTTGTCCGGCTGATTCACCTATTTGACTGGACTAGGAACGGCGGAGTTACGTGTCCGGTGACACATATTAGGGTTCCAAAGGTCTTTGGAAAAGGGCCATATAAGGAGCCTCCTCATCAAACGACTTCAACTTTCGAGTTAACACTTCTATTGCACGGACGCATAATTTCTGTAAGCGCGAGTTTCTTGTAAGCAATCTGTTGGCGTGTGTGTGGCCTACTCAATAAAAACTTCAGGTTATCAAGAAGACAAGGACTATTTCTCGAGAGAATCCCATCCTTCTTTCTTCACGGCATAACAGTACCTTCTAATACACGAAATTAAGAACAAATTATATTCCATGTCTTCAAGCCCTTTGAAATTAAGGATTTTATTTTGGAACATCAAAAGCGTACAAAGAAGGAAATTAGAAGTGGAAACTATTATTGAAGACTTTGACGTGTTTATTGCAGTTGAATCATGGCCTAGAGCGGATTATGACTTTCAAATTACGAGGTTTATACCGTTCAGAAAAGACCGAACTTGTTCTAGAAATGGTGATATATTAATATTAGTTCGTAAGAGTTTCGCATTTGTAGAGCTAAGGCTTTGTAGAGCTTAAGGATTTGTAGAGCTAAGGATTTGTAGAGCTTATGTCCCCTCATCACTGCGTATAGATACGTGGAATAAGAATTATGAATGTTAAGTCAGCTCTGGATCTATTGGTTTGTTACAGGGCCCCAGGTTTCACGCTTATTCAACTCGAATGAAACAGTATTCTAGACAATATACGTTCGAAACAAAACGGCATTCTAATAGGTGATTTTAACGCTTATAAGATAATCTGTAATTGTTGTGGCTTAAAAATGCCATCCTACAAAAAATGGTTACACACAAGTAATATGCAAGACTTAATTGAATATAAAAAGAGGTGTGCCTTGGCGATAAAGACCTATAAGAAAAAGTTGAAAAAGTGTTTTCAAGATTTCGCGGAAAGTATTAATTCTCAAATAGACGCTTCCTACAGATAGAACAGTGCAAAATTTTCAAAAACAAATGGATAAAAATAAACCCGAAGCACACATCAGAATATAATCAATCGGACATCGAAATAAATGAGGCTATTAACAAATTAAGCCCTCCATGGGTCTGTTCTGATCCTGAGTGGGTTCCACAGTGTTTCGAAAACGAACTTTTTGATATGCAATTTGATTTTTTTTCGTTTCATTGAACGCGACAAATAACAAATGTTCACCTGGTATGGATGGAATTGATTATGACATCCTTAAAAAAATTCCTGTTAAGTTTAAGTTGTTACTTTTGGATATTTATAATCAGATGTACGAAACAGGAGACTACCCTTTGTCTTGGAAACAGTCTTTAGCTCACTTCATAAACAAATCTGACGGTAGGAGTGTTAAACCTATTTCTTTGACATCATGTCTGTGCAAGATATTTGAAGCTATGATAAAGAATAGGCTGATGTGGTAGGTTGAGCACAATAATCTGTTACCTATCATTACCTTAACATTGCAAATAGACAAGGCTATGACAAAAAAAGGATGTCCTGGCGGCTTCGATAACGTTAATAGCGAAGTACTGCTTTCTAAAATAGCAATGATAAGATGCACGTTGAAGCTGATTCAATTTGTTAAATTTCTACTGCACGAAAGGTACATCTATGATGATAAATTAAAAAACCACTCTAAACTGGTTTGTAAGGGAGTGCCTCAGGGTGGAGTTCTCAGTCCACTCATTTATATAATTTACGAGAAGAGCATCATAAAACATCTGCCTAAGAATGTCACAGTGTCAAAATTTGCGGACGATAATGCAATTTAATTAATGTAATATTTATTTTTCAATAATCTCACATACAGAAAAGGGATGTAAATTAGTTGAAGGAGCGTTGAACACTATAAACAATAACTTGTTGACTTTAAGCTTGGAGTTAGCCCCGCATAAAACGATCTTAAAAGTTTCAACAAAAATACATACGGCCTTAAAATGCTCAAATCAAAATTAGAGATGCTCTAAGAAAGTCTAGTGAAACAGCCCACTTTATGGGTGTCACATTTGATTACAGGACATTATTTGACTTACACATAAATAATATACAAACAAGATGTACAAGAGCTCTAAATATACAGCTTCAAATTCCAGTGTGGGACGTGGTAGGGCTCTGATCCTGAGGTTCTCATTACTCTCTACAAGAGTTATGTCGACTCTATTATAGATTATGCTGGCTTCGTCTACTTTCTAATTCGTAGGAGTGCAATTGAAAAACAGGAAAAAATTCAATTTAATGCCATAAGAAAGGCTCTGGGTTATCGAATTTCTACCCCCACAAACAAATTGTTGGCTAAGATAAGTTTACCTTTAATTTACGAGCGTATAAAGCACTTATGCGGTTGTTATTTAAGCAAAATATTATCAAATAAGAACTCTTATACGTTCAAAGCAATATCAAGGTATGACAGGGTATGTGGAAAAAATAGAGCTAAACGCAAACCAATTTTGAGGCTGTGTCTTGAAGAACTTCAAAAGCCAAAAAAGCTAATTGAGGCGCATGATCACTTTCATGTTTTTAGTTATGAGTTTGAAACCATAATGACATCAATTCCAATAAGTACAGAATTTGGCAAATGATTGACCAAGGCAAACTATCGGAATGCTGAGCTGAGAGATGAGCTGTCAAAAAACAATGCCGTAGCAGTATAAACAAATGGAAGTAAAATTTCCGACAGAGAGTTTATGGGCACAGCGTGCATGTGTCCTGACATTAATACGGAAATTAAGAGAAATCTAAGCAACAGAGCTTCTGTTTTCACTGCTGAATGTATCGCTCTAAATGACGTATCGTAAAATGAGTATCACAACAAACAACATCATACTTAACACAAAAATTATTGTTGAAAAAAATTGTTGAAAAAAAATATTGTTGAAAAATAAAAACAGCAACGGTATTAATTTTTATTGGACCCCTTCCCATAAGGGTATCCATGGTAACGAATTAGTGGACAGTTTAGCTAAAGCAGCCACAGAAGCCTGTATTGCCTCAACATTGCCGGCTTTTACGAGGAGTTCAAAAAGAATACGCGTTTACAAACAAAAAGGAATATAAAAAAGCAAGACGAAGGGGAAAAGATTTTTTTTCCATTGTTACGAGCCAGGGCTGCGAGCAACGCGAGAGGCGGGCGAGGGGGTTATTACCCCAGGAATATGGTTTCAATTTGTTAGTTAGGTACGCGGACGCACCCAATGCGAAATCGGGGAGCCGCTAGGATAGTTGACGTCGAGGACGCACCTGATGCGAAATCAGGGAATCTCTGGGAGGTAGGAGTCAAACTCAGACGCACCCGGTGCGAAACCGAGGAGCTACTAGGAGGATGAAACTTCGTGAACGCACCCAATGCGAAATCGGGGAGTCACTTGGAGAGACACGCGGCGAACCCGGTACGAAAGGAGGTTGTATAAGAGCGCGGATGAACCGAGTACGAAACTGGGAATCCGCTAGGAGGTGGATAACTCACAGACGCACCTGATGCGAAACCAGGGAGCTGCTAGGATACGGAAGAACCCAATACAAAATCAGGGTTTCGCCTAGGATGGTATAATTCTCGTGGACGCACCCAATGCGAAACCGGGGAGCCACTAGGTTGGAGAAATCTTTGTTGATTTGAATTTAAGATTAGTAAGCCTCGTAACTTATACATAATTTAATTGATACAATCCGAGCGGTAAGATTGTATCATGTGGGAACGTTCAATTATTAGATTAGGATATTAGGCAATAATTAAGGGTTGTAGATTACGCGAGTTAACAAACAAGACAAATATATTCTGAATTGAAATTATTACAAGTGTTGTTGTTTGTGTCGCCAGTGAATTTAGAGGGTGTATAATTGGAGAAATTGTTACCTATGATGCACGGTTTTGACGCACTGGCGATGCGGGGTCAGAGAGCAAATATTGAATGTCAAATAGAATATACACCGAACTAACGGAATCGATAAGGTTACGATTTAATTCGAAAGGGACTTTAACCCGATCTCACTAGAATTGACTCTGATGCGTGTAACGCGACGTGACTGCACGATTACTAAACCGCTACTGAACCAAAGAGGATGAAAATGAACGGGTTTATATACCTTGACAATGAAAGGGGTACTCTGTTTAAGATTTAATGTCACGTAGGGTCACAGTCACTTTTTTTGCCACCAATTTCTTCCAATGAAAACCAGGCTTCAGTTAGATTTTCGTTAAAAGGGGTTAATGAAGGTTATCTGGGCTATTTCCTATCAGAATATTAATTAACGGATGCCAGAAGGAAGTGTCTAAAGATTTTCATATAAAGAGGGCGTACAGTGTCTTCCATTAAATGTTCTCAGAAAACAGATTAGAACTTCTAATCGAAATGAACGTGGATAAACGTCTCCATACGTAACACCATGAATATTATAACCTCAAAGCGCTTTTATTTCATGTAGGAATTATTAGTGACCCGAAATGCTAGTGCGGGAATGGTAGCCAGGATATCAATCATATAGTTTGGCAGTGTTGCCTCTTCGATTCGCAGCAATCTAAGTTAATTCATCAACTGCGTAAAATGAAGCTTCAATTACCTTTAAGTTTGGAAATATTAAATTTCTAAATATAATCACTCGACCTAACATTAAAGCTTGTTTTCTCATTTTTAATTTCTGAAAAAACTGTAAGCTACGAATTTAATTTGATTTAATGCAGGCTGTGTATACATGAATATGTTGTGATGTAGCAAATTTGCCTACGTCCCTCCGAGCCAAGACCAAGAGACCGGGCCGCTCTTTGGCAGCACCGCCGCGAAAACGGCTTTCGCGATCGCTCTCCCTGAAAGCCCACATTGCAGAGTAACGCGTTTTCAAACGCCGAGCCACTTGGCGCGACGAGTAGTCCCAGGGGGACCCGGACCCTTTTCCCTTCTCCCAGGAGCGCTGAAAATTCGAGAAGAAGCGATCAGGGGACGGCTATGAGGGACATCCCGCAGGAGAATATCGAGGAAAGCACCGAGCCCGGGTTTGTCAACCTGGAGGCGCCGCCGAGGCAGTACGGACCTGAGGGGAACATCATCTCAGCCTCGCCGCCGCCTCGCCGTGGAAAACTGCAAGGGTCCGTCGAGGGAACGGCTCGATGTCTTCCTCCGCGGGAACCGGCCAATCATCGCGTGTCATCTCGGACGAATTAGCCAATAAGTCCGATGCTGAGGGCCCCGAACCGCTGGGCGCGGCTCTGCCGCGCGAGAGCTAGCGATAGGTCCAAGCGTCGCGCGGGAGCAGGGAAAATTAGGAAAGTGGGGGACGCCTCGCTTCCGCGTTAGTGAGTCGTCGCGAACTAGGGCACTGTGTCGCCGAACCTAGTCGGATTTAGTCCTCTTAAAGTTGCCGAAAACGTAAAAGTCTTTTGTGAGTGCCGCTGCCACTTACCAAGATAAAGAGTAGCTGCCGTTTCGAGAGATAGACGAGTAGCCGAAAGACCACGTTGCCGAGTGGTAAGTGCCGATCAGGCTTTCATACCAATATTATGTTCGCGTTGGCTCGGTTAGCGTTTTCGTGTATCGGCCGGACTTCGAGTCGCGTAAAGACGTCAACTCACTACGCCGTAAACCGTGATTAGAATAGGATCGCGTAGGCCAACGGGCGTATTGATTGAACGCGAATCCGGCCGGACAGCGGGGAGCCTCGTAACCGTCGCGAGACGGTTGATTGCGCCCGCGATCGAGTTCGACGGGTAGAAAAGTAGATTCGGGTGTAAAAAGCGCGAGCGACCGTCCACCTGTCGCATATTTTGTAAAACCGCGTGGGCTTCTTTTCCATCGCTGCCGTGTCGCGCTGTGCCCCCACCAGGTGGGGCGGTGGATTCGGGGGCTCGGGGTGTGAGCTGATCCCGGTCCCCAGGGGGGACTTTCCCCGTTTTTGTCGACACCTCCCGATATAAGTCTCGGTGTGGGGGGTGTCGGTCCGTCCCTCCTCTATAAGAGGAGGTGGATTCATGGGGGGGGGGGGGGGGGAGGGGGGGGGGGGGTAAGAAGGGTCGGGGTGTGCCGGATCGCGCCTCTGACGGCCCTTTCTTCCGGTGTCGGCGTCTTCTTGCTTCAGCCGGGGGCTAGTTCCTTCGGGACACCGGCTCTGGGCGGCGCACGAGGACACCGGGAGCTGTGGGTGGACCGAGCTGGGGCTCGGGCAGCCCAATCCGAAGGCTCCAGGGATAGGGACACCGGACGGGTCCCTCTGCCCGGGGTCTTATAGCGGAGGCAATAAGTGGTGCAGGAAGGTTCATCTTCTGACGTAGGTACCTTCGCAACTCTATCTTGTATTTTATCGCGACGATTGTATTTTATAGGACCGACTCGGTCCCCTCTCTTGTAAAAAAAGAAAAGCTTGTTCTCTCTGAGAAATCACGGCATTTGCAAACGGCGATGTCAAATAAATAATTGGTAGTTGCTTTGAAATTATCGATATTTTTCTGTAGGGCTGAGCTTCTGTCTAGCTGTACGATGCGTGTATACGAAACAAAAGGAATAGATGCCTTTTCAGAAAGACTGATAATCTTTTTCGCTACCCTGTCAACAATAATTGAAAAAGATGGTTCTCCTTTTCCACCCAAACTACGTCTGTTATGAGCACAGCATCTAAGTACGTCCTCGTAAGTGGGAAGTTGAGTGTGCCCTAAATCTTTTGGATTGCTAAAAAGGGGATAGATAAAAGTCTGGCGAAGAGAACCTATTAACAAATTGGCAACCAATTAATAAACTACCGGTCGGTAAGTGTCGGGGACAAAAACCCGATTACTAAGCTACCTGTCGGTAAAGTGTTAAGTGCGACCAACAAGAGAACATATTCAGTTGATACAAGCCGATTTTGATGAATCTTATGTAAGATATAGTTCTTCGAAAAATATAACATGTGTTTTTTTTATCAGCAACCATCCACTTTGATGGGGTGAAAATAGCCCTCAAAGTGTGGGGTCAAAACCAGATATTTTTTAGATATCTCAGAAATCAGAGGTGGAAAAAATTAAATTTTTCTTAAATTGTGTGTTTTCTAATGAGAAATGTAGTCGCGCAAGATTTGACACACGTTTTTTGTTTAAACAATATATTAAAAATTGATTTTTTTGCAGTTTCTCCTAGTTCTTGTTAGTTCATTTTAATGTAAACACGGGTGTATGATCTTTGATCCAAAATAAGGGATATATGTTTTAGGATTTTTTCTCTTTTTGCCATTTAACAATAATTATGCATAATGAAATATAGTCTTGCACTGTCTACGACTTGTTTTGTAGAAGTATAAGCATTTAGTATAAGCGTGTATAGTATTTTGAACAATAGCACTGGGTTATATGTCGTTTATTGTTTTATTAGTAGCTAAAGAAGGTGGCGCAAGTAGCAGCGTGACGCGGTGCTACTCACAGCGGCGCGGCGGTGTAAGGATACTGTTTTTTGTGCGCGATAGATTCGACGATCTTTCGCACTTTGTCTGTATTTGCTCCGGGTGTGCCGACTAAGAAACTCCTTCAAACTCGAAGAACCACCTTCCAACTTAGAAGGAAACAAAATTAGTGGACACTATTTGACAAACTGTATTTAACTATGTAGAAGAGCTAGAGTTACAAGAGCTAGGTGTTACTAGAGTCACTTCTAAATAGGATCTGACTAGAGACTTGAGTCCTCCAAAAACGAACGGTTGTTGCGTTTCCAAATCTATGTACACTGCTTCTCTGTACCTGCCAACCAGGTCTATAATATTGTGTGTCAGTTCCATTTCCTTCCCATTCGTGGGTGTTTCCTGGTTATTGTTGCTGTAACTATATGTTTCCATCAAAATGTTTATAACATTCATCCGATTCACCTTTATATTTGCAAAAATGAATCTAAAACTAAACAATCGGGAAAAGTAAAAATAATATGATTATTGTATGTTTACCTTGATTATTGTCAGAAGTTATTTATGTGGCATTGTCTTTCGAAAGCAGTAGCCTTAAGTTCTTAATATGCACGTTGCTTTGATAAAGAAGTCCTACACAATTCAAACCGTAACGCAAAAGGACTAATAGTACACGAAGTAAAGCCATGTTTATACATTCTTAAGACTACTTTACATTTCCCCTTCTTTCACCTAATATCCAACAGAAATTTTTGAAAATATTCGTTTCTACTTCAAATGCTGTAAATGATCGAGATAAAACTGTAGTGTCCGGCATTCGCCACCAGTTCTTTTCAGAGCTACCATATACGAGGAAAACTCCAGTGTCGATTATTGTAAGGATCCACAGTTGAAAAAGGTTCCAGGTTTATGTTGACCGAAGGCCCAACGACCGCTGAAATTTGCAGGCGAATTGGCTATAACAGTCGGTACCCTTACACCACCGCGGAACGGTGACTAACACCGCTGCTACCTGCGGCACCTTCTTTAGCTTCTAATAAAATAATAAACGTCATGTAACCCAGTGTTATTGATTAAAATACTATACACATTCATACTAAATGCTTATACTTCTACCAAACAAGCCAGAATTCCTTCCTCCGCACGCCAGGTGTAAGACTATATTTCGTTATGCATAATTATTGTTAAATGGCAAGAAGAAAAAAATCCTAAAACGCGTATCCCCTATTTTGGATCAAAGATCACACACCCGAGATTATATTAAAATGAAGTAACAATAAATGGGAGAAACTGCAAAAAAAATCAAATTTGTAATATATTGTTTAAACAAGAAACATTTGTCAAAATTTTCTCTTGCGCGACTACATTTCTCATTAGGAAACACACAATTTAAGAAAAATTTAATTTTTTCGACCTCTGGTTTCTGAGGTATCTAAAAAATATCTGGTTTTGACCCCCCCCCCCCTCTTTGAGGGCTGTTTTCACCCCATCAAAGTGGATGGTTGCCGATAAAAGAAAACACTTGCGATATATTTTTCGAAGAATTATATCTCTCATAAGTTTTATCAAAATCGGCTTGTATCAACTAAATGTGTTCCCTTGTTAGGCGACTGGTAGGAAGCATAGCGAAGAGTTGCATTTTTTGATATTTTCAAGTGCCAATAGGCCATTTCTGTCGTTACGAAACAAACTACGAGTGTTTCTTTACTTTCTTTACACAACAAATATGATCCCGGATAAAAAAAAAAGTAAAATCCTCCAACGGAAAAAGGTTGAACTTTCGTGAGTTTTCTTTTATTAAAATGTTGAAAATTAAGGTTTTTGGTGCACACAGAAGAAATTGTCCGATTCAGTTGAAATTTTTTACACGTTTTAGTGAGTCGAATAGGCAACTTTTCCGCACTATTAGAATTTGATCACAGAAAAAAGTTTTTGTCTCTCCACCCTAACGTACATATACAGGGTGTTTCGTAAATGGTGAACAAAACTATAGGAATGGATTCCTAATGCTTAGAGATGAAAAAACAGTTTTATTAACATAGGTTCGGAAATGATTAGTTTCTGAATTCTTAAAGTTTTTGTGTCATAATTCTCGTCACATCGTCTTAAAAGAAATGTTCAATATGTCCACCTCCTGTCTCAATACAAGCATCAGCTCGTTGTCTCATTGAGCTCGGAAAACGTTCCCAAATAAAGTGTATTGCGACGAGACGCGTGTCACGTCTCGTCGCGAGTCCGCGACCGCGGACCAGGCCCGCGCCAATCACCGCCGGGAACCAGCCGCGAACCAATCCGCGAAGTCGGCCCCAGCACGGGCCAATCGGCGAACGCCGAAGATTCACAAACGTCTCGCAAGGTCCGCGCTCGGGCTATGAAGATCGCGCCGAAACTCGCCGAAACCGGAGTTGGTCTGGAGCTGCTCTCGAGGTTACAACTCTGAGCTCCGGACTTCTCGCAGCAGCGTGAAGACGTACGTGCTGCGGTCTACTACCGAGCAAGTACGAGGAAGCGCCGGGATTGGCCGTACGAGTACCTGGGTTTATGACCCGTATAAGGAAAGTCAAGACCGCGAGCAAGCCCAGAGGTGGCAGTCGCCCGCCGGCAGTGCTTTTCAGCATACCGTCGTCGCGACACTCCGGCTTCTTCTCCCCACTCCTCGAAGACCCGTTCCCGAATCCGGCAAAATTCCATCTTCCGATCCGCGACCGTGCTTCGCGTCTCGTACGCTTAGTCCTTGGTCGGCCGCAGCAGCGTTCGGAGCTCACCCTGCGGTCTACTACCGAGAGTGAGCGACAACGCCGGTGTGGGGCCGTGCGTATCGGGGTTACGTTCGTTACGTAAGAACTCGCACAGCGGTTGGCCGGGGGCGGCAAACGAGGCGTCTCGCCGATCCGGTGACGAACCGAACCGTGCCCAGCGAGCTCAGCTGACGCAAGGGAACGTCCACTATTCGCTATCACCATCGTTGAGCCGCAGAGGTTCCCGCAGAATCCATCCACTGTCTCGACGAATCCGAAACGGCGAGTTACCTCGCCCGCGACAACCGCACTTAGCGAGACCGGCTCTATCGCGAACAAACCCTCGCGCCGTACTCCGTTGTTTCGCATCCGCCGAGCTCCGCTCGCCCCGCGCTCCACCGTTACCTCGAGTTCGGCTCGCCTCGCGATCCCGTCGTCCATAGGGACTCCGCTCCGTACCCCGCCACTCGCGACAGAGCTGGGCTCCGCGACACCATCGTTCCCGAGAGAACGACGCTCCGAGAGGTACCGCCTCGTACCAGCGGGCACTAGCCGCTCCGTGTAGACGTAAATACGTTAGTCGATTAACCCGCCGTCGCGAATCCGGTCTACGCCGCGTTTAGCTGTAAGAGCGTTAGTTATTAGGTTATTCGTTTATCATAAAGTTACTCTATTGGGTCGTCCACCCTCGTTGTTTGTCGCAGATGGGACAAGAGCCAGAATCTGCCGCCCAGCCTGCCGGAACCGGGCTCGCCGGGAACCCGGGACGCCGTGGGAAATAAATTTTACTTATTTATTTTTCATTACTTGAGTCTTAGTTCTTCACCGAACATCTTTCCCTCTACCCAAGAACCCTGGTCGCTGAGCGAATCCAGGGGAGGGCACGCACGCCTCGCTCGCGCTTCACGCAACGAGGCGTGTACCGTTACAGTATAAACAAGAATAATAAACCTCGAAAACGTGAACATAGGCTGGCGATTACTTCAAAAATATTGCTGATGCTTTTAAACAGGCCTTTCATACGACGTGACGAGAATTGTGGCACAAAAACATTAAGAATTCAGAAATTAATCTTTCCCGGATCTATGTTGATATAACTTTTTTTCTTCTCTAAACATTAGGAATCTATTCCTAAAATTTTGTCCACCATTTACGAAACACCCTGTATACATATATTGTGACGTGGAAAAATTGCCTACGTCCCACAGTGCGGACAAGTCGGCACGTCTCACTACATTGTTATTTGACGATGCACGAAAATTTCCTTTCGCAAAACTGCATATTAGCAGGAAATTCATATTATTATTCATTTAAAAATCATTTAATAATTTTTTTTATGCATAAAAATAATTTTATTGTTAATTTTAATTTTTTGTGACTAATTTCATTACATATGCATTAGTAACCAAATTTAGATTTTTTAAAAAAAATTTGGCAATGGAGGCACTCTCTAAAGTGCCACAAATCGAAAAATATTATATTAACTGTAAATGAGTGTGCAATAATAATTTTGTGTAATGGAAAGTGCTTACCAAGGAATATGCATTCTTTATACATTTAATAAAGTAGATTTATTTTTTGTACAAATTTTCAATGGTGATTTTATTTGTTAATTGCATATAAAACTTCAAATTAACATAAAACAAAAACGGCAAAATATATCCTGAGATTCATGCATATTCGGATACATTACTTATTATAGTTTAAGAATTTAATAGTTTTGTCTGCTTTTTTTTGCGACTCTCAATTTTATAAACTTTTTAAGAAGTGTTCATACCTTTCCTTTAGGATTTATCGAGGAAAATTTGTTATTTTCTTTTTAAATGTATTAGTTATATTGTTAAATTTCATTTTCTGTGAATAATTAATAAGAAGTATACATATGTAAACAAATTTGGTTGTAAAAAATTTTGCCATTTGTTCGCCACAGTTACAGTGGGGAATTTACTGAGAAAGTTCAATATTCGTGTATATCACGATATGAAATACATTTCTTTTGCAAAACATGCGTATTAGGATGGAAATTGTTAATAATAATCATACAGTAATCATTTTTATGCATAATACAATTTTGCAATAATTATATATCAATCATTTTTATGTCTTTTTAATTTGTTTTTAATATATGTTTCATAACTATTGAAAAAGTAATAAGAATGTAAGGATAGATCGAGATGTGCAAGATCACGAGATTTGGGTCGCAATCAAAGTACTGAGAATGACTCGGATAGCGAATAGCGTTTTGTTAAGTTTATTCATTTTATTCACTAGTATTATAATTTGTTTAAGTTTATTATTGTTAATTTTACATATGGTTCATTTATTATTAATTTTGTTAGAAACTTGTTAGTTTTTAAAAATAAATTTGTTAATTTTTAATAATAAATTTTTTTTTCTAAAAATTATTTTTTTTGTTAAAATTATTAACTATATCGGTAAATATAATTGTCTGTAAAAAATTTCCTCTATATATACATTAATAACCAAACTACGAGAAGTGACGAAAGCAGGCTATTTGTCCGCACTGTGCGTCCCTCCGAACCGGTAACGTGAGTGTTGGGTTCTTGCATGAACCATTAGGTTATGTTGCACACCACTGTGCGTCCGATGACGTTCCGGCAATTATGAGGGTCAGTGCCATAAAAACGATTTTACCCTCCACCGTCAGTTACCCAAGTAACGGCTGGTTTTTCCCAAAAAGCTGACAGGTAAAATTTCTCCGTTACTGACTTGTGCCGAACAGAAGGGCGTAGCTCAGTTCTGTACGAGCACTGCGAGCGAAATGGTTGCTGAGTTGATAGCACCGGCTAGAAACACTTATACTCAGTTTTCCTATTAAATAAATATTCTTTCTCGCTTTGGAAGCAAACTCTATTAATTATTCAACAGAGAGGAAGGGCCGCACTCTAGCAGTGCCGATGCGATAACCGCAGTTGCGAGCGCTCTCCCTGGGAAAATCCGAAAATCCCAAGGGACTGATCCCATTTGTAACGCGTTGTGAACGCCGAGCCACTTGGCGCGAGCCACTTTTTCCTTCTCCAAGGACTGCGAAGAACCTCAACGGGAGGCGCTCAGGGGACGACTCCGGAAAAGACCCCGCACGGAGACATCGAGGGAAGGATCGATCCCGGGTTCGCCAACCTGGAGGCGCCGACGAGGGATATCGGATCGGAGAACGAGATCATCTCCACCCCGTCGCCGCCTCGCCCAGAAAGAAATCAGGATCTGACGGGGGAGTGGCTCGAGACACCCTTCCGCGGGAAACAGCCAATCATTCGGGGATTGAATCATTGATGATCACAGCCGAAGACATCGCGGAGTACTGAATGCCGTGGGTCCCGGGCCACAGGGTTCGGCCCTGCTGTCTGAGCGTATCCTATCGTATCCCGAGCGTCGCGCCGGTGAAGGAAAATTTAGGAAAGTGGGGAACGCCTAGCTTCCGCGTTGCCGAACTACTGCGAAGTAAGTCACTGTCGTTGGCCGCAACTGCGAGTAGTTTCTTAATCACTGTGTAACATACTAAGTCTTTTTCGCTGCCACCGAAGATTGAACGAGGGTAGCTGCCGTGTTCCCGTACTTACGAGCTGTGCCGATTGGTCAGGCTTCAGTATTAATTGCCTTGTTTCGCGTTGGCTCGATTAGCGTTTTCGCGCGTCGTCTTCGCGTCGCGAAACCGTCGGTCGACCTGCAGGCCGGTTGAGAGAACGCGAATCTGGCAGGACAGCGGGGGGCCGCGTGACCGTTGCGAGACGGTTGTACGTCGCCGGATTTGTAACGTGGAGTCGCGGATTCGCGGGGAACTCGCCTTGCCGTCGATATCTGTGATAAAGTTGCCAACCTTAAGACGTTCCTACGGTGGGACGACGCGACGCGTCCGTATCGCCGTTTCCGACAAGTTCCAACGACAGCGGTCGAAATTTGTAATCTTATCGCGTATTTCAGCGGAATCCAGTTGCTTCTCGCCCGGTGACTGCCGAATGCCGACGCCGTACATCGCGTCCGCTACCGTATTCGACGAGTAAGACAGTTTTCGAGTGGCAAAAGCGCGAGCGGCCGAACATCTGTCGCAAAAATTATTGTAATCGCGCCGGCTTAACTCTTGATCGCTGCCGGTCCCTACCGGCAGCTCCCTTGTACCATCCGGGAGAATAAATGAAAGTAAAAGCCGATCCCCGACTATTCTTTCTTGTGAGAACCTTCCCGCCGCGGGGAACGTCCCGTACTTCTACCGTGTAGAACTGTGAACTCGGGTGGAAGTTATCCAGTGTATCGCGCGGACCTCTCAGATTCGAAACCGCGGTTCGTGCTTCGCGTCTCGGAAGAGATTATTTGCGTGACACTTTCTAGTGTCTGACGCCCGATTATCGTTCCGAACCGAGAACTCCTTCGCGAAGATCGGATCTGCGAGCTGCCGTTTGTCCCGGGTGGACCGCATATCGCGCGACCGAGCGTAGCCCGGCCTTCTGGCCTGTAAATACCCGGTGTCGCCCAGGTTTTCTCCCGTCACACGGGAACGAAAATCGGGGCGACGTGTGACGTATGTATATACATTTTTTTTATATGAACTTTCTTTCTTGTTTAGTGTGCTGAATCAATCAGTGAAGTGTGTTTGCATATTTCGATATTCACTGTTTATGTATAAAGATATAAAAAAGGGTCAGCTATTTATAACTTTAACATTTTGACGCCTGCAGACAACTAATAACATTAAAATTCTAATAATATTAATGTTTTATTAATTACCTTCGCTGCAGCTTGGTACATTATATGGCCAATCGCAGACAGTCGTTACAGGATTAAAGGCTGTTCCAGGGCCACAATCCATAATAAAAGTTCCCCCATTTGTGCATTGTAAAAACTTCTTGCACGTATCCGGGTGAGGTAGCAGTCCTGTATGATGTGGAGGACAAGCAATCTTTTTCATCGGTTGATGTTCACTGGACTCCAGTTTTTCACTACCGTATGTTCCATATTCGGAAGGGACAAATAGTTTTGTAGTATCCTTGTTAGACTCTACGAAATCTGTTCAACATTTATTATGTGTGTTAAGTTTCAATGTAACGATTTTCATTTCGTTGACGGTACTATTGGTTTTGCCTTATCGTCTTGTTACCTTCACAACCGTTTACAGCATCCGGCCAATCGCAAACACTAATTGCAGGGTTGAACACTGTTCCAGGGCCACAATTCATGACAATTGTGCCACCATTAGCGCATTGCAAAAACTTTTTGCAGTCTGACGGATAAGGTAATAAACCTGTTACGTGCGGAGGACATCGTGGTTCCTGTAAATAAAATGGAATAGGTAAATACTCGTAGTAAATCCAGTGGCTGACAAAAGAAAGTTTAAAATTGGAATTTCTGTATGTGAATATTAATAACTTTAGCAGTAGATGGGTTTTTAGATGTTCATAACATTTATTTAATCTGGAACATCCTCGCTACACTATACGATATCAAACTTCTTTTGTTTATTTATCTATTTTCACATAATGCTTTAACAATCCATTTTGTTCGACACATACACCGAACAAAAGTAAGTTAAGAGTCTTTTGTATCGTAATAATATTAACAACTACCTAGTACACATTTTCCGATATTTCCCTTCATTTCTGTGAATACATGGACTTTAACTAACATCTGCATCTCTAATTACACAGATGAATAAAATAATGAAATTGATTTGGATCGTTTATCTTTGAGTAAAGTATCAACCCCAAGCATACTTCAAAGGTGGTATCCAATGTTTTTAAAGGGAAAACCAATTAAAAAATTATGTCCTTCTTTTTCTACAATGAAATAGAATTCTATTCTTTTGTAACCAATATTTAACCATTAAAGTAACGTAGATATACAATCAATACAAATTTTCTTCCCTCTTAATTGAAATTATTACAGATAAAGAAGATCTATTTATTGTAATGTTACGTATGGAGTAGTTTTCTCCCACGTTAGAATTTTCTAATCTCTTTTCTGAGAACGAAAAGCGTCTCAACAGGCCCCCTTTTACTAATAGAAAGATACCGTATGACTTTTTTATGTAAAAATCTCCAGAACATTCCCTTTTGGCATCCGCTAATTAAGATTCTGATAGGAAATATCCTGGATAGGATAACCTCTTATTAACCCCTTTTAACGAAAATCTAACTGAGGCCTGGTTTTCATTGGAAGTGACTGTGACCCTACGTGACATTAAATCTTAAACAGAGCACCCCTTTCATTTTCAAGGCATATAAACCCGTTCATTTTCATCCTCTTCGGTCAGTAGTCGGCCAATAATCATGCAGTCACGTGTAGAGTCCTATCGCGTAACACATATAAGAGTCAATTCTAGTGAGATCGGGTTAAAGTCCCTTTCGAATCAAATCTTAACATTATAGATTCCGTTAGTTCTCATATTTTTCTTGTTTGGTAAATAGCGTAATCTATAAACCCTTAATTATTGCCCAATATCCTAATCTAGTAATTGAACGCTCCCACACAATACAATCTTACCGCTCGGATTGTATCAATTAAATTATATATAAGTTGCGAGGCCTACTAACTATCGTAGCGGGTCCCTGATTTTGCATTAGGTTCGTCCGCGACAAACCTTAATCCAACAAAGATTTCTCCAACCTAGTGGCTCCCCAGTTTCGCATTGGGTGCGTTCACGAAGTTTCATCCAGCTAGCAGTAATCATGAAGATAATCTAACGGCAAGGGATGTGATATTTTCGCTATCTAGATACGTGTATTACATTTAACTGACAATACCCAGAGATTTTTATATATTATTATAACATAATCTCATACTAGTATATTTATACCAGAGTTGGGCAAAAAATTATTTAAAAATTTCGAATACAAATAACCGAAAGTTATCTTGTATTCGAAATCATTTTTCTCGGATACATATTCACCACAGTTTATCCGTTAGATACTTTTCACGATTTTCATTTGTCATCCGTAGGTTATCCGAATCTCGAAGTAACGGCTATGCGTATTCGACGCCCCTAGCGGTGAGAATTTATTTGAGAGAATTTATTCGAAGATACAGCAGATGAGTTTCAAAGTATCTTCGACTTTTCTTCGAGATGTGGGTATTAGACGTCTCATGCACCAACACACCGATGTGGGAGTTGGTACGTGTCCGACGGTCCTCCACGGAAATGTCGGACTGAGAACGGAAACCTCGTACCAAGCGAGAGATCGGGGTCACCAGTGGCCAGAAGCCACACGTTCTCGGATGGGAACGCACTAAATAACCTCGTCCAAGGTTGACGCGCCACGTGGCCGCGGCGAACAGGTAGCAGGTTAGGAACACGAGGCCCACTCCTCGTGAATAACCAACACGTCGGGTAGCGCTCAAAACAACTAACTTTATTAGTCGGGATCCGAAGAAGAGCTCGCGTACTCGTAGACGAGACGCAATGTTACAACAGGAAAGCCGGCACGCAATAGCGGAACTACGCCGCTGAGTCAACGTTATAAAGAAGCACAATGCGACTGTACACTACAAAGTCTGTCTAGCGAAAAGGAAAGAATCGACGGCAAGACGATCCTCGCCGCGAACGCGCAGAAAACGCACGCGCACTAGCACATGCCACACGGCACATGCGAACTAGTGCCGCCGGCCACACAGAGGGTCGAAGGCAGCGCCACCATTTATTCGACGGTGAATTCCGACAGATATCCGCAACTGAAATGTACATATCTTTGATTTTCGACGTATGATTTTCCGCGTAACTTTGAGATTTATTCGAAGCTCGATGTAGGGAAGATGATTTATTCAATTTTTTATTCGTGACGAGCATGAGGAATAGATGAAAATCACATGTATCTTTTATTCGTAATTGTATTCGAAGCTCGGATAAAAAACCGAGCGACGTTGCCAAGTCGTAATACTTACGTTTTAATATGCAAGTATGTACTATGGTATAGTGACTCCCATTAATATTGGAATACTAGTTATTAATTAAACGATTGTTTAAACAAATGAATTTTTATTATTTAAACGAATGTTTAAACACATACATGTTTATTATTTAAACGATCGTTTAAGCAAATAGATTTGTATTATTTAAACAGATGTTTACATAGGTAAATGTTTATTATTTAAATGACTGTTTAATAAATGAATTTTTATTATTGTAACAAATGTTTAAACCAATACATTTTTATTACTTAAATGGTTGTTTAAACAAATAAATTTTTATTATTTAAACAATTGTTCAAACAAACAGATTTTTATTATTTAAACAATTGTTTAAACAAATACATTTTTATTATTGAAACAAATGTTTAAACCAGTACATTTTTATTACTTAAACGATTTACGTCACCTTTTGCAATGAGTAAAAGTCTTTATAATAAAAGGAAATGTCATTAGGTTTCACCATCGGTACTCTGCTGGATATTAAGTTATTAAGACAATTTTATGAAAAACTCTTTACATTATATATAGATAGACGTACATAGGCACTGCATGTAATGAATGCATTTTTCTGTTAACGGTTCTGAATTACCGACTCTGTAAAAAATGCAGAAATTTAGAATCAAAGATATTAATGATTTAAATTATCTGGAACCGTACTAAATAAATAACAAGTTAACCCTTTGCAATATTATTTTCGGATAATAAAATTGAAACAATGAATTAAAAAATTATTACTGAAAATATATATGTAGGATTTCCCTATTTTCACGATGTTGCGATCGAATTAACTAATCGATCTACGCGGGCAGGGATCAATTAATGAGCCGACTCGCAACGAACATATAATATGATTTAATGAAAAATAAAATGATGGAACAAAGATATGGGTACAACCGTACAACCGTACACGACGACGACCGACGCGAGACTGCCTCGATCGTCTCTCCTTCGCATTTTTTATCGACGTTGTTCGATTGTCTTTTGTCTCGACGTTATTCGTCCGTTTTTTCTCCGAACACGCGTTCCGCCTGTTCTTCGCGGGAAGCGCGTTTCGCCTGTTTTTCCCTTGTTCGATTGTCTTTTGTCTCGACGTTATTCGTCCGTTTTTTCTCTGAACACGCGTTCCGCCTGTTCTTCGCGGGAAGCGCGTTTCGCCTGTTTTTCCCTGGAATCTAGACATCCCACATTCTTATGGTTTAACATTTATTGTAAAATGTCACGAAATTTCTCGACCCAGCACAATGTCCAGAAGTCCAAGGCTGTATATCGCGATGCAGCATTCCCTTCAGATAATTTTAATTGCGTCAATTTTAAAATGTTCATCTTTTTAAAAACAGGTCTGTAAAGAGGACACTTGGGGCTATATCCTCATTTTTTTGCAAATTTTAAAAAATTTCCCTTCTATGAAAAGATTGCATTTATTGAAAACAACGCACACCTTCAGCCAAAAGGAAGTAACACATGTTTCGTTCTTCTACTCCCGGAATCATTTGGCAGGGATCGACGTCTGTCATTGCACACATATACATATGTATATCGTCGTCTGTGATTGCACATATATATGTATATATTTGTGGCCGTTTCGACTGCGGCGAACGTAGATAGAAGAGGACAGCATTCAAACACGGCCGCGTGGACGAAGGCGCAATAAAAAGGCAGTACAACCCCATGATATTATTATCCGATTTGCAACGTGTTTGGGCTTATTTTGTTCGGGAAAACATTTTCAATCGGTAGGTAATGATATCAATATGATAATGTTAATAAGAAATAATATTAGATTTAGTTGGTAAACGCCAATACGCTACTCGTTACAATGTTGCCCCTAATACTGAATCACGACCATATGGAGCATCGCGTCGTGTGCCGCCTGGAGACAACAATGTAAGCATTTCAGCATCACTTATTAATAACAATAAAATGTTTTTTACAATTCATAATTCTGCCATGGGAACATTATTAATAGTTTGCAAATAGTTTGCTGATGAAAACAAGTCTAAACACGCCACAAATCCGATAAGTTAGACGGTGCCAGTATTGGTGCCTGTATTGTTTGTTTAAACAATTCTTTAAATAATAAAAATTTATTTGTGTAAACAATCGTTTAAACAATTGTTACGTTCCGAACAATTATTGTTACTTTCTGAACCATTTTGGCTCTATCCGTCGGTAGCGCTGTGATTGATAATTCTTGTAATTGTGGGATTTCCCTAATTGATCACAGTGTGGCCTTTGACGATGTTTAATATTTTAGATTATTCCGCGTTAAATGTATTTATGTAACGAATACCCTTCTTGGAATCAACGCCGTTTGAAAATATATAATCTTAAGCGTTTCTGTAAATAATAGATAAGACAAAGGGAGAGGTAGCGTCGCCCTGCTCGTAACCTTGTTTAGTATTAAGCGACCTCGTCAGTCGGGCCGTAACATAAGGCATGTTACACCAACGGTCGGGGTAGAGGCTGGCTTACGTGGTATTGAGTTGGGAGC
>CM052114.1:5572077-5585761 GCA_028454245.1 Halictus quadricinctus | reverse complement strand
GGCCGAGCCGCGCCGTGTCCTTAGAGCCGCAGTGGGCGGGTGAGACGTCTCGCTGGCGGCCCTGGTTGACCACATGGTGATGCTCTCGCCGGCAACGAGAGGTCGTGGATGGCGGTGGCCTCCTTCTCCGAAGTCGTGGTGACGGAGAAGGAGGCCGCCGAGCAGGCCCGAGAAAGAGACCCGGGCTCGGCGAGGAGGGTGTGGGCGCGGGGACGTCCCCCACGCCGACGTGTGCACCCCACGAGGGGGTTGGCGCGGGAAGGAAGGGCGCGGGGGTCACCCCCGCGCCAACTGGTGCCCCCGGAGATGGGGGCGGAGTGGGGTTGGCGCGGGGAGACTCCCAGCGTCCTGATGTGCCACCACCATTGGTGGATTCGGGGGCTCGAGGTGCGAGCTGACCCGGGCCCCCGGGGGGGAGCATAGCTCCCCCCGTGGTGTGACGACACCCCCACGGAGTATTCTCGGTGTGGGGGGGGGTCGGTCCGTCCCTCCCTTAGGGGTGGGGGATTCGTAGGGGGTTTTGGGTAGGAAGAGTCGGGGCGTGCCGGATCGCGCCTCCGACGGCCCTTCCTTCCGTTGTCGGCGTCTTCGTGCCTCGGCCGGGGCTGGTTCCTTCGGGACACCGGCTCCGAGCGGGGCACGAAGACTCCGGGAGCTGTGAGTGGACCGAGCTGGGGCTCGGGAAGCCTAAAACGAAGGCTCCAGGGATGGGGACACCGGGCGGGTCCCTCCGCCCGGGACCTTACAGCGTAGGAAATGGGAGGGGGCTCGGCCCCTGGGGTAGGATGTTAGTGGGGTGGTCTCCTGTTGAATACTCGCGTGATCCAGGCACCTCCCCCTGTAGCTTAGGTGGGCGTGAGGTTTTAGAGGGTAGTCCCCAGGGGTACCCCCCTGGAGATAGTCCCACATAATCCCGACTTCCCCCAGGGAGCCGGGGTACGCAAAAAGCATTTCCTCACGAAAAGAAGGCTTCTACGTTAAGGGTTGCGGAAGTATCCCACTAGCGCAGGGTATTCCCAGTAACCAAAAATGAATTCCGTCGTCAATAATCGTTACTAATGATCAGAAAAAATTTCAGTCATTTATAATGGTTATTTGTAACCATAACAGATAAATCTTAAAATTTTTTAATCACCTCATTTTTCGGAAAATTTCTGCAATATTAGTAAATTACTAAACACCTGACTTCCATTTGAACAAAAATAAAAAATTTTTTTAATGATGTTTTTCGAAAAAATGTAAAAATAACTATTATTTTTGGTCTCTGTTTTTAATCATTAGTATTACCATGTACTCTTCAGAAAGTAATAGTTATATGAAAACTGACCTGCAGCTTTTCGTGCCCCAGGGAGGTATGAAAGCTAGGTAAAAATGGTTTTCGTCCGAACGAATCCAAATGTTCAGTCGACAAAAAATCGGCAACTTCCCCGCCGTAACAATTGACTTTGTGTGGAAAATCACATTCCAGAGTGTCCGGACTGAACAGTGTCCCAGGTGCGCATGGTTGAACGAATGCTCTTCCTTTCCAACAATTCACAAAAAACTTGCAATCCAGAGGGTAGATAAATTGTCCAGTCGAATCAACGTCTGGACACTGTACTCCTTGCCTTGGATCGTATCGTGCGACCGTGGACTTCAAATTTGACGAAAGAGGTAGTTCCTCCTTGCGAGGTTTCTGCAAAGAAAATAAAAATTGGTCAATGATTTTTTCCAACCAAAAATTAAAATAAAAGACAGAAGATTGAAACTTAGTTTTAAAAACTTTCGACCATTATAAGTACTAAATTTTCTTTGACTTTCAATCATTATAATATACAGGGTGAGGCACTTAAAACTGGCCACCTGAATAAATTGATTGCTGTTGGTGATAGGAAAAAACGCATCAAGCCAAAATTATTTGGTATCGAGGAGGTGATTATCCGATGTTTCTAGTTTTTTTATAGGTGGAGGCGTCAAGGAGATATGAAGGTCATCTCTGTTTGTTTAAATGTAACCACATATTTTTGAACTTCTACGATTGTAGCCCTTCTCGAGACAATTTCAACGATATACTCATTCAAGGTCATTGAAGGTCATAAATGTTAACAAGGAGGAAGAATATAAATACACTGTGAATGCTACGTAATGGGATATTTTCTTTATTATTAAAGCAATCGAACCGAGTCACTTCAAAATGTAAACAAAGTGCTTCAATCCAAAATAATCTGCTACAACAGATGCAAAAAACGATGACCAGCCACAGAAAGACTGTCTGAAGGTTCGCCCACTGATGAGAGCATTATGCATTAAAGTGTGCGATGATCAATAGCAGCACAGGCTCCTTTTATGCGTCCCCGTATGTCTTTTTGCAGATTATTTTGGATTGAAGCACATTGTTTACATTTTGAATAAAAAACAACGATATTCATAAAAATATTCAAATAACACTTGTAGGTTGTCTCAAAGTCACTACAAAATTCGAACCAGATAAATTGAGTGCGTATTTCTTACAAAAAGTATGGTGTTCATGTGATGTTTGAAAGCTTAAGAAATAAACAGTAACTCTCTTATAATACTATTTAATTGACGTAATATGTTTACCGTATTATCAGCGGATATTCCCTCATAGAAATCTTGATTGCTTTTCACGTTCTCCGAATTTTCTTTGGGCCTAGCTTGATTACCATCTTGACGTTGTTCTAAGTCGCGAGAATTATATAGATAATCACGATCCTGATTAAAATTTATTGGTGATTGAGAATCGGTTGCGATTTGTGTTCTATGTTCGATTTCGCTGGCAGAAGTTTTTCTCCAAGGACTCCAGGTCTTTGTCTCAGCATTTACTACGTATGGTTTCGTAGGAATAGGATTATCGGGATCGATTTGCCATTTTGGAGAACGCGACTGGTCTTCGGTTGAATTGTGGTCGTCTTGACTAGACAAGTACCAAGGAAGTACCGGCTCCCTTCGATATGGTGGCTTCGTTGTCGCTTCTCCAGGATCATAAATCTGCACCATAGAATAAATACCAATTAAAACAATTATACAGAGCGTCAAACATTATGCAAATTTATATGTATAACACAGTACCGTTCATAGATTATGTCGTCGCTGTGTTATGATATGAGTTATAAAATGTTTGAAATAATATTTATTGCGTCCCTCTTCTTTTCAATTTTTGCATCTTTATTAACCCTTAATTATTATGAACCGCATGTAAGACTGCTTTAAATTTTTATTTGTCCCTCTATCCCTGTCTACACTACTTGTAACTAGGCTGTACATCTTTATACAAAATAAAAATTTTCTTTATCAATTGGAACAAACAGGAGCCAGACTAAAATTTACGTATTTCTTTAATAATTTTAGTGGGTTAACAATAATATATCCAGTAATTAAATAGTGTATGAATATTCATAAATTCTTTCAATGTTTATACTATGTATTTCGAATTCACCTACTCACTTTTATCATAAACACATAAAATTCGCAGTTCACTTATACTCTTCTCACACTGTGTACAGTGAATTCTCTATATAGGATGTTCATTTGAAAACTTTCGAGCCAAGTACCTCGAAAAGTATGAAAGATATTCAGAAAAGTCTAAAACACGTGTACAAGGATTTCGAGGGGGAAAGAGGGGGGCAGTATCAGTTTTTTATATGGGTGGCGATTTTAAGGCCGTTTGAAGGTCAACTTTGTTTTTTCAAATGGAAACCTATATTTTTTATTATGTGATCTTATTTTACGTAAAAAGACCAGCAATTTTCGTAGGATACTTTTTTTTATCCGCGCACTAGTTTGGGAGATATTTAAAGAGAAGTAGAGCGAGTGATACTTAAACTGCGAGAAAGTTTGTAATTTCTGTATAACTATAAAAAATTTTGAAAATGTTCTCCGTTGTTTTCTAAACAATAATACAGATGATTCTCAAATTCGGCTGGAAAGTTTTCAAATGAACACCCTGTATATGTGCCTACAAGCCTAACGGATAAAGGTCCCTGAACTACCCTCACTACCGCGGGGTACACCCCGTGAGGGGCCCAGAAGCTCGAGAGCCGCCGCCGCTGAGGAGTCTAAACATAACACAGGTCAGGTATATCAATGTGAGACCAGGAGACCACTACGACTCCAATAACGAAGTTTCTTTATTTTTTATAATTTTTTATGGGACTTTCACCAACATTTAAAATTGAAGTTTGATTTAAAGACCTGAGCTCACGTCAGTCTTTCATCTTTCCTGAACGCTTCGACTTTCCGCGTCTCTTTCTTTCCAATACGCCGTCCTTCTCACCGTTCGAAACTTTCATCGCTCATTACGCAAGTAAATATCATTGGAATTACATCATATTTGGTATCATTTTAACCCTTTCGTAACCGTGGACGATATGTCTCACGAGCCAGTAATATTAAAATTAATTATTAATTAAATTGTGTCACTTGCTACCAGAACCCTAGAACCATTTACTCCCCTCTATACCCCAGAGATGCTTATGCTGGAGCTTGTCGGCCACAGACAAGTATTCCTGGTGTTATGTGTCCGCGGTTGATCCTGTGCGATCTGTCGGACTTCTGTTGTGTTAGCACTGCGAGGTGCCCGCTAATTAACTATCACTAGGCGCGAAGGACCACCTTCTTTGATCGGAAGGAAATTAATTGAAGGTGCAAGATGGGTTTAAAAACAAAACTATATTTCAACTAAGAGGCGAGAACACGGCTAGAGGAAGTCAAGTCACTGTCCGAACTATGGGTCTAGGAGCACTAGGTGACTTTGCTAGCTATTGACTTCTTAGAGCGATCTGATTGGGAGAACACGAGTTACAAAAAATCTAAGCTCGGTTCTCCCCACTACGCTAAAGTCTCAACCCTACTTCGGGGGTTTGGTGGGAGGATCTAGGTGCTGGGTGCTTGAAACAGGCCCAGGGTTCGCCAAGGCCACACATCCTTCGCGACCGAACCCTGGGTTTTTCCAGACATCTGCAAACCATTCGAGCTGTAATCTCAAATACCCGGAAGCGTTGAGTCTAAGAGGCGAACGAATTTAAGTGTTTTATGATAGGGAACTGCATCGAAGGGACCCAGGCACGGACGGCAACACTATTAAACCAAGTGGCGATGACAGGCCTGTCGCCGTAGCCAAACTACGAAAAGTCACGTACTAGGCCTGCTGCAGAACATCAAGATCCCTGCCATAAAACATCGCCCAACGCGAGCCCCTGCACCTGGCAACCAAAATCTCTACGGATACGGACGCCGCGTGGCGGCATGAACGGAGAAAAACATTATAAATGCTATATTATTGTGGGATGTCTAGATTCCAGACAAAAGACAATCGAACAAGGGGAAAACAGGCGAAACGCGCTTCCTGCGAAGAACAGGCGGAACGCGTGTTCGGAGAAAAGACGGACGAATAACGCCGAAAAAAAAGACAGTCGAACAACGTCGAGGAAAAACGCGAAGGAGAGACGATCGCGGAGTCTCGCGTCGGTCGTCGCCGTGTACGGTTGTACTTATATCTTTGTTTCGTCACTTTATTTCTCATTAAACCATATTACATGTTCGTTGCGAGTCGGCTCATTAATTGATCCCTGCCCACGTAGATCGATTACTTAATTCGATCGCAACATCGTAAAATAGGGAAATCCTACATTATTTTTAAAAAGCTGTTTCACCGATGTTTTTTCAATCGATGTGGAGTGTAACACTAGAACTTTTCTGAGTGCGTCGTGATAATATAGGTGCGGAATACGTTACGGAATTTAAACGTTATAACAAACAAAATAACAATTTATTAGTATAACGAAATAAAACAACAATATACATCTTACAATCGGCACCGTGAAATAATTTAAAGTGTCAATTTTTTTAAAAACAAGTCCGTAATGGGGACACTTGGGCTACATTCTACTTCTTCCAAACTTTTTAGTACCCCCTTGCTATTATTCCCAACATTTGTTTGAAACAGTTGCAAAATAAATGGTGAAATCTTCCATCTTTTTCAATTGGCACCATTTTCATTAGATATCCTTATGTTTTTGTTGGGGTCTTGCATGAACCATTAGGTTATATTTTGAATTTATTGAAGACGCTCCCTACTTCATTGTAGCTTTCTCTGCTTCGATCCCGGAAAAACCCTCTTGACCGTTACGTGCGTCCAATGACGTTCCGGCAATTATGAGGGTCAGTGCCATAAAAAACGCTTTTACCCTCCACCGTCAGTTACCCAAGTAATAGCTGGTTTTCCCAAAAAGCAGGCAGGTAAAATTTCTCCGTTACTGACTTTTGCCGAACAGAAGTGCGTAGCTCAGTTTTGCACGAGCACTGCGAGCGAAATGATTGCTGAGTTGGCAGCACCGCGCAAGAAACACATATACTCAGTTTTGTCTATTAATAAACATTTTTTCTCGCTTTGGAAGCAAACTCTGTTAATTATTCAACAGTTTTCACTATAAACTGTTACAAACTCATTTTCATCAGTTTGTAAAATCAACCATTTTTAAGATACCCAAAATTGAGTCTTTGTCACTAAAGACTACACAAATTCAAATTTTTACAAAATCCGAAACACTACTCAGAAATGTGACCGATTTCGCGTAAAATCACCCAAGTTTAACAGTGCCTATATCATTTCTCATGGCTGAAACGATTTGACCTGGTGAAAAAGTGAATGTAATAGTTTTTTTTTACATAATTGTTAGAAAGTGTTACTTCGATGCTTCTTCTTTGAATATTTGTTTTTTAATTTGCAGAGGTTCAAAAATTGCGGCTAGATAAGACCGTTAAAGGACGCGTCGTTCGGTGATTCAAGTAGCCAATTGTAAGTGCACTTACTGATCGACCGCTATTCACCGGAAGCTTTGGAAAAACCAATGTCCTTTCTAATACGAATGGTATTAACCTTTACTGTATGCTCGGAGCGCATAACACCCCAACAACAGTTTAGGTAAAATAAATGACATCTCACGTTTTCTTTAATACGAGAAAATGGTAATTTTAGGATTAACGCTGTCGACCCTTACTTCAGAATGTCTAAAGAATATCCGCAATTTTATGGACCCAAAATAATAAATAGTTCAATAAATAGTTTTGAGGCCCTGGGAATTAAAAAACGGAATTTCAAAGCGGAAGAATCGTAAAATGAGGCCATATTTTAACAAATTTTTTAAATCAAAGATATTAATAATATTTTTGCATTAAGAAATGATATTCGAATTGTTGTAAAGAATGTAAGCGCGGCTTCTTGAGATCTTCTCTTTGAGCGATGCCGAACTGTAGACGGCGCACGTGGCGCAGTCCCGGCGTTTTTGACTGTTTGCCGTACCGGCGAGTCGAGATGCGACAGTCGTTCGGAAACCACCATATGGTCCTCATATATATTGTGTATAGTGTTGGAAATATATATTCTATTCAAGCCATTAGAACGCCATCGCGTCTATTTGCTTCTTTCACGGAATAATCACCTGCCCCTGCACGCTGCTACAATTCCCACTAGCAGTATAACTAACACGAATATACAATGATAAATTATTTAAGAAGAACAGTCTTTTGCGATGATGATTAGAAAAAAAGAAAATGTTTTTATCTTTAATAATAACTGTTGTAACGCAACGAGGAACAATAAAGCGTCAAGACCCCTCGTCACCCCCCCCCCCCCCCCCCCCGGGGAGAGGTGGCCGGCGGTTCAAGGGTAACCGCGGGGTCTGGAACCTTCTAGACCCCTAGTAACGAGTTATTGATAAAGTTAGCAACGAGTCCGTATAAATATCGGTAGATTACCGCGGAGCGAGCACTTTTCCTGCACCTGTGGGAGAGGACGAGGTAAGACCACGGCCGCCCACAGGATGGGAGAGTACGAAGCAATGCTATCGGACGCCTAGCAGCCCAGGAGAAGATAGGGGTTTCACCTGGACGCCTCTCTGGATACATGGGAGAGGACGGCCATGAAGGTCGGCCGCCCGCCGAGAGGAAAGAACAGGGTAGCTTCCTGGCCGCCTGAGAGTAGGGATGCCTGGTTCCTCTGTACGTTTCGGAGAGGACGGCCATGACGGCCGGCCGCCGATCGGACATGAGAAAACCGGCGAAACCGCGTCGTCGTCGTATCCCCAGAGGGAGAGTACGGTTGAAATAAACCGGACGCCCGATGGTGGTATCGCGTATATTATATAAAACCCTTTCTTAAATTATTCGTTGCTAGCTTTCTCTCACTCTCTTGAAGGAATCTATTTTATAACAAAACCTATCTCTCATCATTTGCAATAACATTTTGGAAAATATATCCTATGTCTCCAGATATTCCGACTCCTGTCATTCCGCAACCACCACAATCCTTTACGTTACACTGTGTTATAAATTGTGTTGTGAAGGCAGTTTTCGTAAAACTCGTCCAAAATGGGACTCTTTGAGGGTCTGTACCTTTTAATACCTCTCATTTTCACTTGGACGACAACATATTTCAATTTCAACAAAATTCGAAACATAGTCACAAAAAATTATTTAATTCACATGGAATGAACCCCTTCCTAGTTTGGATATTTCCTTACAAAAAAAAATAACTACTATCCTCGTTTTTACAATATATGTGTAATTTACGTATAATATAAGTGTGTGTGATGCTTTTCACCAAGAGTCAGAAACGATTCCTACCTCCATGATGTTGTAGAGGAGAGATACCAATTAGTTTACCTAAGGAGCTGTGGTGCCCCTAAAAACATTTTTATTGTGCCATGCACAGCAGGGAACGTGTCAACGTGCTCTCGAAAGGCCATCTGGACGTTCAAAGTTATGGCCCTAACGACGTCGGGGCGACGTCGGAAAGATTTCTAGCACGAAGACCAATTCTCGACTGGCAAATTTCTAACCCGTGTTCTTGAATCTGGCCGTCCAAACAACTTCGACATCTTGCCTGTCTTGTTTGGGGCGACCTTATGGGGGCTGGCAGGCATTTGGACTTAACTGTCACGCTATGTTACGCTGTGCGTTTTTTCTAGACATTTTACGTCTTAAATAAGTAAGTAATCAATTAAAAATGTATACCACCATTTGTACAAGTCTTTGCTACGTTTGTCCAGAGCCTTTTTTTCGTTACGAACACTAAATCTCTCGAAATTTAGAGAATCTCATTGCAATATACGTATATGATCTTGCAAGGGTCAAAATCTAGACAAACTGTCGCTTCAATATTGCAATGAGCAGTTTAAAAGTGGTCAATTGTGTTTCCTAAAAGTCCAATCTACGTCTGTATAGTGCCCAAATTGCGAATTTCTACCTCATCGTGGAGTAATTTGTAATATTCGGCAGAAAATTCGAATTCTGAAGGAAGTATGACGTTACAAGGTGGCTGCCGCTGAGAGATTCTCTTAATTTCGAAAGATTTAGTGTTCGTATCGAAAAAAAGGCTCTATACAGACGTAGCAAAGACATGTACAAACACGGTGGTATGCATTTTTAATTGATTACTTACTTATTTAAGACGTAAAATGTCTAGAAAAAAGGCACAGCGTAACATAGCGTGACAGTCAAGGCCAAATGCCTGCCGGCCCCCTTAACAGAGCCAACTCCGAGTCCACGTATCATGCCGAAGGGTCGACTCCTGGGTCCCGTGGAGTGATGGATTGGAGGATTCGACGTGAGGATTCGGCCAAGTACCTGGACGGTGTGACGGGTTCGACATCGTTCGATCGCGAAGTACGGAAAAAGGGTCGTTCAACCGTCACTACGTCGGGCATACGGGTCGAGTTAGAGCGATCGGACTTCGCACAATCACTGCCATTCTGTCGCTACCGCTACAGAGATTGCTCGGACAGGGGTTTTTGTGTGTGTCTCCATCCAGACCACTCGTACGAGCATTCAGCCGAGTGCATGGATGATTAGACGGATCACGAACTGCTACATCGCGGGGCGCGATCCAGATCGGATTACCGTTCTAGTCAAATTCGGAAACCAGGTATAGAGGCAAAGCGAGCGTGCCGCGAGCGTTCGTCACACGTAAGTCGAAGTCCGCTTACGTGTTACGAGGTTTCGGTACGGAATACCGATACGTCGGTATGTATTGCCCTACGCGTCACAACAGATCACGGGCCTTCCCGTCTGTGAATAGTTCTTCCAAGTATATATTGCCTTTTGTTATTCTATTTTGGTCTCCAACACTTCATTTATCTCGTCCAAACCTCGCCGCTATCCAGTGCCTGGAGGCACAAATCCATCTTGTCTCGCAATTTAACGAGTCTAGGGAAGTTGGGGATATTAGCGGCTCCCACGAGATAGTTCAGATTAACCTTAGATTAAACTCGGGAAACCGAAAGAAACATAAAATCAGTTAGACGTAGTAGAACGGTTACAATATTATTGCTGCTAGGAGCGCTGGTGCTTAGGTGTTGCGTTCAAAATTTAAAAGGTATGATTTAGGCAATGGTACGACTTAAACAACTTTTCTCTTTGCTGATAAATATTGAAGTCGTAGAACAGCATTCATCATATAGGAATTTAGTTTTGATTTGTTATTTGAAAGCGTTATAAAATGTTCGGTCGAAGAGTAAGGAATATAATAATAAGTGATATTGAAAGCAGTGATGATCAACGAGAAATACACGCCAGTGATATACAGTGTGTCCCACGAATTCTGTCCATTTGAATATCTTGGTTATTTCAAACAATACGAGAAAATGTTACGTACAGCAGTTGTAGGGTTTAAGAAACTACATAATATGGTATAAATGATATTCTTGCAAGTGGAGGCGTAGAGAAGATATAGAGGTCACTTTTGTTTTTTTAAATGGAATGTCTAATTTTTTATGCTCGATTTCGATAGATTGGCATATTCTGAGTATAAAAGTACTAAAGTGTATTTGTCCTAAAACTTACCGTTGCTGAGATATTTAACTGTATTCATTCTATTATTTTCATTATGGAACGTATTCAAGTATATGCGCACTACGTCAATTGTAAACATTGGTAGGCTTTCGACGTCTCTCAGTGTCAGTCAGTTGCTCAATTAGTGAACATAAGATAGTCAATATGAAATTTTCATTCGAAGAACAATTGGAGATGCTTCTAATTTATGGAGAAAATAAGAGAAACGCAATTGTGGCTCGAAATTTGTACGATGAAAGATATCCAAACCGCATACGCCCTTCATACAAGATTTTTAAAAGATTGTGTAAAAAATTTAAAAAAACTGGAAGTCTCGCTGTTCGTAAGATGAATCGTGAAAAGCCTGTATGTAGTGATGAAGATAATGAAATTAATGTTGTTGCAATGGTACATCATAATCCTCATATCAGTGTACGTCAGATTCAGCGCGAATCTGAAGTCAGCAAAAGTAGTGCATCACGAATTCTCACTCGTAACAAACATCATCCATACCACATTAGCTTTCACCAGAAATTACATGACATGGATTAGGTAAATCGTGTTACATTTTGTGGGTGGGCTCAAGAGCAACTACAAATCAATCCACTTTTTCTCTTTAATACTAGTTACCGATGAAGCTACTTTTACCAACACTGGGCGTGTTAATTTACATAACACGCATTATTGGTCAGTACAAAATCCTCACTGGCTAGGAGATAGTGATGATCAACGACGCTGGTCCATTGATGTGTAGTGTGGAATCATAGGGCAAGTAATTGGGCCTTATTTCATTGGCGGCACTTTTACTGATCAAAAATATGATACATTCTTAAGAAATGCATTGCCAAATTTATTAGAAAACGTGCCATTAAGCGTTCGTTGGTCAATGTGGTATCAGCACGACGGATGTCCAACACGCTACGCTCGAAGGGTGAGAAGTACACTTAATGAAATATTCCCAAATCGATGGATAGGTCGCGGTGGAACTATTTGCTGGCCAGCACGAAGTCCAGATTTAACATCCCTAGATTTTTTCTTGTGGGGAAGATTGAAAAATATTGTGTATCGAGATGCACCAACAGCTCCGAAAGATATAAAGCAATGAATTATCGCAGCGTGTACTACAATAGACGTTCCAACAGTAACACGCGTAAGAGACGCAACAGTTGAAAGACTACAACGTTGCATCGCTGCAGACGGCTGACATTTCGAACATTCTTCATGAAAACAGTCAAATATCTCAGCAACGGTAAGTTTTAGGACAAATACACTTTAGTACTTTTATACTCAGAATATGCCAATCTATCGAAATCGAGCATAAAAAATTAGACACTCCATTTAAAAAAACAAAGGTGACCTCTATATCTTCTCTACGCCTCCACTTGCAAGAATATCATTTATACCATATTATGTAGTTTCTTAAACCCTACAACTTTTGTACGTAACATTTTCTCATATTGTTTGAAATAACCAAGATATTCAAGTGGACAGAGCTCGTGGGACACACTGTATACAATAATCCGTCTCATGATGAACTTCCGTTGTCGAAAAGGCTGGATGAATTGCAGAAAGTGGGGCAATGGAAGATTGCAACAGCTAAAGAAAATTTTGTGCCAAAAATTATAAACTACACAGATAATTTTAGTGGAGTACAATCTCAATCGGTTTTTTATCAACGAGGATCTCATCCGGGTAATAGTAAAGAACACAAATAAATATAGAAAACAAGAAGGACAGCGCAGGCAGAGATCTTCTAATAAAATTATATGTAATGATATACATATATTCACATATTGCAATTAGTATATACATTATTAATGATAAAATGTGTAAAATACGGCCGGTTATTGACATGCTAGTACAGCAGTTTCACGAAGCATATCGTCTAGGAAACTACGTTGTGGTTGACGAAAGTTTGATATTGCTACGTATGGAGAAGTTTCTCCGCGTTTATTTCGATTAGAATTTTTCTAATCTCCCTTCCTGAGAACGGAAAACGACCCAACTGATCCCTTTGTTTAGAACGGATGACAATGCTCCAGCAGGACGCAGCTGGCACGAAGCATGGTTCAGTAACAGTATCGTACGATTTCCTAATATGGAAGTCTCGAAAACATTCTCTTGTGGAATCTGTCAAGATAGTCCCTGATACGAAACATCCTGGCTAACCCTTCGTTTAGCCCTATAAACAAAGATCCAGCTGCAAACCTTCAACTCACTGGAAACAACAAATACGAGTAACTGTGCAGTGACTTGCAGAGTCACGTCGAGTCGCGTTCGTAAGAGTCAGTTCCAGTGAGATCGGGTTAAAGTCCCCTTCGAATCAAGATAACCTTACAGATTTCGTTGTTGCGGTAATACTTCTATCTGACATTCAACAATTGCTCTTAGATCCCGCATTGCCAGTGCGTCAACACCGTGCACCTTAGATAACAGTACTTTTATTGTACACTTATATTCTTACATTGTACTTGCACTTATACAGAGTGAGTCACCTAACGTTTGCACCTCAAATATCTTGATTATTTCTAAAGATACGTAAAATATGGTAAGGACAAAGTTGAATGGTACAATGGGGCTGACACGATGCAAAAAAAATTTTGTTTTTATGTCATTTTTTGGAGATATCAAGGTCACCTTGACTTTTTTAAATGGAACCTCCCTTTTTTAAACACCTACAATAATAGTCCCTTTCATTAGGAATTCATTCAGTGACTATAATTAGTCCAAGGTCATTCAAGGTCAAGGACAGAAAAAACGTATAAAACTAAAATATGGAAGCAGAATACCTGTATTTTATAAATGTTCGAAATGATGGCCGTCTGCGTCGCTACATTGTTGTAAACGAGCTCTAAAG
>CM052114.1:5537318-5571977 GCA_028454245.1 Halictus quadricinctus | reverse complement strand
ATTTTTGCTCTTTTGGCAGTTGCATTATTATTGCTAATAATCCAACAACTACGAATAAATATGTCGAAGTCGATTATGGGAGTTAAACAGCTGGAGTTTTTGGGATATTTGATAACGTCCGAAGGATCGCGGCCCCCATACCCGAACGAGTGGAGGTAATACTAAATTACAGGTTGCCAGGCACAGTCCACGAGTTAAGAACTTTCCTCGGCATGATAAATTTTTATCGACCGTTTCTGAAAAACGCTGCAAGTAACCAAGCAGTCTTGCACGAGTATCTACGTGGCTCCAAGAAGAATGATAGGAGAAAAATTCAATGGACAGATGAAGCGATAGGAAAATTCGAGGAATGTAAAAAAGAACTGGCGGATGTGACATTACTTAGTTATCCTGATCCGGAATTACCTCTGTCACTCAGTACAGACGCTTCCGATTGGGCCATTGGAGCCGTCTTGCAACAATTTGAAAAGCAAGCCTGGAAGCCAATAGCTTTTTATTAAAAAAATTGAACGAGACTCAAGAAAATATCTGCGGAGTAAAGATACAACACACAACAGCGTACCACCCACAGAGTAATGGAAAAATCGAAAGATTGCACCGTACATGAAAGGCAGCTGTCCGGGCACACAATACAAATAAATGGACGGATTCCATACCAACAGTCCTTTTAGGACTGCGAACAGCAGTAAAAGAGGATTCAGGATATTCCCTAGCACAGATGGTCTATGGAAAAACGATCAAGTCAGCGGGCGAATTTTTTGATAACTCAAAAATAACCACGACACCGGAAAGTTTTCTTTACAGATTACAGAAGCCGATGGAGTCGCTCAAACCAGGGACCAGAAAACATGGACCTGGGCCAAAGGTGTTCGTACACAAGGATGTGAACACGTGCTCTCACGTATTCGTAAGGGTTGATGCAACGAGGAAACCACTGGAACCAGTATACGAGGGACCTTTTAAAGTTTTGGAGAGAAAAGGGAAATACTTCTTGCTGGAATTTAAAGATCGTACAGCAAGCATTTCAACGGAAAGATAAAATAAAACCGGCTTACATATTAGTACCTGAGAGTCCTGACTGCGTAACACCTGGAGCAGTAGATAATGAGACTGATAAAAAAAGGAAAACGACAACGATACCAAAGAAGCAACCTACTGCGAACTCACAAGCATCACGGTCGGGTAGGCAAATTAACCGTCCCGTGCGTTTTAACAATAACGTAGAATATGACGAGTAATATAAACATATTATATCAGTAAATATCAAAGTACAAATAAGCATTAGTATCAAGTATAGTAGATTATATCAAATGTTATGTGCCCCATAGATATATCAATGTTTTATTTTTCTTTTCATTATTTTATGTACATGTATAAAGATGTATAAAACAGCGTAACTTAGTTACTGGTGAGGGAGTGAATGTGGCACGACTGACGAAGAGTGTTTGGTTATAGGTGTGTGGCACGACTGACAATGAGTGAGAGTTGGTATGACTGTGTGAGTGAAGTGCGCGCAGAGAGAGCGATTCGAACTGTAGACTGAGCGTGACCACGTGCGAACTGTAATAGCCAAAAAAAAGTACAAATAAAAAAACGCAATTAAGGGGCTGGAAGATAGTAGGTGTTTTTATTGAGAGAACCCGAGTCTGATTATAAGCCACAGGCGAAAGTAAAAATCTGCTTCTTCGCAGCCAACACGGCTTCAGATGTGGCAGATCTTGTCTCGATAATTTGGCTAACTTGGCGCTCAGGATGGGTTAGGCTTTTGCTGAAAGAAAGAAGGTGTTAGCTGCGTTTCTCGATATTCATGGAGCTTTTGATAAGGTTTGTGTTGATATTCTTCTTTCGAAACTAGCGAATATTGGCTGCTCACTTAACATCTTCAAATTTATCAAGTTCTTAACTCATGAAAGATTTGTGTTCTCTACTCTTTCTGAAGATACGAACACAGTTGTCAGTAGAGGCGTCCCCCAGGGCGGCGTTCTTAACCCTTTGCTATATATCATTTATGTTGCCAATATCTTCGATAATGTAATGAGCTCTGTCACTATCTCTTAATTTGCAGATGATATTGCTATTTTCCGTGAGTTCAAATCTACTAGTAATGGCATAAATGTTATTTAGAACACTATCAAAGTAATTAAATCACACCTTTCTGATCTGGGATTAGACCTTTTTCCCAGTAAAACTGTCCTTCTGCACTTTAATAACAAAAGAATTGCTCCAGGCTCCAGAGCAATTAGAGTTGACGATGTCATTATTAAATCTAGTGTATCTGCGCGCTTTCTGGGTATCATTTATGACTGCAACATGTCCTTCACCTCTCAAATCCAAAGGGTAATTAAGAGGTGTTTAGCTGCTCTTAATTTAATTAAATTTCTTCGTAGCACGTGGAGGGGCTCTGATCCCACCACTCTTATCACCCTATATAAAAGTTTTATCCGCTCAATTCTTGACTGTGGTATTTTCATTTACTTTCCAAAGAGACTAAGCTTGTGCGACAAGCTTAAAGAATTGCAATTTCCCACAATAAGATTGGCTCTGGGTTATCGTAGAAGTATCCTCACTAACATTTTAATGGCTGAATCCAAACTTATTTTTCTGAAGGAAAGAGCCAGGTTTTTGTGTCATAGTTTTCTTGCAAAAATCCTATCTAATAAAAGCTCCTTTTGTCTTCAAGCCATCCAAGGCTACTGTGACACAATTAAAAAAAATATAAAAATGTTAGCCCCAACTGCATCTTACTTTCAAGTGCTTTGTCCTTCGCAGATTCTTTTAACATGACAGATTCCAATGTTCACTTTAATATTGTAGGAAGTAGAGACATTCAAATCGAACGACGCGACGGTTGGACTAAACACATACGAAATCCGATCTAACTGATCAGCGGTTGACCGCCGACAGTTAGAACCCGAAATGTAAACACGCGGAGAATGAGTGTGGATGAGTATGAGAGGGAGAACAATACATTAGGTGCGATAACTGTGAAAGCCGTGTGTGACAGTGTGAGAGAGTACGAGAGATATACTTTGCGAGGTAGGACGGGAGAGAGGCAGTTCTTAGCTGAGACAGAGCGAGCGAGCAGAGAGAGAGAGAGAGAGAGAGAGTGCGAGTAAGCGAGACGCGAGGTTCGACATTGTGCGTGGCGAGTTATTTTTGTAGTACATTATTAATTAATAAATAGTTCTTAATTAACCTCGAATTAGATCTTCCTGACTCTACAATTTTGGGGGCTCGTCCGCTTTTGATCGAAACAAACAACTAGAGCTCAGCAAAGTTAATCGAGGTTTAATTGAGAACCAGAGACTGTGAAAGTTCTATTATACTTATGCGAGATGGAAACGAGAAGTGCAACTGAGTTTTCTGTGCAAGAATTAAAGGAAAAACTCAGGTACCTCGGCTTAAGCACTACTGGTGTTAAAAGTGAGCTCATCGGCAGATTGATGGATGCAGATCCATCCGGCCTATGGGTCCAAGACGAAGTAAATCCTCCCGGCGACAACACAGGGATGGAGCAATCGGACACAGCTAAACTGCACGAAAGTACGATCGAAAAGGAACTTATGCGTCGTGAAATGGAATTAATGCAAAAGGAAACAGCACTCGTCAAACGTGAACTTGAGCTCGCACAAAGAGAAAATGAGATATTGCGTAACCAGCAACAGCTGAATTTAAATATGGAACAGCGGGGAATAAGGGAAAACTATGATGTAACGCCGCTAGAACCTGCTGCTCAAATAACCTCAAGAAGACCCACGATCGAGACAGAAGAAGACATTTTGACGGAAGAAGCGAACACTTCGATACGTGGGAAAGACAGGTGAAATTTTTGCAAGCCACGTATCAATTATCATACGATTTCACCAAAATTTTGATTGGTACACGCCTCAAAGAAAGGGCACTCGACTGGTTTCATTCGAAATCCGAATATGTCACCATGTCGGTGAACGAGTTACTAAGAAACCTGCGAGAAATGTTTCGAAGGGAACAAACCAAAATTCAAGTTCGGAAGCAATTCGAACAACGGATCTGGAAGCGAGAAGAATCGTTCAGCGAGTATCTCCACGAGAAATTGATACTGGCTAATTACATCGCCATAGATGATGAAGAAGCGGTGGGATACCTCATAGAGGGACTGCGAGACCAAGCGAGGGTGCAGAGGCTGAAGAAAAAAGAAGACCTGTTGGAGGCCTTCGAGCAGATATCGTTACGTGGACGAGGGCAGCAGAATAACACTCTTGCAAGGACCAGCGGTCTGATGCAGCGACGGGATGCGGCCCATGACAAACCAGAGGTACGGTGTCATAACTGCGGTATGCGAAAACACTATGCAGTCGACTGCCCAATGCGAGATAAAGGTACGAAATGTTTCGAATGCCGTGAGTTCGGACACATTGCAGCAAAATGTCCAAAGAAAACCGCGACCACAAAAGACACATGCAATGCTGCGGACCTAACGGACGGCAAATACTATAAAGAGGTGACAATCAATAATCAAAGAATATCTGCTCTCATAGACACGGGTAGTGATTTGTCACTGATGAGCGCGGAACAGTACATTAAGATAGGCTCTCCTAAATTGATACAAAAAGAAGTCACCTTTCGCGGAATTGGATCTGAGGGCAACAAGACTTTAGGGGAATTCGCGACCAATATCGAAATAGACGGGGATTGGTATTTGATTCTAATACGCGTAGTATCGAATGCGTTGATGCGGCATAAGTTATTAATCGGAGCAGATTTCCTGCGCGAAGTCGAGTTAAATATTAAAGACGGTCAAATTTCGATCATAAGATGGTCAAAAGATTCCCCAAGTGTGAGCGCGATTCCCGAGATATTCAAAATAGATATCGAGTACGAAAACAGCGAAGTAGACCTATCACATATTGGAAGCAAAGAACATTGGGAAACCGTCCGACAGCTAATACAGGCCTATAGTCCTAATAAAACACGCGAGACGGAAGTTAAAATGACGATTGTTCTAACAGATAATGAACCGATATACCAGAGAGCAAGAAGATTAGCAGCACCTGAGAGGGAAGAGGTAAACCGTCATATAGCCGAATGGTTGCACGACGGTGTAATCCGACCATCTTTGTCAGAATATACGAGTCCGGTAGTACTAGTAAGAAAGAAAAACGGCGGTTCGAGACTATGCATCGATTACCGGCAGTTGAACAAAAAAATAGTTAAGGTTCGATTCCCTCTCCCAATTATCGAAGACCAAATAAATGCATTAGAGAACGCGAAAGTGTTTACAACACTTGATCTGAAAAATGGATTCGTTCACGTCCCGATCGAAGTGAATAGTACTAAATATACTTCATTCATTATACCTGATGGACAATATGAATTTTTGTATGCACCTTTCGGTCTATGTAATTCACCGGCTATTTTTCAAAAGTTTATAAACACAATTTTCGCGGATCTCATTACACAAGAGAAGGTGTTAATTTATATAGATGATTTTATTATTGCCTCGCGAGATCATAACACGGGACTGAAGACGTTGCGTGAAGTATTGCAGGTCGCGGAACAGCACGGGTTAAAGTTTAATTGGAGAAAATGTTATTTTCTGCAAACACGAGTACAGTTTCTGGGTCACATAATCGAAAATGGAACAGTTCGCCCCTCCGAAGATAAAATAGAGGCAGTTGCGAAGTTTAAACAACCCGAAGATATAAACCAAGTGCAAAATTTTCTCGGGCTCACAGGCTATTTTCGAAAATATGTACCCGGATACTCCATGATTGCGCGTCCAATAACCAACCTACTAAAAAAGAACGCGAAATTTCAGTTCGATGAAAAGACGAAACTTGCCTTTAATCAATTAAAACAACTATTATGTAGCAAACCTGTTCTAAGATTATACCGGGTCAAAGCAGAGACAGAGTTACACACCGACGCTTCAATGTACGGTTACGGAGCAATATTGCTCCAGCGAGATAATTCCGATAATGCTTTACATCCGGTATATTTCGCGAGTGGAAGGACAACGCCAGCCGAGATGAAGTACACGAGCTACGAACTAGAAGTACTAGCAATAATAAAAGCGTTGAAGAAATTTCGGGTTTATGTATTAGGTATTCCAATTAAAATAATAACTGATTGTCAGGCGTTTACACAAACCATGGCCAAACGGGACTTATGCGTACGAGTAGCCCGATGGGCACTGACACTAGAAGAATACCAGTATACAATCGAGCACCGCGCCGGGAAAAATATGATGCATGTCGATGCATTGAGCCGAAATCCATTACCGTCCGTAATGTTAATTAAAGAGTGTGAGGATAGCATCATTGCGAGAATACGAAAAGCGTAGCATAGCGATGCGACACTAGAAAAATTCTTCCAGCTAGCGAGTCACAGCCAATACGAGGGATACGCGGTGCAGAACGATCTATTGTATAAAGAAGAGGCAAACGAGATACAACTAGTATTACCCAAAGCGTTGCAACCCCAGATATTTAGGCAAATTTATGAGATAGGTCACCTTTCGGTAGTTAAAACGGAAAACCTGGTAAAACGTGAATATTGGTTTCCAAACATGCGCGCCATTGTTGAGAAGGTAGTACGAAATTGCGTTAATTGCATTTTGTCGGAGAGGAAACACGGAAAACAACAAGGTTTTCTAAATGTGATCGATAAGGGAACACTTCCACTCGATACATACCATATCGACCATATCGGTCCCTTACAGTCCACAAAAAAAAAGTTATCAGCACGTTCTAGTAGTAGTCGATGCATTCGCGAAGTTCGTGTGGCTGTATGCGACCAGGTGCACAACTACAGCGGAAGTAATAATTAGATTAAGGAAGCAGGCAGATATATTTGGCAATCCCAGACGGATCATATCAGATCGTGGAACTGCATTCACCTCGCGAGAATTTGAGCAATATTGTAAAGATGAAAACATCCAGCATGTTTTGATAACGACAGGTGTTCCTAGAGCAAATGGTCAAGTAGAACGAGTGAATCGCACGCTTATTCCAATGTTATCAAAACTTGGTATCCCACCTCTTTATTGTCACATTAAACAGAAGCAGAGCTGATCATTACCATCTCGCTGGCTCTCTCGTTCGAATCGGTATTATTGACAACCCTAGGTGTAGATGTGGTTTCGAGAGTGAAACTCTAAATCATGTCCTTGGCAGTGTAATCTTTATGATACTCAAAGATCACTATTATTGAAAAATCTGTTCAAGTTAAGATTTCAGCTGCCTTTGGACGTTGCTATGTTTCTTGCTGTCCCCCAATGTCATAGCCAGCCTTCATATTTTGTCATTTTTAAAAAACCTCATTTTTAAACCTGCGTGTTTAAGAAAAAACAAGTAGCGAAACATATGCTTAATCGATTGGAGCCTCCGGTTCAGTTGTAATGGATTTATATAAAAGCATATTACATCAAGGAAGAACTATGTTTTTGGACAAATGCTTTATATGAAAAGCTGCACAAGAATGGCACAAATGTGTGTGATAGTGTTCGATTGAAAAGAAAAGCAGTGTCTTGTGACGAACAAGTCAGAAATGCCAGTAGACTCAAGAAAGGAGATATACATAATATGTTAGTAGTTTGTGTATATGGAATAATAAAAGAATAGTATCAACTCTGACTACTGCACATACTCCCCGTTTGGAGTAATCAAAAAAACTTGATAAAATTACAGAAGATTATACAGGGTGGGGCAATAACTATGTCCAGTTGGAATATTGCCGTTATTTGTAATAATATGAAAAAATGTTATATAGAAAACTTACACGATATAGAGGGGGACATATTGTGACAGAAACATTTTCTGCGTAGGTGGAGGCATAGAAGAGATTTCAAGGTCAACTCTATTTTTTTTTAATGGAATGCTATGTTTTTTATCACGATGTGATAGCCAGTGTTGAGAAGAAATTCGCGGAGTTATCTTTCGTATATAAGTTTTCTATATAACATTTTTTCATATTATTACAAATAACGGCAATATTCAAACCGGACATAGTTATTGCCCCATCCTGTATAAAAGAAACCCAATATTGTTATAGATTATAACCAGCACATGGGTGGCGTGCATCCCATGGATCAAGTCTTCCAAGGATGTTCTTCTTTACGTAAGAGCATAAAGTGGTACAAAAAGTACTTTATGCATTTAGTAGATATGGCACTTTGATAGAAATATCGATGCTTTCCTGCAACAATACGGCAGACGCCACACAAAAAATACCCAACAAAACATTGCATCGTATGCAAAGACAACGGAAAACGTAAGGAAACGCGGTATTTTTGTCAGAATTGCAATGTTGCTTTATGCGTGACACCTTGTTTTGAGCTATACCATGTAGAAAGTAAATCAAATTAATTTCAACAAATTAATAAAAATTGCATTTATTTCATCTTTTTAGCTATAAGAATAGTCTTGAAACTGTGCTAAAATCTTTGTGAACAGCTAATTCATCGATCTGGACCACTGTCCGTCGTTTTTGAGAAAATTGATTTTATAAATCATTTGCATCATAAGGAAATATGAAAAGAAGGCCTTTATCACGAAACTTTTTTCAGCACTCCATAGAACTTTATATTTCAGCATTATAAGAAAAAATCAGAGTTACTACTTTCATCTCCAACAACACCCTTCATTTTTATTTTTTAGCTAACGAATGGGTTAAGAAGTAGGATTAGTAGATCATGGAACAGATGTGGCAGACGATTCCTATTCTATAGAATAAAGTCATAATTTAAAGAACATACCAATCATTGTAATAGCTTTATTTTCAGAAAATGTAAGATTTTTTCAATACACTCTGATGAATAATCAATTATGTTTGGAAGTAAAGCCGAGTGAAAACTAAGGCCAAGCGGCCGTAACATGTATAGGAAAAAATTGATCAGAGTGATGACCTTGCCTACATATTTCAATATCATTGAAATCGGTAAGGAAACATTTCAGGTTACCGTTTTTGTATTTCTGTCAGTGTTTTGCTTCATGTGTAAGTCTGTATGCTGCCACATAGAATATAATAGTACAGTATAATACAATATTTCCTCCGGAGTTATGAAAAAGATCTCTACCGTAATTGTTAAAATTTTATTCCTAACACGGGGGGGGAGTCTGTCTGGAATCAGTGATCGACCGAGCGAGCGAAGTGTCAATTATCGATGGGACTGAGATGTCGAGTAACGATTTTTTTCATGGTACTTTTACCATCGTATTCTTTTTTTTTTTCTTATTAAAATAACATGCAACACGATATTATTATGGTTTTATAACATGTTATGTTACTCGTGTAATAAGCTATTAATGTTTCGGGCGCGAAAGAGGACGTCAAATAGAAAAGAAAAACAGGCAAAGAATCGAAGCGATAAAAGACTTTGGAAAGAGATAATAGATTTGCGTGAGCGCAGACCTTTAAATCAAAAATTAAACTTTCTTATTTATTTGGATTTTCATGAATCAAACTTCTATCATCGTATTCATGTCGTTTTTCTGATTAAAATGACACCAAACACGATATAAGAATTTTGATTTTTGAATTTAATTTAAGCTGAGCTCGCACGAGTCTTTTAATATTTGCCGAACGTCTCGCACATACATCCCTCTTTCTTTTTCGATCGTCATCCTTCTCTACATTCGGAACACTACAAAGAATGTAGTACCTTTTCTATAACTGTGACTCTGCAGACCGGAAGTTTCACGGTTACGGCGAGAATACTGTAGAATGCATTTGTGGATTTGCATATCAAACGTTAACCTAATCAAGAAAGATTAACTTTACTACCAAGGCTACTTCAAGATAAAACGTTACTGTTTTTAATTAAATAATTAATTAATCTTTACATATTGTTTAAACTAATAAACCAGTTTTCTAACTTTACAATATTATCCTGATAAACAGGCTTTTAAAATCTAATAAATCCTACTTTGTATGAACCGTAAATTGTAACTAATTTTAAATACGTATGTTTTAAAATCTTCGTTTTATTTCTATTTATTTATCACGTATTCCTACGTGTTCTAATAATCTATTTGTGAAATTATGCACACATCTTATACGATGTTTTACGAAAGACTGTGTAATGAGATTACGACGGTTCAAGTAGTTTACGTTCCATAATGTTATTTTAACTTATCAGCACTTATCGCATTAATGAATAGTAAGGAGGTTTTCCATTGCACAGTTAATAATCGTCAAATATTAAAGGTTCGCTGTAACTACAATCGTTGATTTGTACAAATTACTGTTTTACCAAATTACTAATCAAAATGACCTACTTATATTAGAATCACTTGTTTTCACGATTGATATAAATAGAGGGTACATGTTATCATTTAAGTCTTAAGCAACTACTTAAATAGAACAAGTATTATTAAGCTGTATTGTCCTTTGCAAGAAAACGATTGAAATAGTTTCAGAATGATCGGGATAATGACACTGTTTTAGACATTATTTTCTATTCTTTGAAACATACGGAAACTTTATCCGATTTATCGGCAATATTACAATAGAGCGTAATACAACGCAATCGGTTCACTAATTCACCCGGAATTAGCATAGCAATACGTTACATGACGGCTATACGCAAAATCTTCATGCGAGTTTAAATATTTTAAAATTTACAATTTTCTGCTTCCTTGTTGATATAAGATAAGAAAATAAAAAATTTTGTTGTGCAACACTAAAGAGAAGGCCATTTTTAGCAATTTTTGCAGAAAAGCTGTGCGTCTCATGTTTTTTTTAACTTTTATGACATATTACTACACACTTTCAACAGTAGAGAACCTTTTCCTTTTTTAACAAATATAGTGTTTAAATTGATTCGCGACGAGCAGTAATATTGCACATAGAACTTGCTTGAATTTACAAAACGGAAAAATGCAAAATTAATGAAATAATGCGACTTTAAATCAAACGTTAATAAATTAAGGATAATAACTAATAGTAAGTTAATAATTAATTAGTAGTATTACGTATTTAGATTTGCATACTACAAAATACATTTATCCATATGTGTGCAAAATGTCGTTGAGAGAAACGCATTCAAAGATATAGATAATGAGTAGTAAATGTTTTGTACGCCAAATGTGTTTTGTTTTGTTCTTGTTGATAACATTTTTACATATCAATTCGTTCGCATCCGAAAGCTGCTTATTTTTGCTTAGGCAGCACATTGGAATGGAAACAAAAAAAATCGACGCAAATCTAAAAAAGAGCAGCGATGGTTTTACGAAAAATAATGAACATTCTTCTTAGTAAGTATTACACAATGTCATTGCACCAATTGTACATTGGTCTATACTACAGTCTGTTTTAGAAGAGCGTTTACTAACTTGATACGCAACTAAGGGAAAATTGTATTAATATAAACATATGCAATGTCTACTGACATGCGTTCCACGGCGTAATATCGTTTTCACCACTGAAAAATACAGACATTTTTGGAATGGGTTCTATGTACATTAGTCAAACGTTTTGAAACGGTTTTCTTTACCTATCATCACTCAAAAAGGCTAAAAATAATTGTTAAAAAAGCAAAATGTCTGCTTAAATGTCATGAGTTAGTTAATATGTGAGAACAACAATACAAAACAACTACATAGTTTGATGCTCTCCTCGATCAAAATTAAAAACTGGATACTAAAAGAAAAATGGAAGATAAAATAATTTTTCCACTATTTTAAGAAATCTAGCCATTCTTTCGCATAAAGCCATACATTTTTGGCAAGTATTCTATCATTGCAACGTCGCTGGGAAGAGAGTATTATTATAATGGCGTACTATAATCTCAAAATCGTTGCTTTCAAGAAATTATGTCACAAATCGACTACTGCGGACTCACGAAAATGTTGAAGGGTGATGTACACGATGTCAATTTAATTGATAATGTTTGCTGTGTCGTGATTCTCATCAAGCACCAACTTCCAAGAAAATGTACTTTATTGCCGGAAACCCTAGCACATCGTATTCGAAAAATAAAGGTCCGCACTTATTTCGTACATCGAAAAGATAGTTGAAAGTATGCTAAATACGCTACAATCGCTAACAGTAGAGATTGGACATGCTAAATGTACGCATTAGTTTTTAACAAGGGAAGTCATCAAACCCGTAAAATCAAAAAATTATGAAACTTTGCACACGGAAGTTATATCTAATACGACCCCATTTTTTCGTTGTACTTCTCACATTAAAGGGGTGAAATCAACCCTTGAAAAAATTTCAATATTTTCTTTTTTATAAAGTATCTGAAAACAACACATGATATTTAAAAAAAGTTGAAATGAAATGGGCATGATATTATTGTGTCTACCGAACTGTATAAAAAAGAATTTTTTAAAATGCAATTTTTGAGAAATGCTTCTCCTCCCACTCTTTAAAAAAAAATTGTAAAACTATACTATTAAAACTATATTTATTATACCTATATAACTATATAGGTATATAACTATTATGTATATAACTATACATATTTACTATATGTAAAACTATATACTATTAAGGATTTTTGCAATACAATTTTTTTTATTGTATTTAACTATTATTATCAAATTGGAAGTCTATTTCGGCAGCAGTACTTAAGCATTTATTTTCAGTTTGTGTACATGAAAATTATCAACATCAAATTTATTTATACTATTGCAACAAAATTTGTTAGTAAAAGTGATATTTAAACATTCGCATATTTTTTGTTATCGATGCATTTTTTTTCTTCTCTACAAAAAAGTATTGAGGGACTTATGCCTTAAAACACAGTTTAGAAGTTATTGCAATTTGCAGGTACTTCAGGCCATCTACTTTCGTAAAGTATTGCAATTTTTATATTAATAAAAAATGCTTATATTTTGATTTTCAATTTTGATGATACTAAAAAATACTTATAATAATTGTTCAAATGAACCTCCATCATACTCCAAACACTTTTTCCAACATTTTTTACATTATTTAAAACACGAATCAAGTCTTCTTTTGGAATTCTCGATGTTTGTTCCAAATTTTTTTGTTTCAATAACCTCTAAATTAGTAGTTTTAAGGCATAATACTTACTTTAAGTCTCTTAATACTTCTTTGTAGGGAAGAAAAAAATGCATCGATAACAAAAAAGATGCGAATGTTTAAATATCACTTTTATCAACAAATTTTGTTGCAATGTTATAAATGAATTAGATGTTGATAATTTTCATGTACACAAACTAAAAATAAATGTAAATTTCTTCAGTACTGCTGCCGAAATAGACTTTCAATTTGATAATAATGGTTAAATAAAATAAAAAAATTGTATTGCAAAAATCCTTAATAGGAATGTAAAAAGGGTGACAGGAGGTATTTCGGCACATATAGTTTTACAATTTTTTTTAAAGAGGGGGAGAAGGATTTCTCAAAAAATGCATTTTAAAAAATTCTTTTTTATACAGTTCGGTAGACACAATAATATCATGTAAACAACGAAAAATGGAGTCGTATTAGGCATAACTTACCGTGTGCAAAGTTTCGTAATTTTTTGATTTTACGGGTCTGATAACTTCCCTTATTAGATGCACTTGCGAACTATATAAGGTTGTTAACCATGAGAATCCATTTTTACAGAGATACGGTTTCTAGGCTGTTGCGGAACAGACCGTACTTGAGTTCTTGTTTAAAATCACGGCGATTCACATGAGAGTGGTGGAACTGTGAACGTTTTCGAAGTTGTCATCCGACGGCGCGGTCAGATCTCAAGATATTAAAATCACAGGTGGAGAAGAAGCACAGCGTGGGTGAACAATTACGAAGTGAGAAACACTTACCGCATGAACGAATCCAAGCGTGCAAAGAAAAGCGAAAAGGACAGCGAAATGATCGGTTCGCGACATTATGCTCGATGGTTCCACTATATACCAAGCATCGCGTCGTACTGATCTCGTTTTCCCTACAAAATCGACTCCATCCGATTCGGTTCGGCATATTGGTTGCGTTCCTTCTTGGAAACAACAAATAGCTGACGTTCTTAAGAGAAAACGTCGGGACAGTTCGGGGAATTGGAAGTGTTATCAGACACAGGGGTCACACGGGTCGTCCGGAGATTAGAGTCGGAAAAAGAGAACTAATCTAGGAGTGGTAGCAACAGAGTACAACAGATTGCGCTGTACGGAATAAACACACACACACACACACAGAGAGAGAGAGAGAGAGAGAGAGAGAGAGAGAGAGAGAGAGAGAGAGAGAGAGAGAATCGAGTGACTCCCCACACATAACTGTTTGCCAATTGACTCCCGGGAGAACAAATTGGCCCTTGTTGGCTGTAATCAAACACGTTTGCTGGTAAAGCGGCCGACTACGCAACTACAAACATTATCAGATACGAAACGGTAACCATAAATTAATTATTACACTCGATGCGTTATATAAGAACGCACGTGTTTTTTCGGTGAATGAATGTTTTTTCGGTATTTGAACAAGTATCTTTTAAAGCTTTAATATTTAGTAGGTCCACCTTTGGTACGAATAACATGTCGTAAGCGAGTATGCACACTGTTTATTAACTTTTGTGTAACACTCGGAGGTATAGAGTTCCATACTTCGAGTATTTTTTCTTTTAAACTTGCCTTGGATGATATATTAAATTCTTTTAATCCTTTTCCTATTATTGCCCATAAATGTTCGATCAGGTTAATATCGGGGCTTGGTGGTGTGGCCAACATGTGGGGGTATTGTATATGATCCATTCCTTAACGATTCCTGCGGTGTGTTTAGGATCATTATCCTGCTGAAAGTAAACGTGTTCGTACATACCCAATTTTCTTGCACATTCTTTGAAATTTTCTTGTAAAATGTCCAGATATTTGTATTTATCCATTATTCCTTCTATGAAGACCAAATTCCCGGTACCGCCTGCTAACATGCACCCTCAGATCATAATTAAACCACCCCCATGCTTTACCGTAGCACGCAAGTTTTTCACTTCCATTTCAGTATTTGCTTGTCTCCAAACAAAACTGCGTCCGTTCGATCCAAAAACGTTTTTCGATTCATCTGAAAAGATTACTTTATTCCAGAAGGCATTATTTTTACTAATAAATTCCTTGGCGAATGTTAATCTCTTTTTCTTATTAACATCACTAATGTACGGCCTCTTTCTAGGAACCCTGGCATGATAATCATTTTCACGTAGCACTCTTCTACAGAATTCTGGATTTACATCTTTCGTAAAGTAATCTCTAACTATCGTTGCAGGTTGTGTAGCAGAAATCTTTGGATTTTTTTTTATTTCATCGATCAAAGCTCTTTCTTCTCTTTCCGTTAATTTTTTTTTTTTTTTTTGGACGGCCTGTGAACGGCACTTGTTTTTTACAGTTCCTTCAGATTTCGATCGTTTAAAAATATAATGTATTGTAGATCTATTTATATTTAATAATTTACTTATTTCACCATACGTCTTTCCTTCGTTACGCCACTTCACAATTAATTTTCTCTCATTTTCAGGAATTTCAGATGTTTTGGGACACATGTTCAATAGAATATTTCACCATGCATGCTAGTCTATGACTGACGCACGTAGAATAACTACCAACAGTGAATGTTTACATTCAGTGCCTGAGAAACTTTGTTTTCATTCATTCTTAGAGCTCATTTCTGTGTGTTCAAATACTTTTGTGGCATCCGCAAAGTTTATGTTTGTGAGAAATAATTCATAACTATGTACAATTTTTTTAAGTGATGTTTTTTGTAATAGTTTTCATATGGTCTTACAGATGGCATGTACCTACACCATTTTAAAATTTCACAATAAAATGCTTTCACTCAGTTATGTACCACCTTGGCATTTTCACGATATTCAGTTTAAACATTATAGAACAAATTATTTGCAAATATTTGCTGCTAATGTTTGCTACACTGCTTATCGTGTTTGACATTTCGTTTCGAATTATTGAGTAACGGCAAATGAAATTTTCGACTTGTAGAATACAAATGACGATTTCAAAAGTGGAATCATTTAATAATATTCTTATTGAGAAATTTGTTATTACATATGTAACAGGTATGTCATTTAGTTTACAAACAGAGAAAATGCTGTTTAAGGAAGTCACACTCAAAACTTAAAAGTAAATGACAAAATAGCGGACGGAATAAAGAATTTTTGTTTCCTACATACACTCGGTGTACGCATATGATTTATGATCACCCTAAAAATATAGAAACGAAAGACTTCGAGTCTAGATTCATGTTTTTATTAGAATCTGTTGATTTTTTACTTTGAGGTTGTAAATGATTTTGAATATGTTCACACCGCTGTGAATGTAATTCATGAATATATAGTGGTGTGCAAAAGTTCCCGGCCAGATGGTTTTTGCTATTTTTCTTCCAAAAAATGGCGTTAAGAAATTTTTATTAAAATCATATATAAGGGCATATTATGTAAAAGGATACTACAAAAAACAAATCAACGGTATTTATTTTTCTTACTTGTTTGTTTGCAGAATAAGTAAATTAACATGTTCAAAAATTTCCGGCCGTTATGTTTAACAAAAAAATTATGCTTGTTTTTCATTGTGTAACAAGTTTGCAATACATTGTTTAACATGTTATAATTAATATTTCGTAGCCATGCCTTTTGCAGCAATAAGAGCAGCACAGCGACGAGGCATGGACTCAATTAACTGAGTAATATAGTCGTGTGGTATTTTATTCCACTCTTCTATTTGAAAAAATTGTGTTTTATTAGAACTTGCATGATTTTTCATTCAACGCTTCATCTCTCCCCAAAGATGCTCTACTTGATTTAAGTCCGCAGATTGAGAAGGTCAGTCTAAAACTTGTACTTTATTTGTAGACAACCACCTTTTTACGATTTTCGATGCATATTTGGAGTCGTTGTCATGTTGAAAAATTTTCTGGCATTTTTTCACCATATGGTAGCATATGAGTTTCTAAAATTTGTTTATACATGATGAAGCGATACGCGGACCAAGGTTGTAAATCTTGGGTCCGGTTGGATCGCGGACGCGTCACTCCCGATACCGCCGATATTTACTGTCCGCCAAATTAATATTGAACAGCCGTTTCAATATTCGAATGACTGGGTTGATTAGGAAGCGCGTTTCATCCCAGACCTGCTAGAGGATTCGTTAGTAAGGCTGATCTAGCAGGCCCTGCCTTAGACGCGTCGGTTCTCGTCTCGTGTGATTTGTTGTGTTTGTACGTTTGCGAGAACATTTCGCGTGGGATCTTGACTGACTGAGATCCGTTTGCGGATAGACTCAAAACTGAATGTATCACGGTTTGAGTACAACTCGAGAGTGATGTCGGTTTTCAGTTCTTCCGTCTCGTGAGGCTCCTCTATGTATTGAGAGGGCGGTCCTCATGGAAGAGGAAGTGCACTAATTGGTTCTGCTAAATGCTGCATTACCCAATCAGCGCATCCTTGAATGATTGTCACCCTGTATTTTCTGTCACCCCATGATACCCTCAATGTTTATAAGAGGTCCAATTCCTTGAGCGGAGAAAGCTCTCCATACCATAATGCTTCCTCCACCATGTTTAACAGTTGGTGTTTGGAACCTGAGATCATTTCTTGTGCCAACTGAACGTCGTACCTTTGTCTTCCATCGGTGCTAAATAGATTAAATTTAAATTCATCCGAAAAACGAACAGCTTTCCAATTTTCAACAGTCCAGTCACAATATTTTTTGGCAAACTTTAATCAGGCTACTTTATTTTTCTTATTGATTAGTGGTTTTTTAACACTAACTCTGCCAAATAGTCCTACATCATGTAATCTTCTTGATACCGTACATCGACTAATATGTGTTACGAGCCGAGAGCCAGGGCAGTTAATGCGTAGACCGAGGTTTGTTAGCTTACACAGGAATAGGTTGTCGTGGACTAGTCTATGCCTGTTTCATCACGGATTTGCCCACTACTATAGGATGGGTAAGTTTGGATTGTGTAGGAATCGGTAAGGATGGATAATTACGTTTAAATATTATTGATACACCTCGTGTGGTAAAGGTGTATCAATGTGGGAAAATACTAGTTACTGGAATTCAAGAGGATGTTGAAATGAGTTTAAAGACTCGTATGTTTGACAATAATATAATATAAAAAAAAGCAATAGGGGTCTACAATTGTGTACTGTGAAGTATTGTCGCGGATATTAAGTTCCGTTGCTCTCGGATTCGAAAGGGACTATGAACCCGATCTCACGACGCGTATCGCTCGGTTTTCAGTTTCAGACTAACCCGTTCATGAGCGGACTTGGACCCTTTATATAGTCCAATTTTGTTTAAAAAGAATCTAGTGGAGGTATGGAACAATCTGGAAGGCATCCCTCCAAATTTTCCCATATGCGTGTACTTTCCCCTAATGGCGTAATTGTTTATCATGGCATATGGCCTGGACCTCCTGCAGGGAAAAACATGTGGTTTCAAGAAGGGAGTAAGAGACTCACATAAACAGAGTCTCCGTACGTAACATTAGCAACTTTTTCCTGTTGTAGTTCAGCTACAATATTGCTAGCTGTCTTCTTTTGGGTCCGCAATTGATTTACGTTTATTAATTATATCAATTCTTTTAGTGGTCTTTAGGGGTCTTCCACTCCGCGGGCGAGTTTTTACGCCATGCCCTGCACGATATCTGTTAATTGTATCGTTTACTGTAGTTTTCCCGATAGACATTGTTGAAGCAATTTCGCGTGATGACTTTCCCTTTAACGACAATTCTATCACAATTTTGCGTACTTCGACAGATGTCTTTCGAACCATGTTTACGTTTCAGCGACTGATTACCAACTGAAGTAACAATACTACGTAATATTATTTGAATGACCTTTTACACTTACTGACCTTTTACAGACTTATAAAAGAAACTGGCCGGGAACTTTTGAATACTCTAGTTAACCTATCCTTTAAATATACGTGTATGAAGAATCAGCAGCATTGATCTTTTCTATAGTATCCTTTCACGTAATATGGCCTTATATATAATTCTAATAAAAATTTCTTAACACTTTTTTTGAATGAAAAATAGCAAATACCAGTTGGCCGGGTATGTACATATATTGTATGTATTAAATATATACATATCACACATATACAGTCGAAGTTCTCTCTCTCTCTCTCTCTCTCTCTCTCTCTCTCTCTCTCTCTCTCTCTCATTGACTCTACATTCATTCGCCGTTAACCTTTACCTAGTCGCGATCCTATTTTTCCCAATTCCGGGATCGACGCGACACCACAATTATATAAATAATGAACCAGATGATGATATGAATTACATATCTTCATCTTTCAACATTTTAAACAGGTACTGGGTATATAAAAGGTAATGGTCATCCGTCCTAGGGGTCAATCTACACCTCTGGATCGGTAGACATTTGTAAAAGAGTCTTACCGCAAAATTGTTTATAACAAAAAAAATTGTTGTTAAAGTTTTTTACATCAACACCTTCTACTTGTCGAGAAGAGAAAAAATGTGAAATAACCATATGTTGAGATATGAGCTGTTAAAGTTTCTGCAACATTTAACTATGTGTAGTTATACATATAGACAAAAGCCTATTACTACAGTCCTACTACCATAGTCGACGAGACAGAACATAATCTTTTTTGTTTCTAAAGATACGTAAAATATGGTAAGAACAAAGTTGAATGGCACAATGGGATTGACATGATGTCAAAAAAATTTTGTTTTTATGTCATTTTTTTAGAGATATCAAGGTCACCTTGACTTTTTTTAATGGAACCATCCTTTTTTAAACACCTACAATGACAGTCCCTTTCATTAGGAATTCAGTGACAATAATTATTCCAAGCTCATTCAAGGTCACAGGCAGGAAAAACGTATAAGCTTTAGAATATGAAAGTAGAATACGTTTATCACGGTTGAGACTTATAGTAAATATACTATAGTCATAGTTAAAGTAAACATACTTCAATGTTATTGTTATTCAGCATTCTTATTTACAATCAGTATGTTTCCAGACGCGATTCCGCTATGTTTTATTCAATGACTGAAAAGTGTGATATGATTACGATTTACTGTGAATGTAGACAAAATTCAGTGCAGGCCCGATTACTTTATGAAAAAAGGTATCCCCAGCGAAACACTCCTTCTAGACAGACTTTCATTAATACGTACAGGTTGTTTCGAAGTACTGGAAGTGTATATGCAAGACAGCACAAACGGAAGAATCCCACGACTAATGAAGACAATGAAATGAATATTTTAGCAACTATAGCTGTCAATCGTCACGTGTGTGCCAGAAAAATTTGCCGGGAAGCAGGCATAAGTCAAAGTAGCCTAATACGAATTCTGGCCGGCATTTTCATCCGTTCCACATATCGCTCCATCAAGAATTGCACGGGAATGATTTTCAAAATAGAATTAACTTTTGTCAATGCCGATTGCTTCAAAATCATTCATTTTTTTCTAATGTCTTGTTTACGGACGAAGCAACATTCACTAATCATGGCTGAATTAATCTACGGAACGTCCATTATTGGTCTGTGGATAATCCGCACTGGCTGCGAGAAATTGATCATCAAAGACAATGGAACGTAAACGTGTGGTGTGGTATTTTGAACGACAAAGTAATTGGACCATATTTCGTTAACAGAATGATGACAGGACAGAAATACGCTCAATTTTTGCAAGAAGATTTGTCAATTTTGTTAGAAGATGTACCTTTACAAAATCGCTATGATATTCCTAATGAAAGGGACTGTTGATTACGCGACGTTCGTTTCGCGTTGCTCTTGCTCGTTTTCGAATTAACGAAAAGTGGAACTCATTGAAATGAATATTAGAGTCGTTGGTTTTACAAGTTTATTTCACTGCAAGGTGACTTGACTTGAAACTTGGCCGATGCGACTCTTCACGTTTTTACAAACTTATGCGGTGTTACAAATGGTGTTACAAGACGTTACAGCGACTGTCCGGTGTTAAAAATACGATGTTGACGTTACGATGTTATTCGGTATGAAGCTTCGGTATGAGCAACAAGTGTTGTTGGTCAGAAGCTCTCGAGTAATGCTTGGCGATACTTATATCTACTTCCTCCCCCAATTCACGCTTCCCTCCCTTCGTCATTTTCGCTTTTTGGGAGGAGTTTTCGAAATGGCCTAGGGGCTGTGATTGGCGGAGTTGAATTTGGAGGATGACCATAGCAGACAATAAAACAAGGAAGCGCTTCGGACCTGGCAAGATATATTGAAGTTAAAAAAACGATAAATAGGATGGCGCAGGCTGGCAAACAGATGGCCCGGGAACGAAATCTGTATTTAAAAATCGGACGCTAAATAATTATGTCCCATGGCTTCGAGGATTTATTGTAGCTATGTCATAAACGGCAATTTATTTGGATTCGCAGGGTTGTAAACGGACCCGTCTCGGTAGTGCTGTAAAAACCGTTTTTTCGGTAGGCACGTGGCGGACAGAAGGCCCGCCTAGGCCATTGTTTAAGAAGGTGAGGGCGCAGGTACGCTCACGGACGGTCTGAAAACAGTTAAGCAATTGGGTGGTGGGGAACGCGTCGCAACAGAGACTGTCACTTGACTCTCCTGCGTCTCGATGGCAACTGCACTCTCTCCGATCGGCACTTGATTTTCTGAGGACTATGGGAGGGGATGGAGCAATTTGTTTATGATTCCCTATTGAAATTTCATGGTGCTTTGTCCCAGGTGCCAAAAAACCGCGGTTGTCCTCGACCGCCCATTATAAACACAAGAACGTACACCAGACAATCAATTTAACAATATCATGCTCATTTATGGCTCGTTATGCTTTCCTTAGCCTGGCGGCCCCGGATTAACCTTTCGGTCTCTCCGTGCACGCTAGTAAACCTTCATTCCGTGGGGACGTCTCGCCTATTTTTAAGGTTTATTGCGGCCTAAGGTAGACGCGTCGCGTTTACCTTTACACGCACTGGCTTGATATGCAACAGAACGCGCCGACGAGATTCGGGTGACCATCGTTCGGTAGTTTACCACAATGTACAATTTTCAGCTAATACCGGTCTGCTCCATCCTCCCTCCATATCCTTTACAATACACGTGTATTTCCATACAATGAAATATTGTCGGAATTCGTTGATATCTAATTGCCACTATATCTGCGTGACGGACACTGCACGATTTTAATTCTATCCGCAACAGAGACTATCATTGTAGGTGTTTAAAAAAGGGTGGTTCCATTTAAAAAAGTCAAGGAGACCTTGATATCTCTAAAGAAATGACATAGAAACGTTATGACGTGCAAACGTTAGGTGACTCGCCCTGTATATACAGGGTGTTCACGCTATTGCTAGCCAGCGTTTTCCTTGTAAATAATAAATATTAGAAAAAAATGAAAGAGAAAAAAGTAGTACTGTTTTTTTATAGTAGTACTGTAGTAGTACTGTTTCTGTTTTGTTTGGAAATTTTACATCCAGAATTTGATTGACAAGACGTGTCGAATGTGCCGGATACCCGCCATGCTGATACCAAATTCTTAAACGAATGTCTAGTGGTACATCTTGTACAAGTATTTGTGGCTCATTTTGCAAGAATGTTGCATACTTTTCTCCATTTAAAGTACCGTTTATGAAACAAGGACCAATTATATGATTATTTAAAATGTCACATCAGACGTTTACACTCCACATGTTTATTTACATTCACGCTCTTGATTGTAGAGTCTTGGTCAAAGCCTACGATCTCGATAGACATCAGTTCTAGGTAAAACTTTAATTTTCGAAGATCAAGGTCATTTCAAGGTCATGTTATTATACGTATCTGGATGTACTTTTCGATCAGTTACACGATGCAATAAAAAAAATGTAGTTATGTATCAAAAAACACTGATGACCTTGATAACTCCGAAAAAAAGACTTTCGGAAGAAAATATTCTTGCCAGATATTTGGTCCACTGACACCGTGTACGTTACGTAACAAATATTTTTTGCATCACAATAACCTAAAGGGATATTTAGGTGGCCTTACTTAAACGGACCATCCTGTGTGTGTATATTGTATACATATGTATATATTTGATATAATAATAATTATATAATGTAATATATAACATAACGTAATATCTGACAAAAAGTTTAATACACTCTTTAATCTTACTTTTCTCGCAACGCATTTTTAGCACATCTGTTCACTTCGGAGTATATATGAGGAGAGAGCAATCAATTACCAGAGCTACCACCACCATATGTGAAAGAGGAAGGCATAGCCAACTTCTCAAATCTTAACAAATACTAATCCTACATTACAAAATACTACTGTAAAGTATACTTACACATTTTTCAGAATCTTCTGTTCCTCTGTCGGAACCATAACATACTACTATTTCCTCACGCGAATACGTCTGAATAAAAGTCGCCACACACAAGACTGGCAAGATGCCGAAGTTGTTTGGGCACCTAGATTCAAGAACAGGGATTAGAAATTTGCCGGCCGAAGAATGGTCTATGTGCCAGAAATCTTTTCTGACGTCGTTGGGGCCATAACTTTCAACGTCTTATTGCTTCCAAATGGCCTTCCGAGAGCACGTTGACGATTTTCGGCAGTTGGCCTTTGTTGCGAGCACCTCGAGCGCCTCTCAAGTGGCCTGCGGATACGCTCAGTCCTTATGGGCGACGATTTAAGGCGCCCAAACAACTTCGGCATCTTGCCTGCTTGTGTGCGGCGGCCTTTTAGGTCGCCCCTCCTCTCTACACCTCCGAGATGACTATGCTGGAGCGTGTTGCCCACGGGCACCCCACAGACAAAATTGGGTAGCGTTAGAAATCTCTGCGGATACGGACGCAGTCATGGTGCAGAATTTACTGGAAAAATTCAATATTCGTGTATATCACGATATGAAATACATTACTTTTGCATAGAATGCGTATGATACTAAATGCGTATGTATATGAGGATGGAAATTGTTATTAATAATCATATAATAATAATTTCTGTGCATAAACAATTTTGCAACAATTATATGTCAATCATTTTTATTTATTCTTAATTTGCTTTTACTATATGTTTTATACTTATCCGAAAATAATAAGAATGTAAAGATAGATCGAGATTGTTTGGAAGAACGTGAATAGGGATCACATTCAAAGTACTGCGAATGAGTCGGATAGCGAATAAAATTCATTTATTATTAATTTCGTTTTGAATTTGTTCGTTTATAAAAATTGTTAATTTCTTGTCAAGTATATTAATTATATTGGTAAATTATTTATATATGTGTGGTGTCGGATGTCGGGCATGGGGACCATCGAGACGAAAACGACACCCCGTTGAGTGATTTTGGCGTCGTCGTGGACCGATACTCTTCGGCTGTTTAGATTAAGATATAGCATTCGACTGTTTCGATTGAGATATAGCATTCGACTGTTTAGATTAAGATATAGCATTCGACTGTTTAGATTAAGAAATAGCATTCGACTGTTTAGGATTAAGATACAGCATTGGACTGTTTAGGTTAAGATACAGCATCGGACTGTTTAGCTTTAAGGAACTGTGTGTGTGTGTGTGTTTGTGTGTGTGTGCGTAGAGTGCGAGCTTGACGCGTTTTCTTCTAACGAAGACGAGGCAGTCGAGAGAAAAGCGCACGTGAATGAACTTCGGCCTGCGAGTTGCGGTCAGAGTCAAGAGTAGAGAGTATTGCGCTGAGTTTTGACCTGCAAGGTGCGGTCAATCGCGTCGTATACAATTGTTTTGTCTCGTTTCTTTTACTTTTAAATATACATATATACTGTTTTATTCACTTTCCCGCACGTAGTCAGTTTATTTTATCCTACATATGTGTAATTATTCACAGAAAATGAAATTATTAATATACAGGTTGTTCACGCTATTACTAGCCAGCGAAAATAAAAATATGGTACTCCCTTTCGGAACCATCGATTTCGAACATTGTAGGACGTAAATCATTTTTAGGTAATTATGGATAAAAATTCTGAAGTTTTCCATGTACATTTTTTCGTATAGCAAGGCAAAAATTAAAAAATTGCGGCCAGGTAAGAACGGCGAAGGACGCGGCGTTCGGCGATTCAGGTAGCTAATTGCAAGTGCACCGACTGATCGACCGCTATTCTCCGGCAGGCTTGGAAAAACCAATGTCCTTTATACTATGGATGGCATTAACCTTTACTGTACACTCGGAGTGCATAACACCCTAACAACAGTTTAGGTAAAATATGTAAATGACCTTCCCTGTGCTCTTCTTTTCACTACGTGAAAATTTTAATTTTAGGACAGACGCTGTCGACCCTCACTTCAAAATATCTAAAGAATATCCAGCAACTTAATGCACACAAAACAATAAATAGTTCGGAAAAAAAACGGAATTTCAAACAGGAAGAATCGTAAAATGTGGCCATATTTTTTCAAATTTTTTAACACTTGAACCGATAGTAAAATTTACAAAACAAAGATATTAGTAATATTTTTGCATTAAGAAATCACATTCGAATATAAAATGATAAATTATTTAAAAAGAACAGTCTTTTGCGATGATGATTAAAAAAAGAAAATGTTTTTTATCTTTAATAATAACTGTGGTATAAAATGTGTTGTATAGGCAGTTTTCGTAAAACTCATCCCAAATAGCAAACTTTGATGGTCTGTATCCTTTAAACAATTTCGAAGATTACAAAATGATGGCTCAATCTTTCAGTTTCATCCAAATTCGAAACATGGTCCCAAAAAAAAAAAAGATTTAATTCACATGGAATGATCCCCTTCCTAATTTGGATATTTCCTTTAAAAAATTGTGTAATTTACGTATAACATCAAGATGTGTGATGCTGTTTCACCAAGCGACAGGGACGATTCCTATCCCCATGATGTTGTAGAGGAGAGATACCGATAGTTTACCTAAGGAGCTGTGGAGCCCCTAAAAACATTTTTTTTGTGCCATGCACAGCAGGGAACGTGTCAACGTGCTCTCGAAAGGCCATCTGGACGTTCAAAGTTATTCTTGAATCTGGCCGTCCAAACAACTTCGGCATCTTGCCTGTCTTGTTTGGAGCGACCTTTATTGTGCTTGCCGTCCGGGCTCAATGTGGCACACTTTCATTATAGAATCTCGTCCTTTATATCGTCTATTTAAGAATGCAAACTTGAAGGAATCGAATGTATGAACTCACAAGAATCGATATTGCCAGATGATTCTCGAAAAATCAATATATCCTTGGAAACAATTTCTTTTGTTTCAATTGATCAGCCTTGATCAAATACTGAAATATTTACTAATACTTGAAATCGCATTAAAATCGCAGCAATACTTTGATCGTGGTCGGAGTAACTTCTTCTCGTTCGCTGTCACCATTCCGTAAATTGTGTTGTGTAGTGTTTAGTGATTGTGTAGAAGTATAGTGTTTTGCGCTTTGAAAATGGGCTCCGAAAGGCAGGCACAATTATTCGGACGTATTCGCGTGATAATAGTATGCTGTGGATCTGACGAAGGAACAGAAGATTTGGAAAAATTTGTAAGTACACTTTACATTAGTGTTTTATAATGTAGGATTAGTATTCGTATGTATAACATACTGGATGTAAGGTTTTCTTTCATATTTTGCAACTTCAAATTTATGATCCGAACGAGCAGAGTGACAATTATTTGGTACGGGCCTAGAGATGAATGTCTCTTCAAACTTCGCCTGTCTCGAGGCACGCACACGAATATGTTCTGTCTCATCGACACGGCCAGGTGGACTGTAGTAATAGCACCGACGAGGGATTGTTAAAGACTGTCAGCCCCTGTGCTATTCTGCTAGCCTCAAAGTGGGTCCCAGGTGGGTCCTGGGAGCTATCACTGGTCTCAAATATCAACATCGCTAAACGTGCCGCGCTCGATACCTCAATAGAACATTTGCTCATGAACTACGGAAGAAACGTCAGTGACATAGGTAATAAACAAACGTAGAATGCTCACGTAATCCTTCCTGTAATTGCTTGGAAAATAATAACTTTTTATTGTATAATTTCATTAAACTCTTATTGCCTTCTTATTTTCCTTCTTGTTCACGTTTGAAATCATTGTTTTGTAATCGATAGTTTATAGTTGTAGGAAATTTGAAAGTAACATTACAAAAAAATAGCAGAATTTAAAATTAATTTAGAAATTATTGCAATACAAAATAATGAATATTCAACAAAAAATATTCTGTAATAATTATAGAAGACAAAAAGAATAAATGCAATCTACAAGTAATGACAAAATTCAATAGTTCTTATTGTGATCCTTAGTAAAAAACAGATAATTAATTTTTTTTCTTATTTATCCGATAATACCACTTCTAATGCTCGACAGCATTGACTGCAATCATTGCAGCAGAGGTAGTAACGAGGTAAAAGTATTAAGTAAGTAAATTAACTTTCGACGGCTCCTATCCATATAATGCTATTTGGAGGCAGTAAGCGCACAGATATACAGATTTCTATATATTTCAATACGTGTTGTTTTTTTCTCCGTCAACCGATTTCGATAAAATTTTCAGTACGTGTAAATATTCATTGCGGATTTCGATAAAAAAGTTTTAAAAAATGTCTAATCCATTTAAAGTTTTAATTGTAATTGTATCCCTTGCCATTTTCTATACCTTATAGTATTGTTTCTTTATATTTTATACTTTTTATATTTTATAAGCAATAAACTTTATATATAATCACATTTATTAATTGTATTGTTAAATTTAAATTAAATTAAACTGTATTGTCTAAATTTGGTTAAAGTAACCAAAAGACTTTCGCCCGAAAGACTAATCCGCACTGTGGGTCGCACAAGTGGGGCACATCTCACTACATGTTTATTTGACGATGTACGAAAATTTTGTTTTTAATTTTACAAATTGTTAGTTTTTTTCAATTTATTAATTTTATTGTTAAATTTCATTTTCTGTGAATAATTACCATTACATATACATTAGTAACCAAAATTAGATTTTTGTGAAAAAATTTGGCCATGGAGGCACTCTCTAAAGTGCCAAAAAACGAAAAATATTACATTCCCAGATAGCACGCGACGTCTTAACACGTTGACTGTGTCATCCATATGTGGGTGACGGAATGATTTGTCCAGGTTTTAAAATGAATTTTTATGTTAATATATTCATTGTACCAAATTTAATTAGGATCTGTAAAATGCAAGAAAGTTGGAGCACTACTCAATATCGTACATTTAATTTTTTTCAATTTTTATTGCATTAAATAACTTACTCCGATTTTATGGAATTTTTGTGGTTTCTGGTTTGGCAGTCAAAGTGTTAAAGACGTCTTTTTTACGTCTATTTTACGTCACAAAGTCTTACGTCTGGAAAAGACGTCTTTTAGACGTAAAAACGACGTCTCGAAAAAGACGTCTTTAAGACGTCTCATTTCAGAAGTAAAAACGACGTCTAATTTCAGAAGTCTTTAAGATGTCTCATTTCAGATGTTGAAACGACGTCTTATGTTCCGTCGTAAAAACCCTCTGCGAAGAGACATCTGCACGACCGTGAAGGTCAACTAGATTAGCCACCCGCGGCATAATGACCATGACCGCCATAGAAAACCTACCATAGTTTAGAGTAGTCAAAAATCCGAATAAAACTCAGCTGACGAGCACATGCTGAACTGCGAACCGTTAGCGTACCGAAATTTATAGTTTTATAGCCGTAGCCGCCTCTAACCAAATGTACCTCTACTCCTATTCTTCCTAATTTTCCACAACTTCCAACACCTTCCAAAACACGCCCTTCAACCAATCATAGACAACTTCCTAAGACCACACCTACCTCCGAGCTTTCCTAATTTCTGTACGATTATAGCAAGATGAGAACTGTTTCAAACACCGAACTTCCAACAGCAAGCCAACTCTTGCATCTAGCAATAAAGATTCATGTTCTCTGGAGTTTGACCCTACAATCATTCGCCTTCAACCTTTCCCTAGTCGCGATCCGATTTTCCCAATTCCGGGATCGACGCAACACCACATCTTATTTTAGACGTCTTTTTGGAGACGTCGTTTTTACGTCTGAAATAAAACGTCTTTAAGACGTCTTTTTCGAGACGTTTCATTTCAGAGATTTTATTAAAAATCTTTAAGACATCGATGTCTTTTTCAAGACTAAATATTTCGGTTCTTCATAACTGTTTTAAACAGAACCGATAGATAACAGTTGGAAACTGTTATTTTCAGAACCTTTTCGCTCCCCGATTAAAATAAAATGGGTAATCTTCCATACCACCCATTGAGGTGTTACCCGCTGGCACGTTGCTGTTTTTTTTTTTTTTAATGTGGGTAGTTCGTCGATAGCCCTATCGTCCCACAATTTGACTGGCTTTACATACAGTATAACTTCATTAATGTTACAATTGGCTAGGACAGATTTAATTATAGTAAGTGTATGTACAGGAAGTTACACTTCACCGATTTCAATGATTGTCAAATGTTATATATAAGGTCAGTTTTAGAGATATTTGCGGAAAAATCTAGTGAGCGTGATTGACTTCTCGTCACTTATCGTGGAACCATTCGGAGACCTATTCGGCACTTCAAGTAATTTTGTGAGTAAATCGATCTGTAAGCTGGTGCAAGTGTGTGAAGTGAAAACAATTCTTGTAATCTTGTAATATTCAGACAAGTAAGTATTTTTATTGCTACTATTAGTTATCGTTAGTGTTTTTGCTTATGCCCTTCCGCTATATTTGTTACATTGATATAACTTCTCTTAATTTTCGTATATATCTCTTTAATTAATTTCATTTATACTGTAATTATATGTTTAAATTAGTATTGTGGCGGCCTGTGCAAAGAGCACGCCGACGAACCGCCAACAGACGTTGTATGCGCGGCTGCGACCGTCCTCGGGAAACCGTAAAGAAATCCGCGAAGATCGGTTCCGAGGGCGGTCGTCGTTTGTTAAACAATCGACTGGCGACAGTAAAAATTAGATAGTCGACTGTATCCGATCGGACATTCGTTCGCGAGCATCGGTCCAGGACGGTCGACGGTCCGCCGACAAATGAAGACGTATACAAGCGATCTCAATTACTACCACTTACTAAATACACTCGTTACCCACAAGTATGTTTTCTTCTAAGCCAAGAATATCACACGTTGTTGACTATCAGGGTAATTTAGTAACCTTAGCATGCATATTTTAAAAACAAATAACCTTTTTAAAATTGCACCAAACTGCTTGAATTTTTGGGAGGTGTGATAAGAATTAATTTACTAGGTAATTTATAAATAATTTTTTTTTAATTTCTATTGGTCGTAATTGCGAAGAAAAAAGTAGAGGTTATGATTTTTAAATTTTTTATCTGTGTCTGTAATGAAAATTTGAAAGGTGCCTTTTATAGATCTAAGTAAGTTATATGCATGCACAAAGTTTCATCGAAATCGATTAAGGTTGCTATGAAATATGATTGATTGAAAATAGCAAAAATTGTAAGAAACTGCGATGTAAACCCTAAACTCAAAGATTTTTACATCTTACAATGCCTACAGTATTTTTATGTGTTAACCGATTTCAATGAAACTTTACGCGCATGTATATAACTTACTTATTGTTAGATCTACAAAAGGCACCTTTTAAATTTTCATTACAGGCGCAGATAAAAAAATTAAACGATCAATAGAAATTTAAAAAGAAAATTATTTATGCATTATCTTGTAAATTAATCCTTCTAACATCACCGAATATTCAAGCAGTTTGGTCCAATTTCAAGAAAGTTACTTGTTTTTAAAAAGTGTATGAATACTTTGTACACCGACTGTACTGTTACGAGCCAGGGCTGCGAGCAACGCGAGAGACCGGCGAGGGGTTGTTACCCCAGGAATATGGTTTCAATTTGTAAGTTAGGTACGCAATGCGAAATCGAGGAGCCGCTAGGATAGTTGACGTCGAGGACGCACCTGATGCGAAACCAGGGAACCTCTGGGAGATTGGAGTCAAACGCAGACGCACCCGATGCGAAACCGAGGAGCTATTAGGACGATGAAACTTCGTGAACGCACCCAAATCGGGGAGGTACTAGTCTCTTCCATTAATAAAGGGGCCTGTTGGGACGCTTTTCGTTATCAGAAAAGAGATTAGAACTTCTAATCGAAATGAACGTGGAATACGTCTCCACACGTAACAGTACATATGTATAATGACATCTGCCAAAGTCGATTATAGTACTATTCAGTCATGCCACAGAAATTTTGACAGTATTTTCCAATTCTAGGCAATTACATAATGGAAACGGCTACATGGACGGTGGTTCAATTCATTGAAGATGATAGCGTAGTAGCAGTGCCAACAAAGTGGATAGAGGGCGAAAATTGTTACTGGCCACCACTGCAAAGGGTCGTCTGATGACTGTAATAAGAATAATGGTGGCCAGTAACAATTTATGGGCCAAGTACAAGTTCAAGATTTTTAGAAATATCACTTTCGGTAAGTTATAATTATTATACATCATAAATGTATAATTGAAATAATAACGCTTGTAACGCTTCCCTTTAATGCTTTTAGATTATTACATGAAGGCCAAAAACAAGGCAAAGGCTACAGAAGAGACGAGCGATCTGCAATCGGAGGCAGAGTCACCATTGGAGAGGAGAAAAAGGCCAACATTTACAAGAGATAGCAGTACCTCCTCTGACGAGACAGCAGTTTCCTGTCCTGCTCCAGATTTAAAAAACAAAGGAACATAGGTATATAAATTCAAAAGGAAGCACTCTATAAAACATTATATATTACATTCATAGTTATACATCATTCTGGTTCTGTAATTAGTATATCTTTTTAATCAAAGTATATTTTATTTTCAGCCACTTGTTCGCGCTCTGTCGACGAGGATTTGTAGGGAGAGGGGCAAGCGAATCAAATACATTATGATAAACAATGTAGTATTGGTAAGTTAAGAAAAATAAGTTCACTTTAATAAATATAATATCTAACAAACAATCAATAGGAGAGCAAACGGAAAATACCTGCTGCAAGGGGTGCCAGAAGAGAGATGGAATGATGAAGACTCTAATAGAGCAGAACCATTTAACAAGGGTTCTGCTCACAGAAGTGTTAGCAGAGATACGAGGCAGCCGCCTTGGCGCGGCTGCTGCCGAATATCGGGGGGCCGAATTTGAAGGTACGCCGCCTCTATATGGAGGTGGTGCGGTCTATTGCCCTGTATGGGGCACCCGTGTGGCACCGCTCGCTCGGGGCCAGCCAGCCCAACCAAAGACTCTTGGAGAGAGTGCGGCGACGGCTGGCCCTGCGGGCCATACGGGGTTACCGCACCATCTCCGCCGAGGCGGCGGGACTCTCCCCGTGGTTACACCCTTCCATGTGGTGGCGGCGGATCGGGCAAGGCTATACCACATCGCCCGCTCCTTCCGCCGCCCGCCGGGGGTGGAACTAACGCGCGAGGAGGAGTGGGAGCTAGAGGGCCAGAATCGCCAGGCCCGGACGGAAACATTTTCGGAGTGGAGAGCGCTGTTGACGCCCTCCACACGTCCGATTGTCCGGGCCCTCCTGCCCATATTTTATACATGGTGCAGGAGGCGGGGAAGGTAGACCTTCCGCCTCACGCAGGTGCTCTACGGTCATGGGTGCTTCGCGGCATACTTTGGAGGAGTGTCCAGCTTGAGCCGAGCCGCGCCGTGTCCTGGCAGCCACAGTGGGCGGGTGGGACCTCTCGCTGCCGGCCATGGTCGACCACATGGTCGGCAGCGTGGGGTCGTGGAAGGCGGTGGCCTCCTTCTGCGAGGTCGTAATGACCCGGAAGGAAGCCGCCGACCGGGCCCGGGAACGTGACCCGGGCTCCGCGAGGAGGATATGGCGCGGGGACGCCCTCCGCGCCGACGTGTGCCCGCCACGAGGGGGGCGACGAGGGAGGGGAGGGCGCGGGGGTCTCCCCCGCTTCAATCGGTGCCCCCGGGAGTGGGGGGCGCAGTGCGCCCGCCAATGGGGGCGGTGGATTTGGGGGCCCGGGATGCGAGCTGACCCGGGCCCCCAGGGGGGGAGCCTAGCTCCCCCCGTGATAGGACGGCACCACCGGGGTAGTTTCCCGGTGTGGAGGGGTGTCGGTCCGTCCCTTCTTTAGGGGAGGGCGATTCGTGGGGGGTTTGGGTAGGAAGGGTCGGGGCGTGCCGGATCGCGCCTCCGACGGCCCTTCCTTCCGGTGGCGGCGTCTTCTTGCCTCGGCCGGGGCAGGTTCCTTCGGGATACCGGCCCCGAGCGGGGCACGAAGACTCCCGGATCTGTGGATGGACCGAGCTGGAGCTCGGGAAGCCCAATCCGAAGGCTCCAGGGATAGGGACACCGGGCGGGTCCCTCCGCCCGGGGTCTTATAGTGTAGTCAATGGGGGAGACTAACCCCCAGGGAGCCGGAGTATGCGAAAAGCATTTTCCCACGAAAAAAAAGTGTTAGCAGAGATACGAGCACTAAAGGAGAACCAAATAAGTAAAGTAGGTGGAACAAGCAGCGTGTCGTTTCTTCGAAAATTCCCGCATTTAAAATTCCCCTTAAATTCTTTTGAGGAAGTAACGCTATTAGAAGAAATTCTAAGCAATCCGGAGGAATTTGAGTACGGAGTGAGTAAAATTTACAGACGTAATAAATAAACTAGAAGTAATTGATCTTTCATTTTAATTTAGGTAACAGAATGTTCTATTCTTTTCTTTTATATTTTATTTTACGTTACGGAAATGTTTAAAATGGGAGGAGATAATATGTATTCCTTTGTGAAAAGAGTACTCACGACCCTAATAACAAACGAAATAGCTCTGCAGTACAATTAGATGGGGAGGAAAGAGAAGAAATCCTTCCACTGCTCCAAGATCGCGGAGCTCGTAATGTGTAATTATTACCCTTAATTTGGTGTTACTATAATAACGATGTGGGATGAATGGTTCGTTGTGCGTGCGGGCGTGCGGGCGACCGGATCATGTTGCGACAGACCGGCGCCGGTATGTTTGGAAAACTCGAGTGACTAAGAAGGTGTGAACGAAGAGTTTTTATAACTGAGCGATGTAAGTTATGGATATGAAAGAGTATACAGGGTAAGTCACCAAACGTTAGCACCTCAAATATCTTTGTTGTTTCTAAAGATACGTAAAATATGGTAAGGACAAAGTTGAATGGTACAATGGGGCTGACACGATGCAAAAAAAATTTTGTTTTTATGTCATTTTTTGGAGATATCAAGGTCACCTTGACTTTTTTAAATGGAACTACCCTTTTTTTAAACACCTACAATGATAGTCCCTTTCATTAGGAATTCAGTGACTATAATTAGTCCAAGGTCATTCAAGGTCAAGGACAGAAAAAACGTATAAAAGTAAAATATAGAAGCAGAATACCTGTATTTTATAAATGTTCGAAATGATGGCCGTCTGCGTCGCTACATTGTTGTAAACGAGCTCTAAAGGAATGTTGAACTCTGATAAGTGTATCCGACGTGATACTCGTACATGCTGTGATGATACGCTGACGCATATCTTCAACTGTTGTTGGAGCATCCGTGTACACGGTCTCTTTTAGCAGACCCCATAAGAAGAAATCCAGTGGATTTAATCAGGCGAACGTGCTGGCCATGAAACTGTTCCGCCTCGTCCAATCCATCGGTTTGGATATCGAGAATCCAACGTTTCTCTTGCTACTCGTGCATAATGAGCAGGACAACCGTCATGTTGGTACCACAGATCTGCCAATTTTGTTAGAAGATGTCCCTTTACAAAATCGCTAC
>CM052114.1:5474740-5537218 GCA_028454245.1 Halictus quadricinctus | reverse complement strand
ATGTAATCGATACGGTTACACTACTCTCCTTGCCAACTGCGGCTCCCACACATACCCCTTTGGGAGTCTTCTCCTTATCGCGTTCCACCCCCTTTCCTCTACCCACGTTTCCATTAAAGTTATTATGTCCCAGCCCTCCAACCCTTTCCAAAATTCTGTGTCTTTATTCCTCAGTCCTGCCACATTCCAAAAAGTTATCTTGTACCCTGCTTTCCCCCTCTCCTCTCTTCTCCCCATTCCCGTTTCCCTGATCATCATACCACACTTCCTCTATCTCATTCCATCTCTTCATTCTTCCATTTATTCACATTTTCATATACCCTACCTGCACGTTCATTCCCTTCTCTCTTTCCTTCTCCGCTTCCCTTTCTATTTTCCATCTTGCCCTCCTTTCTTCCTCTGTTAAATCATCGTCTAACCATTCTTTCCTTCCCTTTAGCAGCCTCCTTCTTTCCATTACCTTCTCTTTTTGCTCCAAATTCGCCATTTTAACACGAACCATCCCACACCCGTCTTTACCTTCTTTCCCTATCTTCTTTATTTCTTCTTCATCCCCAGTAATTCCCACACCCTCCTTACTTCCTCTTTCAAATTCTTTCCCTCTAGCTGTATCCTCATTATTATTATGTTCTTCCCCTTCTCCCCCCTTTCCTTCCTATCTTGCATTATCACTATTCTCCTAATTCTTCTCCTGTTTTTCTCTACAGTTTCCCCCCTATCCCTCCATCTCCCCCTTTTTTCCTCTCTTCTCCTTCCCTCTTTTCTATTTCCTCTACCCTTCCCTCTATTTCTACAACCTTCCCTTCTATACTTTCTAACTATTTCTCTATCCTTTCCCTTCTTCTCTCCTCCTCCTGTCTCTCTTCCCTCCATTTCTCCCTTTCTTTCCTCCACTCCTCCTCCCTTTCAACTTTTCCACTCCTTTTCAAATTTTCAAATTTCCCTCCTCCTTAAGCTATCTGTCTCCCGCTAGATCGCGCCACCTTCCCCTCCTTCCAGAATTAATCCCGCGCACTCCTCTCTACTGTCCCCCGGACCTAACCTCTATTTCCACTCACTTTCTCCTTCCTCCAATACTCTCTATCTCGCTTCCCTGCCCTTATCCCTTTCTCTAACGCCTGACCCTAACCTCACTCAGGGTTTCCTCACACTCTATTTCGCACCTCAGACTGTCATACGACCGGAAACGGAAGTCATAAATTTTGTTTATAAAAATTGTTAATTTCTCGTTAAATTTATTAATTATATTGGTAAATTTCATTTCCATTAATAACCAAATTTTGAGAAGTGCCCAAAAATAGGCCATTTGTCCGTACTATGTGGCAGGACGTACGAGGGGAGAGTACGTACCGCGCCTGCGCTCTTCCCTTCCGTTTGAGCTCTCGAGCGAGTCACACGCGTTTTCCCGCGTTCTCTTAGTTCCACGACTCGTATTCTATAAGTGTACCTCTACTAGTAAAAGCTCCGTGTATCATTCAGATGCTAACACGTTAAATACTGTTCTTCTTTGATATCGCTCGCTGCCGTCCGTGCGAGTAAGTGACGTGAATAAATCAACTGTGGTAAATCTCCTGATTGTACATTCTTATTCATTGAACACGTGGAGAGGATGTAGGCTCTCCATTCTCCTTCTGATTCCACCTCGGGCATCAAGAGTATCCCACATTGGTGACCGGAATTCCTACAAGACGAAGACACGAGGCACCGCAGCGCGGCGAAGATGCGAGCTGCACGCAAGAGACGAGTGGGGGAAGCAAGCAGCTAAGGGGCTTTTTTTTCGTGGGAAAATGCTTTTCGCATACCCCGGCTCCCTGGGGGAAGCCGGGGTTATGTGGGACTACCTTTGGGGGGGAGAACCCCCCAAAGGCTACACACTAAAAACCCACGCCCACCTAAGCTAAAGGGGAGGTGCCTGGATCACGCGAGTACTCAACAGGACACCTCCCAGCTAACATCATACCCCGGGGGAGGGGTTAACCTCACCCACTGCCTACGCTACAAGACCCCGGGCGGAGGGACCCGCCCGGTGTCCCCATCCCTGGAGCCTTCGGATTGGGCTTCCCGAGCCCCAGCTCGGTCCGCCTACAGCTCCCGGTGTCTTCGTGCCCCGCTCGGGGCCGGTATCCCGAAGGAACCAGGCCCGGCCGAGGCAAGAAGACGCCGCCACCGGAGAAGGGGCTCCTACTGTACCCATCGCTGGTATATACGTATAACTCCACACAATCAAATCTTGCAAAAACTTACAACAACAACTTACTTCTTACATCTAACTTACTTCTAACAACTTACATCTTAATAACTATTTGTTTGCAACATATGGTTCCTCTCAAACTTTTTCTCTTCTCGGTGAGTAAAAGGTGTTGATGTAAGAAAAAACTTTAACAACAATTTTCTTTGTTATAATCAATTTTGCGGAAAGAATCCATTGTATTTATTAACAATTTAAATAAAACATGTACATTCCATAGAAAATATATGTATCATTTTTTATATGTCTTAAACAAACTATTGCCAAAGTCGCATTTGAAGTACGATATATACGCGCTATAAGTCAGTTGAGCGGTTCTGGCAAGAGACATTTAGACGAAATCTGATGTTCTCGTCGACCGTTGTGTTACGAGCTGATGGCTAGGCAGTTTATGCGTGGACCTAGGTTTGTTGGTTTACACAGGATGGGTTTTCGTGCACTTGCCGATGCCTGTTTCATCGCCGGGTGTCACAAGATGGATAAGCGGAAGGTATTCGGAAGTCGGCTCTCGTAACGTCTAAAGAATACTGATACACCTCGAACGGTAAAGGTATATCGTAGTGGAAAAATACTAGTTACTGGAGTTTAAGAGAATTTGGATATGAGATTAAGAAACACAGTAGGAATCTACAGTTGTTGAAGTGTAATGTACTGTTGCGGTTACTAATGTTCTTAAACTCTCGGTTTTGATGAACTGAGAAATGCGGGGGTTAGTTAATTTGTTTTGGGAATAACGGTTGTAGCGGTTAAGAATTGATTGAAGGGGACTATGAACCCGATCTCGCGATATGTGTCACTCCGTTTTTAGATTCGAACTAATTAGCTCATGGGCCAGCTTGGAACCCTTATATAGTCAAATTTTGCTTAGAAATGGCAGTGTAGTATGGAAACATCTGGAAGACATCCCTCGAAACTTTCCCATGTGCATGCACTCTCCCCGAAAGAAAGAGTTCTTTATTATGGCGTATGGGCCAGATCTCTTACAGGAAAACATGTGGTTTCAAGAAGGGAGTAAGAGAGTCACGTAAGCAAAGTCTCCGTACGTAACAGTTGCATTTGAAATACACAGTGCACGCTGGAAACGCAAATGTCACTATCCACCTCTATGTCACAAACCTGTGATATATCGCCGCCGAGGAGTGTAACATAACATGGTGGGGTCTATCGGTGCGAGACCAGAAGACCACTACCAATTCAATTACAAAACTTCTTTATTCTTCATTATTTTTTTATGGAACTTTTACCAACTTATTCGTGGCATTTTTCTGATTAAATTGAAACCAAATATGATATAATGCCGATGATATTTACTTGTGTAATGAAGGATGAAAGTTACTTCCCATTACAATGCCATTAACAGGAAATTAGTGTAAATATGATCCAAATTGTATCGCATTTGGTATCATTTTAATTAGAAAAATACCACAAATATATTGGTGAAATTCCTATTAAAAAATAATGAAAAATACAGAAGTTTTGCTATTGGATTATTACCATTAGTATCATTAGTATTAGTTGGATTTTCTGGTTTCACACCGATATACCCTGTTACGTATGGAGACGTTCTCCACGTTCATTTAGATTAGAAGTTCTAATCTCTTTTCTGAGAACGAAAAGCGTCCCAACAGGCCCCTTTATTAATGCAAGACACTGTATGCCTCCTTTATATGAAAATCTTTAGACACTCCCTTCTGGCATCCGTTAATTAATATTCTGATAGGAAATAGCCCGGATAACCTTCAATCACCCCTTTTAACGAAAATCTAACTGAGGCCTGCTTTTCATTAGAAGTGACAAAAAATGTGACTGTGACCCTACGTGACATTAAATCTTAAACAGAGTACCCCTTTCATTTTCAAGGTATATAAACCCGTTCATTTCCATCCTCTTGGGTTCAGTCGAGATTCAGAAGTGATTCGGTCGCGTTACACGCATTAGAGTCAATTCTAGTGAGATCGGGTTAAAGTCCCTTTCGAATCAAATCGTAACCTTATAGATTCCGTTAGTTCGGTATATATTCTATTTGGCATTCAACAATCGCTCTCTGACCCCGCATTGCCAGTGCGTCAAAACCGTGCATCGTAGGTAACAATCTCTCCAATTGTACACTTACTACATTCATTCATGACACAAACAACTACACTTGTAATTATTTCAATTCAGAATATATATGTCTTGTTTGTTAACTCGCGTAATCTACAACCCTTAATTATTGCCTAATATCCTAATCTAATAATTGAACGTTCCCACACGATACAATCTAACCGCTCGGATCGTATCAATTAAATTACATATAAGTTACGAGGCTTCCTAATCTTAGATTCAATTGAACAAAGATTTCTCCAACCTAGTGACTCCCCGGTTTCGCATTGGGTGCGTCCACGAAAACTATACCATCCTAGCGGATCCCTGATGTTATATTGGGTTCTTTCGTATCCTAGCAGTTCCCTGGTTTCGCATCAGGTGCGTCTGTGAGTTATCCACCTTCCTTTCATATCGGGTTCACCGCGTGTCTCTCCTACTGACTCCCCGATTTCGCATTGGGTGCGTTCACGAAGTTTTATCCTCCTAGTAGCTCCTCGGTTTCGCATCGGGTGCGTCTGCGTTTGACTCCAACCTCCCAGAGGTCCCTGATTTCGCATCAGGTGCGTCCTCGACGTCAACTATCCTAGCGGCTCCCCGATTTTGCATTGGGTGCGTCCGCGTACCTAACTAACAAATTGAAACCACGTTCCTGGGGTAACAACCCCTCGCCGGACTCTCGCGTTGCTTGCAGCCCTGGCTCGTAACAGGGTATTATAATGCTATACAAGCATAATATGTGAGCCAGCATAGAAAACTGTATGTTTGATTAGTTTTAAATTTACGTGTAGTATACGGTATTGTGAGAACTCAAAAATACTGTGGAAAGGCGAGGAGAGAACAAGGAGAACAGAGGAAGGAAGATTAATTTGAAGACCGAACAGGACGGATCTTGTAATACTACCGGCCCGATAAGGCACGCCCGAAAACAATAACGAGAGTGAAGATGTGTGTGAAAATGGGTGAGAGAGAAAGGGATTAGAATGTATGTGTAAATCAAGATACCGGGTGTAATATCGTAAACAGTAATCGTTGCCCTGTCGAAAGCATTCGCAAATCTACTGGGTAAGATCGAATTACAGGAGCGACGATTTCGCCGAAACATGTTCCAATCATTTTCTAAAGTGCAATAGCAACAGTTAAATTGTCAAGTCACGTATTTATCAAGTTCTGTAAACTGTATCATTTATTATCAATACTGCTATGGCCAACATTTCGAAATATTTTATTGGGTCGAGTATAGAACAGTAAAATATGAAAAAGAAGAGCTCATCATCTGCAACAAAAACATTTTAAGTATGAAATTAAATTTAATAATAAGTTAATAAGATATAAACGTAATATATTACCATTGAGAAACCTTCGTAACATGGAATGTATAAACCAGCTAGATCAAACTGTAGTTCGTCCGAGCTTCTCATCAATATGAGTAACAATATTTTTTGCGATCTCGGTGGTATGCAGTACCACAACGTATTGTATCTGTTTGATTGATTAGTTTTATTTTATTACTGCTCATTACGTATATTTTCTTATTACAGGTACATTGTTGTTTAATTATTTATAATTTTACGTTTGATTCTTAACTAACGTTTTTCTTAATTCACAGTCAACTGATTTCAAATTGTGACTATTTATTTAAAAATAGATGAAATATAGAAATAGACTTAACATTTAATGGATTGTGTATCCCAATTGGGGAGAGAGGCGGGGGTATTTAAAAAAGACGAGATGCAAGAATAGATCTAACAACAAATGTATTTCTGGTACAAACTGCTACTACTTTTCAAAAAATTCTAACTTGGTGTACTATAAGAACTAATTTTAAGAAGAATTAATAACACACATATGTATGTATATTGTGCGTCTAGGATGTGTGGTACATATACTGTATGTCAAAGATGGGCAAAAAATTAACTAAAATTTTCGAATAAAAAATAACCGAAAGTTATCTTTTATTCGTACTCATTTTTCTCAGATACATATTCATCACAGTTTATCCGTAAGATACTTTTCACGATTTTCATTCGTCATCAGTGGTTTATCGAAACGCCTCTAGCGGTGAGAATTTATTTGAGAGGCGTTATTCGTAAGATACAGCTGATGATTTTCAAAGTATCTTTGACGATTATTCGAGAGTCGAAGGCAGCGCCACCACTTATTTAAGACGTAAAATGTCTAGAAAAAGGCACAGCGTAATATAGCGTGACAGTCAAGGCCAAATGCCTGCCGGCCCCCTTAAAGCTCGTTCGCTTCGAAGGTTCTGGGGTAAGTGCTGGGCGGCAAAAGGCACCCTCGCCTTCCCCATTCCGTGGCCAGATCCTCTTAGATCAAAGTCCCAATTCTTTAGGGCAATGCGACCTTGAGTTGGTAATGTCCCAGCAAGTTTCACTTATCACAACCTCATAAACATGACCTTGTCGAACGATAGCTGAATGGCCCACAATGTCCAGCCGCCATCAGTTCTGTTTAGTTTCATGCATCCCTATTCAAGACGTCATGCAGGCCAAGACCCTACCATAAAACCGCTGCCTCGGCATCAGCCCCTAATTTGGCTTAAAACACGTTGTCGCTAACATGTATGTATTTGATTGAAACGACACCGATCAAAAATTTAAATGTGTTGTTTGAAATAAAATTTGATAATCTAAAAGTATCTAAAAATGATTAAGTCTGTAGCGTAGGGATTGCGGTGGAAGATTCGGATTAACAGGAATCGATATTTCTGAGGACACAGGATATATTTTGCCAAATAGGTTAGAAACATTTAGTGTTTTGCTCATTATACACAATATACATACTTTCGAAAGAATCTTACAAGGGGATATATTCAGTTGATACAAGCCAATTTTGATGAAACTTATGTGAGATATAATTCTTCGAAAAATATTTGACACGTGTCTTTTTTATTGGCAACCATCCACTTTGAAAGGGAGAAAACAACCCGCAAAGTTGGGAGTCAAAACCACATTTTTTGAGATATCTTGGAAACCAGAGGTCGAAAATTAAATTTGTAACGCGACGAGGAACAAGATAGCGTCAACACCCTTCGACCCCCCCCCCCCCCGATGTAACAGAAGAATTGCGCCGGGGCAGCGTGGCCGACAGTTCGAGGGGACCGCGGGGTCTGGAACCTTCTAGACCCCTAGTAACGCGTTATTGATAAAGTTAGCAACGAGTTCGTATAAATACCGGTAGATTACCGCAGAGCCAGCACTTTTGCTGCACCTGTGGGGGAGGACGAGATTCTCCGATTGCTATTATTCCGCAAGCATCTACCGCAATCCTTACGTTACAAATTCTTTTTTTAAATTGTGTGTCTTCTAATGGGAAATATAGTCGCCCAAGAAAATTTTAACAAAAGTTTTTTGTTTACACAGTACATTATAAATTTGACTTTTTTTGCAGTTTCTCTTATTTATTGTTAGTTCATTTTCATGTAAACTCGAATGTGGGATCTTTCATCCAAAATAGAGGATACGTGCTTTAGGAATTTTTTGTTCTTGCCATTTAACAATAATTTAACGCGTTACTAGAGGCCTAGAAGATTCACGATCCCACGGTCTTTTCGAAGCTTCGGCTATGTTGTCCTCGCGCGCGATTCTTCTGTCGCATCAGGTGGCGTCGGAGTACCTCGTTTCTCGTCGCGTTACAAGTCTTCTTAATTAAATACGAGAGTTGAAGTCAAACTTGAAATCGGTGTGTCTGGATGTGGTATGTTTCCCCATTAGTTTTAAATAGCTGTTAAGACCCATGCTTGTGATACTGTTTTTGTCCTTGTTATTTTTCGGAAGTCATTAGTACACTCGTGTTGCAAAACTGTCGGAATTTAACCCGCTTCTTGCTGTTCGAACGCGTGTGGGGCCGGTTACGTGTAACGTCACGGTGACGTTAGTCGCGCTGTGATGCCTGCCTTTGTCTCTCCGCATTCGCGGACGCAAGGTGACACTCCGCGCCGCGCGCCGATCGGCAGTTGCTGTAGTTGCCGCTACAGGTGTGCTTTAATTCTCTTAATTTCCAATCAGTATGGCAGTAAAATATGAAACACGAAACTCCGCAAGATATTAGATCTATTCTTATGAATATCTCGTCTGTGGATGAACTACTACTGCATCTACTCCTTGTCAGTTTAATTTCTTTCATCGCCGTTAATTGTATAAGACGGAGTGGCAGGTCAATTGGTGATTGAATCGAGAGACGGTTTCACCATGTAATTCAATAAAACCAAACTGTAATGCAGTATGAAGAGTGTATTTCAAAAGTTCTGAAGTGCAAATAAGGGACTGCCCGCATCGATTCCAACGCACAGCGCTTCAGAAGCAGATCTGAGCATAATTTCGAGGAAAAATATTTGAAATACTACATATTTTAAATAGTATAATTTAATGTGGTTCAAATAAAATACTACTTTAAATAGAACGAAATCTTCGACAAATAAAATATTTTTATTTTGATAACCAGATACATAACATAAAATATTTTTATGTTGTATTTCAAATATGTATTTCAAATATTTCCTTACAATGAAAATAAGTTGAGAAAATAGTTAATATTATAAATTATAATTTTTAGCACAAGAAACTATAATAGTTAACAAAGTATTATATGTAGCTTAATTACGAATATTTGCATGTGTCACGTCCGGTGGTTCGACCATAAACGAATAAACGCTTAAATAAGGAATGTTAATATTAATTACTATAGAAAACCCGATGACGTCACGCGAGAGGAAATAGAATAAGATTAAAATGTACGTTAGCAATTCTACGCAGTTGGGTAGCGCGGGAAAATACTTCGACTTATTTTCCTGCGAGACATGCAGACGAAGATCAGCTTACAGATTACAAAACAAACCAGGAGGGTATCCAGTTGTGCCGAACTGCAAGAAAAGACGTCGACTTCGTAAGCAAGAGAATCCTGGCAACAGGCAGCTGACTAATCAGGAGACAGCGAGAAGATAAAAAAAAACGCAAACTCCTAAACCAGCACTTTTGAGAAACAAAGACTGCCCACCTTATAAAAGGGGACCAGTTCCTCAGAAGAGGCAGTACAAATCAAACTTACAAGAGGAAACACCGCGCCGGTAAGACATTTTGTCAGTTACGCGAAAAGTTTTACGAGTGCTCCAACGTCCAGTGACTAAAAACAAGGCAAACACCACCCGAGGTCCACGAATCGGACTTGGGAACACCCTCGAAACAGCGACTTTGACCTGCGAGCGCCCCTCCTCACACAAACACAACTACCACTAGCGAGCGTCTCCTAAACAACAATTCGGTAAACTTCTGTTATTATTATTAAGCGAAACATTTGTAAGCTCTCTAGCCTATGCGCTACATGAAATCCCTGCTTGTAAAATCAAATATCTGATTCAGCACCAAACTCTGAATAAATTGAAACCTTTTTTGTTTTTTGTAAAAATACGGGTACAACTCATTTAACCAACACTCAATTTCCCGAACCGAAGCCGGTAAATGCAGGTAGGTTCGAAACTGCGCCTTATCCCCGGAAAATTATAATCCGCCCCACCCGGGACGTAACACATGTAACATGTTGATAAACAGACGACAATGTCGTAATAACATTACAAGCAACAAAATATCAGAAAAGTATAAATTACTATCAATTATTTGAAATACTATTTTACACAGACCTACAAAATAAGTATCTCTATCTTCAATATTTTCCAAATAAAATACTATTTTTAAATAGTATTTCAAAAACTTTGCATGTGTCACGTCCGGTGGTTCGACCGCTCATGAATAAGACAAATAAAACTTCAGATAAAGAATTATTGTGAACTATTGTTCAAACCCAATGATGTCACGCGAGGAGAAGAAACAAATAGGATTAAGATAGGCGTTAAAAATTCTAGGAGGTTAGATAGCGCGCAAATCGATTCCAATTTATCTTCCTGCAAGACACGCAGTGAAGATCGGTTACACCCTGCGAATAAACAAAAAGGATGTCCAATTATACTAAGTTGCAAGAAGGGATGTTGACTTCATGGTAAGAGTAACGACACGTTAGCCAGAAAATATCAAGGATATTAGAAGATTAAAAATGTAAGGTAGAGACTCCCGAGTCAGCATCCTAGTGAAACAATGAACTGTCCATCTTATAAAAGGGAACCAACCCCTCAAAGATCGATCAGTCTGTTATAGAATTTTGCTCAGATCAATTCGCTACGTCGTACCGTTATTAATAATCATTCAGTTATAAATATTAGTAGTAGTGTGTTCTCTCGTTAAAAATTTACGTCTGTTCAGTTTTCGGTTTTTAAAGTTCCGCGAAGTAGTGTAGTGCCCAACTTGGCAAAGGAATACGAAACCCGGCGATCCGGATACCTGCAACTAACCAAGGCCCGGCGATTGCGACTTGCGGCGATTGCGACTAGCGGTGATTTTGACTTGCGAGCCCTATCCAGAGATCAGCAATTCGGTGAAATTAATATTATTGTTATAAAGCGAAATATTCGTAACCTATCTAGTTCATGCGCTAACTATATAAAATCCCTATTTGTAAAAATATCTGATTCAGCACCTAATTTTGAATAAATCAATAATTCTGTTGTTTTTTGAAAATGAGAATACAAGTTATTTAAACAATCCTCAATTTTCCGAACCGTAGCCGGTGAATGCAGGTAGATTCAAAACTGCGTCCTATCCCCTAAAAATCATAATTCGTCCCACCTGGAACGTAACACATGATTATAGGTATGCTTTAAAAATAAAATAAACTATTTACTATTTTCTATTTCAAATACTATTTTTCCCAGCGCTGTTGAGAATGTAGGGATACGCACGTGTGCGATCGGCAAAGCGTGGCGGCAACGTGCGATATTGTAGTTGCCGGCCAAAAGAACCGACAATCTCGGCGGAACGCGGCGGCCGCCAAAGACGCCCTTTGGTGATCTGCCGACCCCGCCATACAATGTATAAACGAATGAGTATAAGAGGACTGGATCGACCGAGAGAGGCCAGTCTAGATCTCGCCGTCGAACACGCGCCGCCAAAATAAATAAAACATATTGAACCCGATACGGTTAAGAGTTTCTCGCCCCTACAACAAAGTAGAGACTAGCTGAGCAATACTATATTTTTACGTTCTTTAACTTTCCATTGAAATCCAAACAAGTGAAAGCTATACTTTTAATGTTTTGAATATTTATTATAACAAATATTAAAATTATTGTGTGGCGTATTCTTTTAGTGTGGGAAAGATGTCCTTTCTTAGGGTACGAGTACAACGGACACGTGATACTAGCTGCGATACTAGCAAAGAGAGCGGCGCTTTTGATGATTGTGTGCTTAGCAGTCGAGAAAAATGTTTCATATTACATAATACACTTTAAAAAAGTAAAAGAGACATCGAAAAAATTGATTTTGTTTTTTTTTTAACTACGATGCACTTTATAGAAAATTCTGATCAAATTAAGAAGAATAATTTCAACAATATCTAACTACTGAGGTTTTGTAAAACTGGTATCTCCAAATCTTCAAAACGAAATATGCTTTTTCTTTCATTTTTGGAAATTCCCAATCTTTTAAAACATGTTTGTATAGCCGTAATCAACTGAAAACTTTATACTGGCAATTTTATACTTTCGGATTTTTTTAGAAGTCGATGTTGAAATCAAAAGTTCTGAAAAAATCACAGTCGTGTGTGGTATTAGGTAGAATGTTCACGAAGTTTTTCGTCATTTTTTGTTGAGCAGAACACAAGAAGTGTAGCCATAAGTCACTAATACCAAGTCCACCCTATAACTACCCTTGTAGTAGGGCTACCGACTTGAAACTTGTCACAGAGGGTTTTCTTCGGCAGCCCTATCGAATGCTATCACCAAAAATCAATTTGATTTAGATCCTCGTTTGACCATCTTATCCGGCTATACCCTTTATTAATTTTGTGTTAAATTTCAATATAAAAGATTGAATAAAATAGGTTTTAATTTTCTTATTTCAGATAGGAAACATAGAAACCCAAAACAAAATCAGCTATTTTCAAAGCCAGCATATACAACAAGGAAAACTCCAATTTCGATTATTTAAAGGTAACGTTATTTTAAAACGTTTCATAGTTTAAGATGGTAATGAAAGTTCTGTAAAATTTTTTATTTATATTTTTACGGCCTCAGTCGCTGAGGGGTTAAATGTATCCCTGCGTACCATAATTCTAATTACAACATTATAGGACACAATATAAATGTTATGGTGTCGGGCATAGTGGACCGCATTGAAACGAAAGCGACATCCAGTTGCGCGATTTCGAGAACAGACACTCTTGAACTCTTTAGATTACGAAACAGTGTTAGACTGTTTAGTTCTATGGCTGGCGACCCGAACATGTACCCGTCAGAATAATGATCGTCATGCTATGAAAGAACGAACGGCCGCTAGAAGAAGCTAAATAGTAACATTTCCGTCCAATAGGGGAGCTAGGAACATTTTTCACAGTTCAGTATCGAAAACACACTGTATTGGTAAAACAGAGGAAGTGAGAATGTACGAACGTACGACAACGTGGATGGCGCTGTCGTAGCTTCGTTCGAGTAGCCGTGCCACGGCACACGCACACACCACTACGTCGGCGAGTACGAGTATTCACGAGGGTTGCAAGGGTCTGGAATTCCTCAAGCCATTTCTCGATAATGCAAAGATGTGAATTTTCAGTAATGGTTCGCACTAGATAAAAAGATCACCCTAACATGTTGAATCCGTAAAAAATCCCCAAAAATTATTGTTCTCGAAATGTAACAAATAGTTTGACAAACTATATATAAAAAGTGGCCTGTATGATCAAAGAGTAACTAAATCAACTCCAAGAAAAAAAACTTAAACTTGAAAATAATTAAGAAAATTGATCAATTTTTTGGCGGTTACATGAGACAATCTTTTAAAAGATTTTAGTTTGATTGTACTAATCAGCTGCTCAAGGGCTGCAGGATGAGTAGTCTAACGAATGTTAACGTTCACGCGGTTGGTGAGGCCATGTACTCAGCTCGAGTGCACGTGTTGCTGTACCGTTATTGCAAATCGCTGCACATTCGCAGCGATCGCGAATGGTGCCTTCGCGTGAGTGCTATGTTACGATTGGTTTATAATTATAATTACTATTGAGTGTCGTTGCTTTCGGGGAGCTGTTGCTTTCGTGACTGGCGGAACGATACTAACAAGAAGGCAAGATGGCGTCAACCAAACGTGCGCGAACACATCGCGCTCGCATATTGTCGCCAACCGATCTTGCCCGGGAGGTGCTCCCTCGTGGCGAGCGCAGCAAGAACTATGACTTCCTCGTGACGGCATAGATCCTCGAACATTTTGAAATTAAGAACAGAGAGGATAGGAGAGTACTCACGACCGGATTTTCGGCGTTCCTGTAGGGCCAACGGCGCTCCACGCATGCGTTGCGCGGAGAATACTTTTACGCATGCGTTGCAATCGATCGCGCCGGCACGCTTGTCGCCGCGGCTTCGCTTAGTCGTCCTCTCTGATTCTGTGCTTCACCGCGGGTAGACGTGTATTATATAATCTGGTTTTCCTACCGCGTGTTACCACGTCGTTCGTACCAAAGTTCTTTCTGTCGCCATTCGTCGCTTCTCGTGTTCGAATTTACGCGACGCGCACCGCGTTGTTATTGTTAATAATAAACTCAGTTCTCCGTTTCCGACCCGCACGTTTACTGCTCGTGAGGAGTGGGCCTCACGAGCGTAACCTCACTTTCCCTTCCTTGTGCACGTGGCGCGTCCATACTTGCGCGACACGAGGAAGAGTTATTCCCTGCGTTCTCCGCTGAGAACGTGTGTCTTCTGGCCACTGATGACCCCTGAACTTGTTGATCGAGTCGTCCTCACTCCACCGCATTCGTGGTGGAAGAACATACATATACAGGGTGAGTCACCAAACGTTAGGACCTCAAATATCTTTGTTGTTTCTAAAGATACGTAAAATATGGTAAGGACAAAGTTGAATGGTACAATGGGGCTGACACGGTGCAAAAAAAAATCTTGTTTTTATGTCATTTTTGGAGATATCAAGGTCACCTTGACTTTTTTAAATGGAAACACCCTTTTTTAAACACCTACAATGATAGTCCCTTTCATTAGGAATTCAGTGACTATAATTAGTCCAAGGTCATTCAAGGTCAAGGACAGAAAAAACGTATAAAACTAAAATATGGAAGCAGAATACCTGTATTTTATAAATGTTCGAAATGATGGCCGTCTGCGTCGATACATTGTTGTAAACGAGCTCTGAAGGAATGTTGAACTCTGATAAGTATATCCGACGTGATATTCGTACATGCTGTGATGATACGCTGACGCATATCTTCAACTGTTGTTGGAGCATCCGTGAACACGGTCTCTGTTAGCAGACCCCATAAGAAGAAATCCAGTGGATTTAAATCAGGCGAACGTGCTGGCCATGAAACTGTTCCGCCTCGTCCAATCCATCGGTTTGGATATCGAGAATCCAACGTTTCTCTTGCTACTCGTGCATAATGAGCAGGACAACCGTCATGTTGGTACCACATATCGTAGCGATTTTGTAAAGGGACATGTTCTAACAAAATTGGCAGATCTTCTTGCAAAAATTGAGCGTATTTCTGTCCCGTCATCATTCCGTTAACGAAATATGGTCCAATTACTTTGTCGTTCAAAATACCACACCACACTTTTACGCTCCATTGTCTTTGATGATCAATTTCTCGCAGCCAGTGCGGATTATCCACAGACCAATAATGGGCGTTCCGTAGATTAATTGAGCCATGATTAGTAAATGTTGCTTCGTCCGTAAACAAGACATTAGAAAAAAATGAATGATTTTGAAGCAATCCCCATTGACAAAAGTTAATTCTATTTTGAAAATCATTCCCGTGCAATTCTTGATGGAGCGATATGTGGAACGGATGAAATTTATGTCGGGCCAGAATTCGTATTACGCTACTTTGACTTATGCCTGCTTCCCGGGCAATTTTTCTCGTACTCACGTGAGGATTGACAGCTATAGCTGCTAAAATATTAATTTCATTGTCTTCATTAGTCGTGGGATTCTTCCGTTTGTACTGTCTTGCATGTACACTTCCAGTACTTCGAAACAACCTGTACGTATTAGTGAAAGTATGTCTAGAAGGAGTGTTTCGCTCGGGGTACCTTTCTACATAAAGTAGTCGGGCCTGCACTGCATTTTTTCTACATTCGCAGTAAATCGTGATCATATCACACTTTTCAGTCATCGAATATAACATAGCGGAATCGCGTTTGGAAACATACTGATAGTAAATAAGAATGCTGAATAATATTGAAGGACCTTAGTATGTTTACTTTAACTACGACCATAGTATGTTTATTATTTCCTACAAGTCTCAACCGTGATAAACGTATTCTGCTTCCATATTTTAGTTTTATACGTTTTTTCTGTCCTTGACCTTGAATGACCTTGGACTAATTATAGTCACTGAATTCCTAATGAAAGGGACTATCATTGTAGGTGTTTAAAAAAGGGTGGTTCCATTTAAAAAGGTCAAGGTGACCTTGATATCTCCAAAAAAATGACATAAAAACAAAATTTTTTTTGCATCGTGTCAGCCCCATTGTACCATTCAACTTTGTCCTTACCATATTTTACGTATCTTTAGAAACAACATAGATATTTGAGTTGCTAACGTTTGGTGACTCACCCTGTATACCAATTGTGACCTCGGGTTTACACAACGTACCCGTACCGGGGCCGACACCCCCACATTCCCGATATAGTGCTGACATCTGCTCAGCCTTAGCATGGAACAGAACCGAGCAGCTTAGCATGTAATACAACCTGGGCAGTTTTTAGCAGGGAACAGAAAATAACTAAATTAATCAATTAAAATTAATTAAAACCGAACGCATATTATTTTGTTAACCAGGATTAGAACGTATAGCTTAATTTTTTTTATATCACATATGTAACTAACATATAAATCTTATATAAGAAATCTCTAATTAATATAAAATAAGTGTAATATTAATTGTAATGATACCTATTTTATTTTTCCAATTTTGTAGTTGCAAACTCTAGTTGTGAAAAATGGAAAACCCACAACAATTCGAACAAATACAAATTTCATAGCGAAGTTTAAAAGCGACAATCCTCAACATTAATTTAATAATGAGCTGTTGTCATCAACACTATCTTACATTTTTTTCATAGATTTAGCTACAGTTATTATTAATTAAAAAAATTTTATCTTTCATTTTTTCCATCTCCGCACCATGGGATTTTCATGAGATGACTTTAAAAGCACATTAGAACTATTTTTAAATAATTTTACACGAAAACATTCTAGTTTACTCTTTATTTCACCGTGTTGCTAATTTTTTTGGGCTGCATTGCAGCGTTCCGTCGCGAGCTCGCGGTTTCGGCTCAAGCGCGAGCCAATCCGCGACGAGACCCTACCGGGAGCCAATTCTCGACGAGACCTAAGCGCGAACCAATCCGCGTGCGCCATCGCCAAGCGAGCATTTTCCGAAGCGTTGTGGTCCGCACTCGTCTGTAAGGTTCCGGCCGAAACGGGCCAGAAACGGAGTTGGCCTGGAGCAGCTCTCGGAGTAACATCTCCGAGCTCCGAACTTCTCGCAGCCGCGTGTAAGCGCACATCCTACGGTATACTACCGTGTGTGTGCGTTAGCACGCCGGTGTTGGTCGTATGAGCATTAGGGTATACGTCCTGTGCGAGGAAAGCCAAGACCGCGAGCGAGCCGCGAGGTGGCAGTCGCTCGTCGGCAGTGCTCCCGAGCACTGCGACGCAACGACACTCCGGCTCTCTTCCCCCTCCTCGAGATCCGTTTCCTGATTCCTGCGACTCGTTCTCAGATCCGCGACCGTGTCTCGCGCCTCGCACGCTTAGTCGTCGCTCAGTCGCAGCCGCGTTCGGAGCTCGCTCCGTGGGCTACTCCCGCCAGCAAGTAACGACGCCGGTATCGAGCAAGTGCGTACTAGGGGATAAGTCCTGTACACACGAACTCACTCCGCGGTCTGAGAGAGGGCGGCGAGCTAGGCCGCCGGTCCGGTAGGCGACGAATCGCGACCCTGCGACCTCAGCAGTCCGTAGGAAACACAGTTCACTAATAAGGTAGCTTAGCCGCGGTGGTTCCTGCACTCCACCTGCAGCCCGAGAATCCGATCCCGTCTCCGCCGAACGACGCTCCGCGTTCCCGTCGTTACCGCGAATCCTATTCGCTCCGTATTCGCGCCGTTCGCAACAGAACGACGCTCCACGTTCCCGCCGTTACCGCGAATCCCAGTCGCTCCGTATTCGCGCCGTTCGCGACAGAACGACGCCCCGCGTTCCCGCCGTATAGCGAGTCCAGTTCGCTCCGCGTTTCTGCCGTTCGCGATAGAACGACGCTCCGCGTTCCCGCCGTGTAGCGAGTCTAGGTCTCTCCGCGTTTCCTCCGTTCACTGCGTACCGTCGCGCTGCGTAGACTAGGTAGTATTAAGTACGTCCTAGTTATTTAAGTTAGAACATAAGTTTTGTATTATCGGGTCGTCCACCCTCGTCTGTCCGCAGAGCGGAAGAGCTCCTGACCGGGAGACCGCACCGACCAGCGCCGGACCCACCGGCAACCCGGACCGCCGGAATAAATAAAGACAGTATTATTTTCTCATAAGCCGTTGTCGATTCATTCCGAAAACCCGTTGCCCTCTCCAAAGACCCTGGCGCGCTGAGCAAATCTAGGAGAGGGCATCCACGAACAACGCTCGCGCTTCACGCGAGCGAAGCTCTACCGTTACAAACTCAATACCATCCATACTTAAACAAGAACAGTTTTTTGCAACGATCATTGAAAAAACAAAAATGTTTCCACATTTCAGTCCTTTAGTACGTTGGTGATGTAGCTCTTCAACCAATTCTACGTGTCACATTATCATTCATCTGAAACTGCTTTGTACGCCATTACATACGCCACATAATTTTCATGTTTCAATTTTGTCAAAGTAGTATGTATACCAGTTTTTCTTAGTGAGTATCCACTCTGTTTTTGGGTAAGTGTACCAACCATTGAATCCTAGTTAACAATCAAGAGACTCTTCTAATGAACTGTTTAGATTACCGAAACTCGACATGTTTATGCTATGCTGTAGATAAGCTTTCGACTAAGATTCACCGTTCTGTCTGCATTCAGTTTTGAAACTAAATCTTTGGAGAAAACACAGTGATCATTATTCAGAGAAATTTTACATATTTAAACGTTTTATTTCAGTTTTTTTTACAAAACAACAAAGGTCGTTACATCACCAACGTACTAAAGAAATTAAATGTGGGAACATTTTTGTTTTTTCAATGAACGTCGCAAAAAACTGTTCTTGTTTAAGTATGGATGGTACTATGGATGATATTGAGTTGTAAAAGTGTGTTAAACAGAGCTGCAATGCACCATAAAATATTATCAGTTCGGTGAAATAAAGAGTAAACTAAAATGTTTTCGTGTAAAATTATTTAAAAATAGTTCTAATGTGCTTTTAAAGTCATCTCGTGAAAATCCTATGGTGCGGAGATGGAAAAAATGAAAGATAACATTTTTTTAATTAATAATAACTGTAGCTAAATCTATGAAAAAAATGTAAGATAGTGTTGATGACAACAGTTCATTATTAAATTAATGTTGCGGATTGTCGCTTTTAAACTTCGCTATGAAATCTGTATTTGTTCGAATTGTTCTGGGTTTTCCATTTTTTGCAACTTGAGTTTGCAACTATAAAATTGGAAAAATAAAATACGTATCATTACAATTAATATTACACTTATTTTATATTAATTAGAGATTTTGTATATAAGATTTATATGTTAGTTACATATTTGATATCAAAAAACTAAGCTATACGTTCTAATCCTGGTTAACAAAATAATGTGCGTTCGGTTTTATGCTAAAAGCACAGACGAGGTATAGGATAGACCTATCATCCAATATATTTTTGTGGCCCACTTTTGTGTAATCACATAACCCCATTACCATTTTCGTGTCACATCTTGAACTGGAACCACAGACGAGGTATAGGAGTAGACCAATCACCCAATGTATTTTTCTGTCTCACGCTAGGGGGGCGCTAGAGCCCCCGTACCATTCCGTGTCACATGCTGCCGTATCATCCAGAATTAATATTGTGGAACTAATATTCTACAACGGCGCTGTTGCTGATAGAATTTTAAATCTCATGTCGTGTATTCTAGTTTTGACACCACGCGGATGCTAGGACTATATGATGAATGAAACAAAAGAATGTTGTCTCCTTTTAATTCCATTACGCCTATTACGCGAGTGCATCGAAGGAGAAATAATGTAATAATAATTAATGTAATAATAATAATAACGTAACGTCTCCGGCTGAGAATATTTTGGTCCCAGATCGAATCCCGCATGGAATGATTTTTTTTTCGTTAAACACTTTTTTCTTGTTTTTTGTACTACATCAGTCTTCTTCCCTGTGCAATTACAATTACAACAGTGTAATAACATAATAATAAGAAATTAAATTAGTTCAATATTAGCCAAAAGTAAGAACGTAGTTTAAATTTAATTTAAAAAAATATGACATTGATATCACTAATTTCATTTGACTTTTTAATTACTACCTATTCAATCTACTTCTGATATTGCTTTTCATTTGCAGCATATATATTCTAATAAATTTAATTATTTGGGATTGAAGAAAGATTGAACAATAATATTTATAATAAGTAGTTTTGAACATTTTTTAAGGATAATTAAATTTAAAAAACAAAAAGAATTATTTAAAAATACAAAATATATTTCAGTATATACCATTAAATCCGATTCTTTTTAATTTTTTCAGTTTAAGTTTCACTTTGGTATCTTTCTTAGTTCAAAAGTTATAGCAAAATGTGCAACCGGGAATCGAATGCACAGCGCATTCCAGACAGAGTTGGGCACTATTTAGATAACAAATTATTTAATTTGGAATAAATTTTCATCTTTTATCTCTATCTTTTATTCAAAGGCTTCGAATAAATCTTCGAATAACTTTTGCCAGCTCGAATAAACGGCGACGAGGTCCGACGAACGCCGATCTTCAAAGACCCAGCGACTGACAAACGGCATACAATGTAAGTAGATGGAGAATCGCGCACGAATGAAAGTTCAAATTTTTAGATTTTTCAATATACCTCCATAAAATTGCGGCGAGTGAATTGAGGGGATTTTCCTGATGAAAATGAGTCCAAACTCGAGTGTAATCGAACAATTTTATTGATACGTAATGTTACGATAAAAATTACAATCTTATTGAAGATAGTCCAAATGATGTCGTGTTTGGACTCATTTTCATCGGGATAAGCTTTACAACTTATTTGTATTAACAATATCATTGTAATTAAAAATATGAAAGCTTAAATTGCCAATAATGCTCGATTCTCCATCCGTTTACATTGCATGCCGTTTGTCAGTCGCTGGGTCTTCTACGAAGATTTATTGAAAGCCTTCGAATAAATTTACGGATAAAAATACTAGATACAGTCCAATTTGTACCGTGTTTAGTGTCATTTTAATCAGAAGAATGCCACGAATTAGTCGGCGCAAGTTTCATAAAAAAATAATGAAAAATAAAAATGTTTTGTAATTGAATTGGTAGTTGTTTCACACCGATATCTCGCGATTTTGCGAGCTCGGAACTTTAAAGACCAGCAACCGACCAACAGCCTACAATGTAAGCAGATGGAGCATCGAGCATTATTGGCAATTTATGCTTTTATATTTTTAATCAGAATAATATTTTAAAAGGAATAAGCTTTATAGCTTCGAATAAAAAAAATTATCTTTATTCGTAGAATAAAATTATTTATTCGATACTCATCGAATAAAGATACTTTCTTTAAAGTTTTTTATCTGTTATTCGTTATTCGAAATTTTTAGTTACGTAAATATTTTACAAAACTCAGGGGCCCAATGCCCCAATGATTTCGGGACTCTAATCTCCTAGGTAAGAAGACCTAGTTTCAACGGGCGCACCGTCTGTCCGCGTTCGTTTGAAGAATGGACATTGTCTTGCACTAAAAAAATTATATCGAAGTTGTACACTACTTTCAATTGAAAATAACCTAATAAGCCGTGTCAAAGAATGCCAGGAAAAAGAACTCTGGAAATTCCGTTGCAGAACGAAACAAGTATATACATTTAATGGAAATTGAATATGGAAAAGTAGAATTGGAATAAACGGACGACAGAAATTAAAACTAACTTAACGTTATAAAATATATTATTTATATATGAACCTTCTGCTATCAAATACAATTTACAAAAGAACGGAAAATTATTCAAAAGATTGTCAACAAAAATTTTCATGGCAGTTGTTATGCGAGGTTCCATATTCGTTACTAGTTGCGACATGTCTGTTATTAACAATAATTATTATCGATATACAATTGTTTTAAAACTGATTGCAATAATGGTAAAAGATCAACTAAATCTGAACTCCTGTATGCTTTTACGATATAACGACAAGTCAGATCAGCAATAAATAGAATTTTATACAGATTTAGTGTTTAGAATTAATAAATTCTTGTACAACTTATGAAAATATTTGGAAAAAAGAACTAATAATTGGATACATATGTAATGTTAACATATAATAACAGACACGCCGCAACTTATAACGAATATGGAACCTCGCATAACAACTGTCATTAAAATTTTTGTTGACAATCTTTTGAATATTTTTCCGTCCTTTTGAAAATTGTATGTGGTAGCAGAAGGTTCAAAGAAGCCAATAACAGTTTATATGAATCAATTTCAAGATAAAAATGGCGCTAAATAGGTATACCAATTTTCAACAACAATTATTATTTTGTTTACTATCAATAAATGAAAGTTTATTTATATAAATTGGAAAAGCATTTATTCAGCTTCAAAATGTGTATAAAAACACAAAGCATTGTATTTAAACAGAGATGAAATATTCAGGTTGAGTTAATCATGTAATGGCTCGTTTCGTTTACTTTTCCAGAATTGCGACTGTAACTTGGAAAATAGCCGAAATACGCGCTGTGTATTACACGACAGTAACAGTAAATTGGCAACTATGCGACGAATATTCTCGGATGTGATTTGGCAACTACGCCTTCGATACCTGTAATTCAATATGATTCCTAAACTCACCACTCTAAATCGTAGAGGGCATACCAAAACCTCTGATTTTTGGAACAGTCGATATTTCAGAGCATGAGACATGAAGTCCCATAAGATGATAGGTCTATCCTTATACCTCGTCCGTGGTAAAAGCTGCTCGGTTCTGTTCCCTGCTAGAAGCTGCTCGGTTCTGTTCCATGCTAAAAGCTGCTCGGTTCTGTGCCATGCTAAAAACAGCGATGTCACGAAAGTGGGAACGCCGAAACCCTGGGCGTGAGCACTCTCCTATCCTCTCTGTTCAAAATCGTTGCAGGCGTTGCCGGTATTCCGGTAACACGACGGTTCTTACATACATCTGTTTACGTCTGATGTCTTACTTGTCGCGTAGGCCACCGTCTCCCACATTCGAAAATATCAAATCCGTTACCCACCGTCCTTGTCTGCTGTGCAGCAGCGGTCATTAGGCATTTCCCTCGTGTGCTAACTATCGTTCGGCACTGCCAAATCCTTTGTCATTTCCAAAACTCCACTCCTTACTCCTTCCGCTGTCGGTGGCCCCGCACAGTATAAATAACTCTTATACCGATTCTCAAGATTACCTATACCGTCTCGCAGGGCCGGTTACTACCCTAATCTCTATAGACCCGCAAGTTCGCGAGATAGAGTGGGATTCGTGCCTCCAGGCACTGGAAAGCGGCGAGGTTTGGACGAGTTAAATAAAGTATTAGAGACCCAGATAAAGTAACAAGGATGATATATTCTAAGAACTGTACACGTTAGTTTGTCAACACATCCCACCGCGGTGACGCGTGAAACAATGGGTGTCGGTCTTCCGCATCGAAGGCTCGTGACGCGTAAATAGATCGTTAACAATGCGCGAAGAACGCTCGCGGTACGCTCGGTCGACAGTCTACCCTTTGGCACGATACGTGGCCTCCGAGTAATCTCTAATAAGGTCACGACAGAGTAACCGCGATCGTACGAAGTACAATCGTCTCGAATCCGGTCGAGCCCCACACCAAACCTCGGTAATTCCACGGAACCCAGGTGTCTACCCTTCGGCACGGTGCGTGGTCTCGGAGTAGGCTCGACTAAGGTCACGACAGAAAAACCGCGATTGCGTGAGAAGAAATAGTCCCGATCCGGACGAGACTCACAGAAAACCTCGGCAGTTCCACGGAACCCAGGAGTCTACCCTTTGGAACGATTCGTGGCCTCAGAGTACGCTCTGTCGAGGTCTCGAAAGAACAGCCGCGATCATGCGATGATTGACTGTCTCGCTTTGACCCGTTCGGCACGCACTGTATCTTTCCAATGATACTTCTACGTACCCAGTAATTATACTTTAACCTTGAATTTGGACATGTATCGCGAGACGAATACGTTGTGTCTGTTCGACGCGACGATCGCACGCAGCGCGACGCGTTTCGATTTCCGCGAGACGCAATTCTCTAAACTTTATAAAATTGTGTTGAATGTTGAATCGCCGTCGCTTCTCGCCTGTGCGACTTGCTAGCTGCAGTTACATCCACTAACGACTGGAATACGTTTCCTGTATAATTCGTGATTTAAACACTTCTCAAAACAATATTTGAAAACGTGGGAATTCTATAATACCGATTGACTACTACGTGGTCGCGACCGAGAGTCACGGAACTTTATAAAAATGTTACGACAGTGCCACGTCGCGGTTTGTGCTCGTGACTCCTCGGTTTGAGGCGCATACGCGTCGAGAGCAGGAAGGACGGTTTGCCTTGCTCTGCTGAGTCGGTTTGACTCCTCTAACGCGTACCGGTTTTCGTCGAACAGACCCAATTTACTAACGCGTGTTTCCCGGACCGCTTCCAGACGTAAAGTGCTGGATCTCGAACTCGAACAGTATCGCGATATCTCGCGGTCCTTTTCTATGTTCGGACTCGCAAGCATCGTAATAGAATATTGTGGTGGGAGAGTATCGCTGTTGGATACACGCGTAACCGACACGGTTACAATACCTCGTTTCTTCGCTATAGTTCCAAACACTCAAGTGTACGTCAATATTTATATTTTGTCCTATAATATTGCAATTAGAATTACGATTTTAATTATGTTTATTTCTTCTTCGATTATATAGGAACGCAGGGACCCTTTAAAATCGAGCATGTGCCAGCTTTAGAGGGAATCGTTTTTGGTTAGGAGTAACCATTACTGCTGATGAGAATTGTTTTTTGGCCACCGTTGACCGTTATCGATGACTCGAGTTTAGTTTTGTTTATGACGTAACCAATATCAACGCCGGACTTTTATTTTGGTTACGACGTAACCAATATCGACCACGGGACTTTGGCAGACTTGGACAAGTTGTGTCTTTTATGTTGTGCTATTCCTTTTTCCGTAAAACAAACGGTTTTTGAAAAAGTTAAGAAAAATATATGAAGAAAATCAAAAAATTTGTTCCGAAATTTAAAAAATAAAGTGTGTTTTCATTATATTTTATCAATAAACATTGACGAAAAATGTTTATTTTTTTTCAACTTGCGAAACTTACTTTCTTTAATTGCATATTATTTTGCAGCCATTGCATATATTTCGTTTAATAGAAGTTCAATTAATTTTCAGATTCCACATTATCACACGTTCTCTTTATCTGATAAAAAGAATTACCGAAAAGAGTAAGTGTGGAAACGTCTTAAAATTTATCTTATCGCTTAAAGTTGAAACATTTTATAGATACAAATTTTACTCACATTTTATTAAAAATCTCAAGACTGGTGTCCTTCATTTTCTGTCCGGAATAATTATTTAAAAACATAATTATAAGATGCAGTATAACGAGAGCGGCAGAGAAGAAAAGATTTTCTATATTTCCCATATCCTTGGTTGCCAAAAGAAGCTGTCACATACATATTAAAGAACTGTTTAGTAGTTATTTACATAAGGGATCTCCGCTTCGATTTTTATGACCTTGTAATATCTGGTCAAGTACATGATTCTGGACAACTTTTTCCTATACAGTATACCTTTGAATTTTTAACATAATCCTTTATAGGAAACCATTCGATCTTGGAGTTGCTCGACATCGAATTAGAAATAATGTAAGTTTAATTAAGTTTTAGTGGCGGGACCTCGAACAAACGTCGAAGTGACGAACATCATTTTGTTTTTCCGATTTCTCAGATGGTATTTTGCTTGTCTGGCTCGGCCGTCGTCATTTAACGATAAATGGCTCCCTATACTTCTTTGTTCGAACTTCACGGTTTCGCTCCAGTTTAGAAGCGAACATTTTTTTCGAATTTAGATTCGTTCGAACATACAACGATATGGCATATAATTGTTACTTTATGTTAGGGGAGGGTCTCCCCCTACTTGGAAAACTTTCCTTTCTGACGAGGTGGTAATCCAAGTTACAACCCAAGGTAGCGATGTGGTAGCCCAGGTACACCCACCAAATCTATTCCGGTGACCCTCACTAAGCTAATGGGGAGAAGGGCCAAGATCTCGAAACCGAATGCCACTGACTATCCCCTCCCCCAGCCCCTTATTAGGAACACCTAACCCAGATCTAACCAGGTTATGGTCTTTAGTAGAGATAGGGGCTCAACTTACGATAACGTTCATGCTCCGAATTGAATGAAATCTTGGAAATAGGTACTTTTTCTAATAAAATGATGATTGCGAGAAGGATGTTTAGCTACTTGAAAAATATTTTTATTATACTATAAAAGTTGGTCCTCATCACCGATTTTGATGACTTTGTTACGTGTGGAGAAGTTTTCTCCTTGCTAGAATCTTCTAATCTCTTTCCTGAGAACGAATAGCGTCCCAACAGGTCCCCTTTTATTAATGGAAAGATACTGTATGACTTTTTTATATGAAAATCTCCAGAACACTCCCTTCTGGCATCCGCTAATTAAGATTCTGATAGAAAATAGCCAGGATAACCTCCTATTAACCCATTTTAACAAAAATCTAACTGACGTCTGGTTTTCATTAGAAGTGACAAAAAATGTGAGTGTGACCCTACGTGACATTAAATTTTAAACAAAGCACTCTTTTCATTTTCAAGGTATGTAAACCCGTTCAGTTTCATCCTCTTCGGTCAGTAGTCGGTCAGTAAGTATCGTGCAGTCACGTGTAGAGTCACGTCGTATTACACGCATAAGAGTCAATTCTAGTGAGATCGGGTTAAAGTCCCTTTCGAATCAAATTTTAATCTTATAGATTCCGTTAGTTCGGTAGAGATTTTATTTGGCATTTCATAATTGCTCTCTGACCCCGCATTGCCAGTGCGTCAAAACCGTGCATCATAGGTAACAAATTTCTTTAATTGTATACTCGCTATAAATTCATTCGCGATACCAACACTTGTAACACAAATTTCAATTCAGAATATATTTGTCTTGTTTGGTAAATCGCGTAATCTACAAACCCTTAATTATTGCCCAATATTACCCAATCTTACCGCTCGGATTGTATCAATTAAATTATACATAAGTTACGAGGCCTACTAACTATCCTAGCGGGTCCCTGATCTCGCATCAGGTTCGTCCGCGACACACTTTAATCCAACAAAGATTTCTCCAACCTAGTGGCTCCCCAGTTTCGCATTGGGTGCGTCGACGAAAACTATACCATCCTAGTGGCTCCCCGATTTTGTATTGGGTTCTTCCGCATCCTACAGATCCATGATTTCGCATCAGGTTCGTCTGTGAGTCATCCAACTCCCAGTGGACCCCTAATTTCGCATTGGGTTCATCCGCGCTGTTACACAACCTCCTAGTAGCTCCCCGGTTTCGCACCGGGTTCGCCTGCGCGTCTCCCTCAGTGACTCCCAAATTTCGCATTGAGTTCGTTCACGAAGTTTCATCCACCCAGCAGCTCCCCGGTTTCGCATCGGGTGCGACTGCGCTTGACTCCAACATTCCAGAGGCTCTCTGATTACGCATCAGGTGCGCCCTCGACGTCTATTATCCTAGCGGCTCCCCAGTTTCGCATTGGGTGCGTCGCATTCGCGTTGGGTGCTGGCTCGTAACAACTTTGAAATATGTTGTCAAGATCGTCATTCTCAACAACTTTTTTTATACATGTTACCGCCGTTCAGCATTAGTTTTTTAGGTATTCGCAATACACTGTTAGGATCACTATAAGAAACTCCACCTTTTCCCAATGACCGAATTCGCCCTTTAGGGCGAAGGAGCGGCTCCACCCTTTACCCTGTACCTCCTCCCAAGAAATCTAACTCTATCTACCTAGTCCTTCCAGCAATCAGTTCTATCTTTGAACCTACATGTTTCTTAATTGGCGATGTAAGAGTATTTTCGTCTCGCTTGTTCTTGGAACGTATCTCCAAACCATGCTTCTTTCCTCCTCGCTCTATTATACGTACACATATATGAATAGGAACATCAATGTCAGTGAAGCTGAGCCCCGTTAGAAAAACTGAAATAATTGTCATAAAAATTACTCCTAGTATCCATGCTCTTTAACGCAAACGTCCTCTTTCGTATTATAATTTTACCAGGACCAACAATTGAACCTTGAATTTCCTACCGTTTATTAATTGCTAGAGTGTATACCTCCCGATAGAATGAAAATCTGTCCGCAATTAATTCAGTGGAAATTGTTTCATTTTCAATTATACAACATTTATGCCGAGGTTTTTGACATGAAAATCGCCATACAAAAGCATAAGTTATAATCATGCAACTTTGGAGGATCAAATGACAACGTTCGCACCTCTGGAAATTTTCATATAGAATTTTCACGTAATATATACAATAATATGTATAATAGAAGTACAATTTCAAAATAAACTATATAATAATAGTAATTATACAATAACATGTATAATTGAAGTATAATTTCAAAATAAGTTATAGAATAAAAGTAATAACCACTATGTATGCGGCTGCAATACCATGGTCATACTTGCCTGATTTGTAAAACAGAAAATAACCTAAATATCCCCATGCTTGAATGTGCACCATTTTTTATGTATTCCACACCACTTTTCTTTGGGCATTAAGCCGATTTCTCGTGTCCATCCCACTGCTGCTTCGTGGTCATTCATTGTTTTCATTCATTACTAGGAAAAATTAATTTATACAACTCATTTTTACGCTACAAAACTTGGAATTACTACTAACAAATCACAACGAAATAAATGACGTGTTGCCTTACAGTCTCATCATTCCCAATATCGTTGAAAATCAGCGTGTTATACAACATTACAAACATCTTCGAGTGTGTTTAGAGCAGTGCCGGGACATTTGCCTTAATTGAGGCAAAATCGTCCTCACCATAGCGCCCACTGCCTCCTTCCAGTAAGCACCGTTACCGTGGGGCAGGCCTGCCTAAAGGTCGTTTTTTTCTGGACGCAGTGTTTTGCGATCCTAAGGCCTTTTAGGGTCGCCCCACACAAGACAGGGAAGATGCCGAAGTTGTTTGGGCGATTAAAATCGTTGCCCATAAGGACTGAGCGTAGCCGCAGGCCACTTGAGAGGTGCTCGAGGTGCTCACAACAAAGGCCAAGTGCCGAAAATCGTGTCATTTGCTACCAGAACCCCAGGTCCGTTTATTCCTCTGTGGGGAAGGTGTGTGACTACGGTCGGGGAAGGTGACGGGTGTTCAACGTGTACTGCTCGTGGTTTGACTAGGCTTTATTCCGAGAGGGACGATACAACCCTCGTAGCCCGCGTGTCTGCTCTCGACAAATTCTCTTACAGAACTAAACTTACGAAACCATTCGCCCGCTGACGCACTCTCACGAAAATCTCTCTTTCTTCATTCTCACGGTCCGCATTCACTCTTGACTAAACTAAACACTCTCACCCTACGCGACACTCGACCCAGTCATCTAAACATCCATTCGACGCTATCGCGCAGCACGCAACCTGATGCTCATTCGTACAAACATACTTTTCCTTAAAACTAAACACATGGCGGAGACGTGGCGCCAGCTTGTCGCCGCCACACCCCTTTACACCCCCGAGATGCCTATGCTGCAGCGTGTCGGCCACAGGCTGCCCACAGACAAGATTAGGCAGTGTCAGAAATCTGTGCGGATACGGACGCACTCACGATGCGAAAAATTCAATATTCGTGTATATCACGATATGAAATACATTCCTTTTGCATAGAATGTATTGGCAGGTACGAACAGTATTGAAGGAACACGGGAGACTATAACGGTACACGACAGTATTTATTAACAGTAAAAGAGCGAGCGATATACAGCGTGTTGGTAATAAAAGAATACAAGAAGGAATGAATGTGCTGTAAAAGGCCCGTTAGAGGGCGAGACGGCGTCAGAAGGGCGCGTTCGCAAAGCGGTTCTTCGAGCCCCGCCAATCGCGGCGCGCCGTCCGAACATATCGGTCGTGTGACCAATCACACCCATTGCTCACACTTCCCCTCGAGATGCGGACGAGCTCCGCGGTTGCGACAAAGCGTTTCTCAAACCAAGCAGCCCGATGCATCGTCCGAACTTTGGACCGGGCAGCGCCTTCGTCCAATTTCCCGTTCTTGAGTGCCTCGCGTATGAAATGGTGCCTGACGTCTATATGCTTGGTCCTGGAGTGGAACGTCGGGTTTTGTGATAGCTTCAGAGCTCCCATGTTGTCGTTCAAGACCCTGATTCTAGCCAGCCTTTCGAAACCAAGTTCGGCCAGTAGGGATCCGACATACATGGCCTGCTTTGCGACTTCGGCCAATCCCATGTATTCGGCCTCGGTTAATGAAAGAGCAACGATCCTCTGTTTCTTAGAATCCCAGGAGACGGCCCCTTCACCTAAAACAAAAGTGTGTCCCGTATAGGAACGTCGATCAATTGTACAGCCGGCCCAATCTGCGTCCACATAACTCGTTAGTGGTTTCTTGGACGGTCTGAAATGAAGGCCCAAGTTTGTTGTTCCTTTCAGGTAACGCAGTACGCGCTTCGCTGCCATCCAATGCGATCCTGCATACTTGTCGTTGAACTGACTCAAGACGCTGACGGCATGCGCGATGTCCGGTCTGGTTGCCACGGCCAAGTACATCAGTGATCCGACCAGCTCGCGATACGGGAGAGCCTTCTCCTCTTCACTCGGAGCTTCCTCGAGTTCTGTCAATTTCGTGTTGACATCCAGCGGTGTGTTTACATGCTTCGATTCACTCATCCCAAAACGTTCCAGGACTTCGAGCACGTATCGTTCCTGACGCATACTTATCTGGTTCGATTCTCGCAGGAATTCTATTCTCAGACAGTACCTTGGTTCTCCGAGATCCTTGATCTCGAATTGTCTGCTCATATGGTGCTTGAACTTCGTTATGAGGTCGGTTCTGCGGGAGAACGTTAATACGTCGTCTACGTAGACAAAAATGTACAGCGAGTCTCCCCCTTGCTCGAATCGGTATATGCAAGGATCTGACTCAGAAGGCCTTGCTCCGAACCCCCTCAGCACGTCGTCCAGCTTCTTGTGCCAGCTTCTTCCGGCCTGGCGAAGGCCGTACAGTGACTTTCTCAGCTTGCAGACCCTGTCACCGGTTTGCAAGTCCTTTAGCATGCTTCTCGCTTTGACCCCGGCGTCGCTTCCCCTGGCTTCTGTATCGCTGATTAACTTGAGCGCTTTGGACAGCGATTGTGGCTCTTCCATGAAGATTTCTTCTTCCAGCACTCCATTCAGGTATGCTGTTTCGATGTCGAATTGCCTCATCTCCATCCCCTCGCTCGCAGCCAGCGCGGATTGTACTTGTTTCGGAGTACTATGCGAGATCCGATGACTTGTCGACCTTCAGGGCGTTTTACCAATTCCCAAGTGTTATTTTTTAGGATGGACTTTACTTCGTTCGCCATTGCGCGGTACCATTCTTCAGCATCCGGGCCCGAAATGGCCTCCCTCATGGGCACCTCTGTCAACAAGGCGCATTTGGAGTCCGCATATTGAGCCTCTTCTCGCCAAACATGGAATAATTTCCGAGGTCTTTCTACTTTTCCGGTCCGCAGTATGATCGGTCTGCCGGGTCCTCTTCTCGGTGTCGTGTGGTTCCCGTCGGTGTCTTCAGGAGCCGACCGAACGGCCGGAACATCGTTCCTATCGGCCCCTGGGTGGGCTAATTCAATGTAGATCTTCGCGTTGTCGAAGTCCGGATCCTCTGTTTGCCCTTTGTTCGTGTCGGAGGTTTCTTCTGGAACGAAATCTTCAAATCCTGAATTCGGCGAGGCTCTGTAGGTTTCCAGGAATCTGACGTCCCTCGTGATTTCAATCTTTCGTGGCCATATTTTTTCAAAATTTTTAACACTTGAACCGGTGATAAAATTTGCAAAACAAAGATATTAGTAACATTTTTGCATTAAGAAATCACATTCGAATATAAAATGCTAAATTATTGAAGAAGAACAGTCTTTTGCGATGATGATTAAAAAAAGAAAATGTTTTTATCTTTAATAATAACTGTGGTATAAAATCTGTTGTGTAGGCAGTTTTCGTAAAACTCATCCAAAATAGGAAACTTTGATGGTCCGTATCTTTTAAACAATTTCGAAGATTATAAAATGATGGCTCAATCCCCTCCCCCTCCCATAGTCCCAAAATATGATTTAATTCACATGGAATGATCCCCTTCCTAATTTGGATATTTTCTTTAAAAAATTGTGTAATTTACGTATAATATAAGGATGTGTGATGCTATTTCACTAAGTGCCAGAATCGTTTCCTATTTCTATGGTGTTGTAAAGGAGAGATAAGGATAGTTTACCTAAGGAGCTGTGGAGCCCCTAAAACATTTTGTTTTTGTGCCATGCACAGCAGGGAACTGTCAACGTGCTCTCGAAAGGCCATCTGGAAGCAATAAGACGTTCACGGTTATAGCCCCAACGACGTCGGAAAAGATTTCTGGCACGAAGACCATTCTTCGGCCGGCAAGAACAACCTTATACTCCATTCGTCAAACTTCGTTAGACGCGATCGCATACGACTGCGTCTGGTTTTCCTAAGAGCGTTTTCCTATGCGCGTCTGGATATATGCGTCTACGCTTAGGCGCATGCGTCCAAACGCATTTTTATGGTGGTCATAGGTCCCTTTTCTTTTCTTCGCGTCTATAGGTTTTTGAATTTTTCCCCTATTACCCACTCATGATGGTCACCTAGACCCCACACCATCCTTCAAGCTGCCCCTCTCTATGCTAATCTACAAATTTTATACAGGTTACAAGGAAGACATCCCCAGGTACTGCACGGCCCCAACACATGAGAAAACCATAAAAAAAAGAAACTTTTCTTTTCTCTTCTATTCTTTAGTACGTCGTTGAATATCGAATGAAGAGTTTGTATGTAAAGAAAGCAGAATCAGTTCAAACTGAAAAAATGAATCGAAAATTACTTTTGTTACTGCTTGAAGAAGAAGCATAAGATGACGAGATTCTTCTAAGAATGTTGATGAAAAAACGCCGAACAAAAATAAAAAGTATATATAAAAATCGAAATGTGTTACGACGAATGGAGTTCGGATCACAAAATGCTGTGTCCAAACGTGTTTAGAAAAACGGATCTTAACGCTGGCCCGCGGAACAGATGTGGCTGCTTCTTCTCTTTGCCTTCTAGGCCAGTGATGGGCACGTATGCCTGCCGCAGGCAAAACGCTTCCTCCACCAACGTCTTCTTTGCGAAGCGCGCATTTTCTTTGCGCTGCGATGTCTCGTACCTTCGTTTCTCCCCTCGTACATCCCATCGTAGCTGACCATATGCGCGGGTTATGCTGTCTATCCACATCCAAGAAACGTCGCATAGTGGTCCAGATCGAAGAATTAGTTGTTCATTTGATAAAAAAGCAACTTGCTCATATCGACGTTTACCCAATGTACATATATTGCTTCTTAAATATCCACGACATTTGAAAACGGTGAAACTAACGAGGTATATTAAAAATTGTGATTAAAACAAGCATTTAAAAATCAACACTTCATGAATCTTATTTTTCACTGAAAAAATTACCTCATTTCGTATTGATATACTGGAGATTCTATTTAATATTATATGTCTATTGTAGGAAAAGGTGTTAGAAGCGGGATCAGAAACGATATTGACGAATACCAAGGCTTTATTCGGATTCAAACTGCCTTTTACACTTAATTCCCCGAATTTCCAAATCGCGACTCTCTCTCTCCCTCTCTTTCTCTCTCTCTCTCTCTCCCCCCCCCTCTCTCTCTCTCTCTGCACTCTTTCAACTCTCGAATTCGAATTCTAACTCTTGCGCGACCGCGACCTACCTCGCATATATAGCCGATCGTCGCCCAAATACATATATAAGATCGGCTCATATACGGTGCTCGCGATCATCGCATTGTTTTTCTCTCTCGCACACTCACGCTCTCACGCTCACTCTCTCGCTCGCTAGGGCGTTCACCCGAAGTATGATTATTTCGTGAAGATTCGCGGTCGGCCGCTTAGGCAAAAACGTATGCCGTTTTTACATTCGTTGATCTAACCGTCGCGTCGGTCGCGCCTAACGGTTCCGGCTCCTACACTATTTTTGTTTCAAATGAATAAACAAGACGAATTGATTATATGATGATATAATCAATGATGATTATTGATGATGATTGATTATATTTGTCTATATTGAGAGTACATCTTGTGTACTAAGATTTAATATTTATAGTTTATTGAAATAACAATTTTCAGTAAACTAAAGAGAATGTTCCCGCCGAGGCCAGACCGTAGCCAGAGTGGGAATAAGTTATATCGTTATATCCATGTATCATATAGTTATATTGTTTTATAGTTCTACATTAGTTCTCTGGATTCCAGGTTCCCCATTGTGTTCGGGGATAAAGTATAAACAAAACACCGAAGCATTGTGCCCCATGGTCGTGACCGAGGTTTGCCGGTCGGCGCCAAGGATCGATACGATCTGGGGACAAATAAGGGTCGACCCACACAAGACGGGTCTCACCGTGCCCGGGAACGGGGCACGTTTTCCCTATGCCATACAGAGTTGGCCGTGTTCGAAGGCGACTTGAGAGGCGCTCAAGATGCTCGCAACAAAGGCCAAGTGCCGCGCACCACGGGGGTTAGCTACCAGAACCCCAGAACCGTTTACTCCCCTCTAACCCCTGAGGATCCTATGGTAGAGCCGACCGGGCCGTGGCCGGGGTTTCACGAAATATTCTTGCGAAGAATACTCAGCGACCCCGGTCGCCGTGCCGTGGCCGTGGCGAAGGGAGAAAAATATTATAAATGTTGTATTATTTAAAAAACTACTTCACCGATGATGATGACCTATCAATCGAATCTCAATGGATTTTTCGATGTTTTAAAAATTGTTGATTTTACAGAAGCGTAAAAATACGTGTCACCCTTTTTTCATTATATTATAAGACTAGAACTGTCACACCGATGAAAATGAGTTTTTGGAAGCTTATAACGAAAACATAAAAGTGTTTACCGAAAATGTTGTCATTTGAAAAAAATGTTTTTTTCACCATTTATTTGGCAATTATTTTAAACAAATGCTATGTTTTCGTAGCAGGTACTTTTGTAAAGGAACCTTCCATTTAAGCATTTTTAGATCATTATGGACAAGAATTCAGAAGTTTTCCATATACATACATTTTGTCGCTAGCGACCCTTACTTCAGAATGTCTAAAGAATATCCAGCAATTTTATGAACCTAAAACAATGAATAGTACAATAAATAGTTTTGCGGCTCCGCGAATTACAAAACGAAATTTCAAAGAGAAAGATGAAGAAATGTAAAATACAGCCATATTTATTCAAATTTCTTCACACTTGAACCAGTCGTAAAATTTGCAAAACAAAGATATTTCTAATATTTTTTAATTAAGAAATGACATTCACCAAGGAAAAAATAAATTATTTGAGAACAGCAGTCTTTTGTGATAACCCAGCTCAACCCCCGCCTCCCATTTTCTCTTGGACCACAACATACTTCAATGTCATCAAAATTCGAGACATAGTCCCCAAAAAATGATCGAATTCACATGGAATGATCCCCTTCCTAATATGGATAGTTCCTTAAAAAAAAAATAACAACTATTCTCGTTTTTACAATATATGTATGTATAATTTACATACAATACAAGGATGTATGATGTTTCACCAAGAGGCAGGAAGGTTTCCTATTTCCATGGTATTGTAAATGGGAGATACCGATAGTTTACCTAAGAAACCGTGAAGGCCCTAAAAACATTTTTTTTGTGCCATGCACAGCAGGGAATTGTCAACGCGCTCCCGACAGGCCATCTGGAAATGGTCAAACGCTCGAGATAATGACCCAACCGGGGCGAGCAAAAATATAGTTGGGAACACTGAAGCTCCGTCGACTCAAACCCTACACCCTGGTTTCGAATCTAGCGGCCAAACGTGCCCGGTCCCGTCCCGGTCTTGTTTGTGTCGACCTTAAGTCGGTAATCAGACCGAAAAGAAGGGTCGCGACCGAGGTTTGCCGATCGGCGCGATGGGTTCCCCATTATTTGTTCCCCGCGCGGAGCGTTTAAGAGGTTCCTAAGGTTGTCATATGATTCTTTTAAGATAAGACTGCCAAATAATTTCAATTTAAGTTAAGAAAAACAACACATTATCTCCAGGATTAAAGATTATTTTGTTTTTTCAAAACCTGGTAACATCTAAGGTCAAAACCTGAAAATTGAGGGTAAAAAACATTTTCCACGAATATCTTAAAAACTACTGCAGACAGGAAAATGGTGTGCATGGCAAAATTGTGTGTCTTTTTATAAGAAATACACCTGTGAAGACAGATTTCAAATATCAGCATTTGTTTCAATAATATACCAAATATCATTCAGTATTCACATGTTATCGCAATTTTTCGGGCATTTCCAGTGCTCTGACAAGAGAATCTTTCAAACAAAAATTAATCAGTAATTACTCTTCTACAAAGTTCAATATAAAAAGTTAAAGAAAATTCTTTTTAAATAGAAAAATTATATCACCTTGATTTCTTAATTGACACTATATATTCTTTACTTAATAATGGTATAGCTGACGTCAGGACGAATCCAATGACTACTTCACTAAGGCTTTAAGTTTTGAATCAATGCTAAAATCTTCATGAACTGCTAATTCCTCAATCTAGACCACTGTGCGTCGTGTCATAATACGCGTTCTCTCTGCGAAACGTAGAGCAAGCTCCATGGATAAAATCTTATGTGCCCGTTTCAAGTACAGAGGTGTGGTCGCAAATTATAACATAGTTACATTTATTAGTTAGTTACCTAATCATTTTAATAATAATTAATAATAAATTAAGAAATTTCAGATGCTAGTTGGGACATATTTATTTAATTTCAATCAATTATTTATTTATAAAATTCCCCTTATAATATTTTAAGATCTTTATAGGTATCAGAACAATCTATTATCATAAGAGCTATAATATGATGCCACTAAAATGCTGACACCAGCATTGTAGAAGCATTCTTCATAAAAGATGCATTCATTAATGATAGTACAAGCGAAAGCACAAAAGAATATAAAGAAGCAAGAACTATAAAAGCACCCTTTGTAAATCATGCATTAACTATTTCAGTTTACAAGAGGAAAAAATTGTCTATATGTATTGTTTCGAATTATTTACGGATTATCAATACTTAATTCGGCCATGGCAATCCATAACGCGCTTTCCAAGGAAATATCGCTCAACTTATTTCGAACGTTTGATTTAATAGATTTCATCGCCGAAAAATTAATTTTACACATATAAGTCGATGCAAACATTGGAAACATTTTCAAACCGAAAGTATAATAATTAACCTGTGGATGTTTATGAGAATGCATATTTTTATAGGATATAGGTAAAGTTATGGGACCTGGAGAAAAATTTGTTTTGTCATTACAGGATTCTAAAACTACATTTTTTATTTTGCATATTTTGCATATTGCATATGTTTTGCATATTTATGCTTAAAGACATATGCAGTATATTATTGTATCAATCACTCTACGTCTGGAAGGGGCACTAGAATCACGCGTGAGTGATGTGTCCGTTCGGCGAAACCCGATACGCATTCGAGGGGTCAAAACCGACCCGGCAGTAATAGACAAACCGCCTACTCACAGGAGTCAGGAGCTCAAACAGCGCCATGGCACTAACAACAATAGCAATCGCAGCTCCGTAACTTTCGGTGGCGACCGCGTAGGAGTCAGTAGATTTTCATAAAATTGCAAATTGCTCCGCGTAAGTTTGAAAAAGTTGAGTGACGGAAGGTAAGAACTGCCATGTGTCCATGAGACACAAATTTACAAAGTCTTGCAGCTTGCGTTGTTTGCAAGGATCCAACGTAAAATTTGATTATCGAGGATCGCATCGAATGGACACCCGTGAAACCACCTCGTAATTTATGTGCAAAACCCGCGATTGCCACGATCGGAATTGCATGGTCACGACCACTCTGCCGCTACTTCTGCCAAGATCACTTTGAGGCCACGCATCGTGCCAAAGGGTGAATTCCTTAAACTTATTTTATGAAAATATGATACATATTACATGTTTAGTGCATGGGTTTCACAGAATTGCTGAGGAAGTCCGACTTCATTTTCCATTCGACAACAAAGTTATATCATCCGTGAAAAAGACCTTTTAAAGCACCACTTTGCATAGAAACGTATCGCAAAACATTGAAAAATACTCCTCTGCCACCAGAACCAATTTTGATCAGATAGGGTATGTGCATTGACGCAGCATTATTCTATGCTGAATGGTTTGAGAATATTAAGAAGGTTAGTAACCATAAATAATAAAATGAACTTAAATAGATTTGAATAAAGTGCAACGAAACGTCGTCCCATAGCTAGCTCGCGTCGCGACCAGGCCCGCGTCAATCAGCGAGCGTCAACGCCAGCCGAGCGCCTCGCGACACGAGAGGGCTCTCGTTGTGGTCCGCCCTGGCCTATATAGGCCCGGCCGAAACTGGCAGCAAGCGGGATCATTCACCATTCCGTCGCGAGCCGCTGTCGTGTGCGGACGTGTCACGCAGTCACCTCTCTTGTGAGCCATATACCGTGTCATGCGCCGGCGTATCTAGCTAGTGATTTACACTACGTATATTAGTGTTTGTTCTTCTGCTTTCAATAGTTTATAATTTACTATCTTATATCTTTATTCTTTTGGCTTCAATACAGTTTTCATTGTATCTATTTTGTTCTATTAAACTCAGTTTGTGATCATCGGTGATTTCCTGCGGATATTCTCCGCATCTACTGCATCCACACCACCAGCATACAGACAGACCACACTGTCCATCCTACGTGAGTCTTCCCTCCTGGACCTGGTCCATGGATGTCACTAAAAACCCCAGACCGACTACTCCTAACAAACCAAATAGTCACACTCAGCAAGCCGACGCTCCTTTAAATAGGAAACCTCGGCCTCCTCCCATTTATCTTTCCAACTTTGATCTTAATATTCCTGCCTTCCATCGGCATATGAATGCTGACGTTGGCAAGGACGCGTATTCGGCTAAATTCCTCGGCCGCCGAATCCGGATACAGTTATTCGACACTGCAAAATACAATTCCTTCTGGGAATCCTTAACGGAATCAAAAATCCCGTCCTTTACCTTTAGCACCAACACAGACAGAAATCCAGTTTTGGTCCTGAAGGGCCTAACATCCATCCCCACCACTGATCTAGTCACAGAAATTAAAGCCCACGGACTCGATATATCCTCTCTGTCGGACATGTCCCCCAAGAACTCACCTTCGCACTATGCAATATATAAGGTAATTTTTTCACCCTCCACTACCACCGCTGCCATCAATAAAGTTGGCCATATATTCAATACCCGCATTTATTGGGAGAAATTCCTATCTAAGCGAGCATATACACACAATGTTTTCGCTGTCAGGCCTATGGCCACTCTGCCAACAACTGCAATTTACCGGCACGTTGCGTTAAATGTTCAGCTAATCATCTGTCATCAGACTTTAACAAGCCATACCAAGTTTCCCCTTGCTGCGCCAACTGTAAGGGCGATCATACTGCGAATTTTTCGAAGTGCCTTGCCTTAGCCGATTATCTGGCAAAAAGGGCCCCCAAACCCTCCAAGCTGGCACTTCATGCTAAAACAAACACACCTACCACTAACAATTATATCAATAGTCAGACTCTGCCTTTCCCCCCCCCCCCCCCCTCTCTTACTCATTTCTCATACGCGCATGCTCTCAAATTCACGAACTAGTCGAGCTCCCACATTCCTACGGGAACCCATAATGTAAATCCAAACGTAAATCCAAATCTCAACAATAATCCTATTCAAGATGCCAATCAATTTGCCAAACTAACTGATGCTATTCAAGAGGTTAAACAACACTGCGACCTAAACCTCATGCTAAACACTGCTGAAATCGTGGCTAATAAACTTAAACAGTGACAAGGCGACTAACGCCTAACGACTAACTCACAAAAATTTCAATTCTTCCTCCAGATCATCTCGAATCGGGACTAATTCATTTTCTCCCATTCTATCGCATTGCAATGGCTTCTTTACCACATATTATTACCTGGAACGCCGAATCTATATTTCCGAGGCGTAACGAAATTATTGCACATCTTGACAACCTTGAATGCGACATTCTCCTTGTCACAAAAACTTGGCTCACGCCGCATACTAACTTCACTATTCCTGGTTACTCAGTAATCCGAAAGAATCACCCCTCCGGGAGGGGAGGTTTCGCAATCATTATCAACAACAATATTAAATTTACAGTTGTCCGAGATCATACCGATCTGGAATTCCTGGTCATCCGACTTGACCATCCCACCATTCTGGTCGGAGTTGTCTACTTCAAACCTCAATACCCTCCCTCCGAGGCTGACCTGAGACTAATCACACACTTCGGTTCTCCCTATATAATCGGCGGAGACTGGAACGCGAAGCATCGACTTTGGAACAACGTTCGAGCTAATCAGGCCTGTCCTCACATACGGATCGATCATTTGGTGGAAAATCCTATCCACCTCCAACAACATATTCATTTCATCTCCTACACCTACTCATATCTTTCTCCTTTAACTCCTGGGTTTTTGCAAATTTCGCGGGACTATAATTAATTGAAATTCAATCCATCTACCTCTATAGGTAACACCTCTCTTACACAATCAGCTGATAAGAGAGCCTTGGCTCTCAGGCGCAGCTCACACAGGGTGGGAATATCTCCGCCTTCGGCTCGCCAGCTCCGAGTCCCCCCCCCCCCCTACACTCCTTTAAATTTAGAAAAAAGCAAGCGGGATCATTCACCAACACTCTTGATCACTTATGAGTCGGGCTCGAGTCACGGTCGAAGACAGACCTGCCTTTTCAGTCCGCGCTTTCTGAACACGTTCATTCACGCACATGCCCGATGCACCCGACGCGCCGCATGAACCACTGACGCCTCAGCTGTTCACTCGAGTTAAGGAAAAAAAAATAAGTGTCAACACCAGCAGACACCACGACCCAACACAGCAGAGGATCCAACACCAAGGAAACTCCCAAATACACAACCTGGAAAACAAGAACAGCAGGGACCCTCCACCAAACCCAGGGCAATGGACCCTCCCAGCAGGGAAAAACAACAGGAAATCAAGAAAAGACGCTGATCTCTACACGATCAAGGTGAAACAAAGATTATTATCATTAACCAACTCAAACCCAACAACACTTATCACCAGCAACCAATCCAGCATGACAAATCCTAAACACCTTCTATCAATTCCACTCCAAAACAGGTTCGGAATTTTTTCCGACTGCATGGAAGACTCCCTCTCCCCAAAAACCCAAACCCACATCATCAAGACCGCAGGATCACCAAAAGATCCTGACCAACAAACTCCAAACTCCAACCAGTCGGCCTCCCGCCAAAAACTCCTACCCATATACATCGATGGCAATATTAACTTCGTAAAATTCAACGAAAAACTGCAAACAAATTTTGGGCAAACTTTCCAAGTAAAGAATTGCAATAACGAACTTAAAATCAACTTAGAAGCCACACAGGACTATAACAGATTTAAAAACACCTGCCTCCAGGAAAACATACAATTTCATACCTATTCCCTCCACACTGATAAGGTCCTGTCCGTCTTGGCTAAAGGCCTCTTAAAACTTCAAACGAACAAAATAATTACCAACATCAAAACCCAAGGCCTAGACCCTCTTACGTGTACAGAACTCCCCACCAATACCAAAAATCCGATCTACAAAATCACATTCAACGCAGGCACAACCCTAGCACAAATAAAAAAGATCAGAGCCATTGAAAACATCCGAGTCTACTGGGAAAAATACGATTCCAAAAACTATTTATTCAATGCTTCAGATGCTAAGCCCATGGCCACACATCCACAAATTGCAACAAATCCTTCAAATGTGTAAAATGCGCAAGACCACATGATACGCGTACATGCAAGAAATCCCCAGATACACCCGTCACCTGTGCAAACTGCAAAGGAGACCATCCGGCAAATTTCAGCAAATGCCCTGCCCCATTAGCTTTCCTAAGCAAGAAAAAACCAGTCGCACACCAGACCCCCCCCCCCACAACAAAATACCCCATCATATCTCCTACGCCAAAGCTGCAGCAGCCTCCTCCAGCACCCCCAGACCACCACCCACCAATCCTCCCACAAAGACCACCGACACCATCAACTCCCTAAACGCCTCAGGAGAACTAGATACCTTCTGCAAAATCCTAGATCTCATCCAAATACATTACATACCATGTCAAACAAGCATAGAAAAAGTCAGTGCAATAATTTTCATTGTTCAGCAACTTGATGACTAACTCGACCCCATCGTCTCACAAATTCATGACATGGAATGCCACCAGCCTTCTCCCAAAACTGACAGAACTTCAGCACTGCCTACCAATATACCCAATGCAAGTTGCCAGAAACCTGACTCTCAGCATCTGAAAGCCTCAAAATCCCTCAATACAGAGCGATCCGAGCGGATAGACCCCATTAAACGTGTAAAAGCGGTGGAGTTCCCATCCTAATCCACAACTCCATCCCCTACCAAACCATCCCCCAACCCACAAACTCCAGCATAGAAATAACCACCATCACCGTAACAAAAACAAACCCTCTCGTCACAATCGGCGCACTCTACTGCCCTCCAAAAAACAAAATCACACAATCCGACCTCGACGCAATCACAACTCACACAAACTCCAAATATTTCCTCGTAGGAGGTGACCTGAACGCCAAACACCAGCTTTGGAACAATACCTCCTATAACAGAAACGGCAGCACCCTCAAATCCCACTCCGAAACCCGAAACTACAACATCATCCATAGCAACACATACATCTACAGACAACCAAACACCACTCCCTCCAACATAGATATTTTCCTCACATATCTGCCGTACGCAATAACCTGCTTTACAGACAATGACCTCCCCTCCAACCACCTCCCCGTTCTCCTAACAATAGACAAACAGCCAAGACTTTCTATCCTCCCAAACAGCTCCTTCACCAACTGGTCCAAATACAGACGCCTCAATGACTCATACTCCCTCAACACCAACATCAATACCCCCGACGACATCGAAACGGAAATAGACAGACTCCAGAAACACATAAACCACTTCTACAGAAAAGCCACGACCACACACCACAATCCACCTACCCAACCCGACGCAAACCTAATAAAAACAATCAAACTCAGAAACCACTATAGAAGGATATACCAAAGAACAGGCAATCCCTTCTACAAACTCCAACGAATCCTCCTACCCGGTAAAATCCGTTCCCTTATCACAAAAGCAAAAAACGCCAAATGGCAATCCACACTCCAACAAATCAAATCCTGCGACAGTACTCTCTGGACTCCCTACCGAGTAACCAGCATCAAACACACACTCATCCCTGTCCTAACCGACAACTCCTCCAACTACTACACAGACGACGAGAAAGCCAACACCCTGGCAGACCAATTCCAACAAATTTACGACAACTCTCTCTCGCTTCCATCCCTTGCAGAACTAGAAGTCCAAAAATCCATCGCCGAACAAGAAACATATGTCAACACCCCCACAACCCCACCCCCATCCTCTCGATCCATCAAAGACATCATCTCCACCCTTGCCAACAACAAGGCACCGGGATATGATAAAATTACCTCCATCAAACTAAAAAATCTTTCCAAAAACTCACCGTCCAATTGTTCTACATTCTGCGCGAATGCATCCTCATCACCTACTTCCCATCCATCTGAAAGACAGCCAAAATCATCCCCATCAAGAAACCCGGCAAGGACAACAAAACACCTACAGCTACCATCCCATCAGCCTCCTCAGCAAACTAGGGAAAATTCTTGAAAAGATAATACTAAAAGAACTAAACCTCCACCTCACTACCAACCAAATCCTTATCAACCAGCAATTTGGGTTCAGACAACACCATACCACCATACACCAACTCCTAAGAGTCACCGAATTTATCGCACTCGAAAACTGCAAAAACAGATCAGTTCGAACGATCCTCCTAGACATCGAAAAAGCCTTCGATACCCTCTGGCACGAAGGCCTAATTCACAAACTCCGCCAAATCAATACGCCCATCCACCTCGTTAAAATTGTGGGATCCTTGACTCGTGGGTCCTACGAATTGTAGATCTTAAGGAGTGCGTGTCTATGTTATCGGTATGAATGAAGGCGTGAAGAGTCGTGCGAGAGATCGAGGAGCGAGTTTAGAGAGAGAGCGAGTTTAGCGTGAGAAAGTGATCGAGCGAGTTCATGTTATATAGTTTTTGTTTTTCTTAACCTTATATATTCGGTATCATTAAATGTTGTTGCTTTCACTTTCGTTTTTCATCCCTATGCACCAAAGATCCCTACAAAATCATTAAAAATTACCTGTCCAACAGAAAATTTTCCGTTTCAGTAAACAGTACCTCTTCCACCACCAGAAACATCTCCGCGGTAGTCCCCCAAGGCTCGCTCCTAGGTCCAACCCTATTCTCCATTTACATTAACGACATCCCTCACAACAAAAACACACATATAGGATTGTATGCCGACGACACTGCCTTATATACCTCATCATGGAAGCATGCAAAAGCCACAGAATATCTCCATCAACACCTAAACATCCTTATGGATTATTATAGCAAGTAGAAAATGAAGGTTAGTCCCCTAAAAACCAAAGCAGTCATATTCACCCGCAAAAGAGAACCGGTCGTAAACCTCCTAAAAATCAACAATACCACAATCCCCTGGAAATACCAAGCTAGATACCTAGGCGTCATTCTCGAGAAAAGACTGACCTCGGCCCCTGCCATAAAACACGGAGTAAAAGCAGCTTACCCCGCACTCAAAAGACTCTATCCTCTCATAGCTCCCAATAGCAAACTCAAAACGGAAATCAAAGTAAACCTCTACAAAATCTGCGTCAGACCCATCATCCTATATGGCCATCAAATCTGGGCCATTACCGAAAAATCGAATCTAAACAAAGCACAAATAATGCAAAATAAATTCCTCAGCATTATCCTAAACAGAGGCTACGACACACCAATTCCAGAACTCCACAAACTTGCACAAATTAAAACCATAAAGCAATACAACAACACCTCCATCCAATCCACCTACAACTACACTCACGTAAATCCTGAGATAAGCAACATCGGGCCTTTCAACGGTCAAGACATCCCACTTAAAAACATCTCCAAAATCATCGGCAGACTGGTGCATTCCTAAAACATTCCCCCCTCCCTCCTCACATGCACATAGGTTTTTTGAAACCTTTCCTATAATCCCACTCAAGGCCGCATATCCCCCCCCCCCCAAAGAACCAAGTAATCCCCATCAAAGGGAAACTAGGACTCCCCAGGTACTGGAATAATCAAACTCAAGGGAACCCCCCCCCCCCTCCCAAAAGGCAGCAAGCGGATACCCTCTCTATAAATTAATCATCACCTCTGGCACCACTCTCATACAAGTCAAATCTATAAGATACATAAACTCAGTCCGAGCATACTGGGAAAAGTATGACTCCAAAAAACCCATCATACAATGCTTCCTCTGCCAAGCACACGGACACACCTCCTCAAACAGCTCCCGACCATACAGATGCCTCGAATGTGGAAAAGATCATGACACCCGCACCTGCTCCAAAACAAAAGACACCCCTGCAACCTGTGCAAACTGCAAGGGAAATCACTCAGCAAATTACAGTCAATGCCCTGCCATCCTAGCCTTTCTTCATAAGAAAGAAAACCCGTAACCCGCACACCACTCACCCCTCACCCAAACTAACCACCACACCTCCCCCCTCCCCCTCCCCCGCCCACCTACCAACCCCAACAAACTTCCTCCTCCTCATCCATCCCCATATACCCACAGGTAGTCTTAAATCAACCTCCCCGGAACGTACCAACAACAACCAACAGACAATCTCAATGTCCTTAACGCCTCGGGAGAACTTAATACTGTCCTGAACATCCTCGACCTAATTCAGAAGCACTACCTCCCCTGTACCAACACCATAGACAAAGTTAAAGAAATCATCTATACAGGGTGGTCTGTTTAAATAAGGCCACCTAAATATCTCTTCAGGTTATTGCGATGCACAAAATATTTCTTACGCAATGTGCATGGTATCAATGGACCAAATATCTGGTAAAGAATATTTTTTTTAGAAGGTCATTTTTTTCAGAAATATCAAGGTCGTCTGTGTTTTTTTATACATAACTACATTTTTTTTATTGCATCGTGTAACTGATCGAAAAATACATTCAGATATGTATAATAGCATGACCTTGAAATAACCTTGATCTTTGAAAATTAAAGTTTTACCTAGAACTGATGTCGAATATCTTCGGCCACGATTCCTGAACCTGTGAATGCGAAGAAAATTTTTTTCATCACACTAAAAATATCCAACCAAACCAGGTATATATTAAGTAATTTTTAACATTATTACATTGAAACAAGTAATTGTTTCACCTAAGAATCGTGATTTAAGATAAAGAATAAGTAGTATTTTGTGTGATATATACCAGAATGTTCGTGAGGTTAACAACATCGCCGGTTAGCACAGCGGTTAAAGCATCTGATTAGGGAGCGGACACGCTGGGTTTCGTATCCCGTCGGTGGGAAATTTTTTTTTCTATACATCATCTTTATTTTTTCAATTTCTTATATGGTTTATTCATGTGATTTTAATATTTTTTTAATGTTTCAAAAATATTGAAGTAACATTTTTAACTAAAATACATACAAAAATAGCTTTGGAGTATCTATTACTTCGTCGATTCTCTAATTGTATGTGTTCACCATTACGGTCCTGCTTAACATTCTCAATATTAAAATTCATTAACACGTTAAGTGCCCAGCTTGATTTGCTTGCCGTTCCGTTCAGGTCCCTACGGATCGGCTGCAGATTTTAGGTTCATATTACACGACCGCGATTGTCGGTACTTGCGTACTAATGTAAGAATAAATATTTTTTCAAAGGCGACATAAGTTTTTGTTCAATCAAGACTTAAAAGAAAAGAATGTAATATTAAAGAAGAGTTTCTTGCAGTGGAAAGGGTCAGCCACAATCCAAAAACAAGGGCTAGGCTCCTCTTTAAGAGGAAAGAAAGGGCCTCAATAGAAAAAATTGGTTCCCAATCCGATATTTTTTTGCGGTCTAACCGCAGTTCCCGGCACTTCTGTTCATTATCCGGCTCGTCTGTTACCAGTAGCCCTCTTGACGGCCAAGTTTGGGCCTGAACGAAAGTCTGACGCCGGTCCCTAGGGACCGGCGTGGCGTTTAACGTGTTAATCTAGTTTCTAAGCCTTGCGTCTTCAGAAATTAGGGAGGAAATGAGAAGGACTCTGAATAAATAACACGCAGCAAAGTATTGGTTTTTGTCAAATTGAAAGAAAAGGGCTACATACTACCACTATTTTGAAAGTGAGGTGTCAGGTACAAATAACCTGAGCCATTCCTTTTTATTGTAAGGTACATGAGGAAGTAATTCCCGTTTATAGTTACTTGAATGAAAGACTTATTCTGTGGACATTTATGATACGGATCAGGAAGTTCATTATTTTCGATGGGACGTATATTCGTCATCAGAAAAGTACAAACAACGAATACCAACAAAAGTCATATTCAGTCAAAAAAAAAAGGTACCGTTGTATAAACCCTTCACAATCTGCACAACGAATGGCTATATATTGTAGACATGGTCGGTCCATTCTATGCCAATCAAAATGATGCCGAGATAATGCGAATTATTCTACAAAATCCAAATGGATTGAAAACCCTCATGGAACGAGGAAACTTTTGTATTGTCGACAGAGGTTTTTGAGATGTTTTTGAGATCTCATTTAAAAGATCTTGGTTTCAGAGTTCTCATGCCTGCTTTAAAAGGTAATTGTTCTTAACTTTCAACCAAAGAGTCGAATTATTCCCGAAAAATCACGAAAATTCGTTGGGTTGTTTCTACACAAACAAGTAGACAACAAAACGTTTCCAAAAATTGCCTCTTACTTCCGAATTGCGTACTTCTTAGATTTGGAAAACGGCTGAACTCTGATGTCACATTTTCTTATCAGGTTGTTAAGGCAAGAACCCTAGAAATGACTTTATGGTACGGTCGACCATCTGTGAGTGTTCCAGCAATTTCTTCCAAGCATCGAGCTATTGTGATTTCTTTAGCGGACCGGTCTGCAGCCAACATGTGGCACGTAGGAATAAAGAAATTTAGAAGGTTATGAAGGTCATGTCATCGTTTAGTCTCCCAGGTCCAAGAAACCGTGCCATAAAGTCCTAAAGCTAAAATAACCGGAAATCGGCAATCAGGTATCGGCAACAGCAAGCCTGACCGGCCGGAATTTCCCGTCGTTAGCAAACACCCGTCCACCCGCGAGCGCGAGCGGCCCGGTTACCGCCACCAAAGACAACGCGCCTCGGGCGCATTGGAAGGGGGCAGCCAGCTTTCCGACTCTTCGGAAAATCGGGAACCGCTCTTAAGGCCCCACCCTGGGCACTTAGGAAAGAGAAAAGGGGTAGCGGTTTCCGAACACAGTCAGAATACAGTCAGAACACAGTCCGAACACAGTGTGGCGACCATGGTGCGTGGGAACGTGGGAATTTTCGGACGCGAAAATTCCATCCTTCTCAAGTGCGTACCATGGGAGGTCGGGTTGAGGGCCCGGTCATTTAAGTGACGATTGCCAGAACCTCCGCTCGACCGTTGCAGTACCCTCAAGAGTGAAGTCCCCGGATGTAGTATCTTGGGGGAGGAAACTTTCTCCATGCCCTTGTGGGGGTGGAGAACCTCCCCTGCTTTTAACGGTTTTTCGGGGACACTATTTAACGCGCCTCAGGAACCAAAAAGAAGAAAGAAAGCATTGGACTCTCGCGGAGAACGTAACGCTCCAGAGAGTAGTTAACCTATCGCGAACCATTTAATACACGGAGTTGTTGTTAACGTATTTTGTTCGCGTTTCCTTGTTGACCAGTTTTCTCGTTTTGTTTTACTTTGTTATTGTTGGTTGTTTTGTTGTTGTTAATAAACTCTATCTTGTTGTCTGTTGAACCATCATACACTACAAACATTTCTTTAACCCCTGTCACCTAAAACAGTCAGAACACAGTCAGAACACAGTCCGAACACAGTCCGAACACAGTCCGAACACAGTCAGAACACAGTCAGAACACAGTCAGAACACAGTCAGAGTCATAGCATAGATACGCGCACGTCCACGGTACGCGTCCTATACAATAAGTTCAGTTGTAAAACTTCGGAGACATAGAGTACCACAAGCAAGGAGATTGTAGTGCTAGTTATAGCAAATAGATACGCGCAACGTCCAGGTTACGCGTCTGTGATAATAAATTCAGTTGTGAAACCCAGAAGTTTTGAGTAACTTTATCAGTCCCACATCAGTGGGTGGTCCTTCGAGTTTAGTCGACACCAAGTGCAATAACCAAGAAGGATCTCGATTGGTTTAGCGAGCGAGACCTTAACACAGATAATAACCAGGATGTCGAATGAAGGGAAAGTAAAAAATACGTTCGCAATACAAGTTGAAAGCAACAATTGGAACCACAAAAAGACTCCATTTCAAACAGTATCCTCGGCAGATATTCTTGATTTTCTGGAAATGACAGAAGTAGATTTAAAAATTCTTTTCACGGAATCTTACCAATTTTCACAAGCAATTTCATATCTGGCGGAAATCGTGGACGAACACAATAATATAAAAATATTCATTGCCTAATCCAAGAAAATAATATCATTAAATTCGAAGTAAAATCGCAGTTAAAAATTTAGTTAAAAATGTTAATCCAATATTTTTGAAACATTAAAAAAACATTATTAAAATCACATGAATAAACCATATAAGAAATTGAAAAAATAAAGATGATGTATGGAAAAAAAACTTTCCCACCGACGGTATTCGAACCCCAGCGTATCCGCTCCCTAGTCCGACGCTTTAACCACTTTTTTTTTTAAACAAAGCGTTTATTGTGCCAGATAACAATCAAAGAAAACTAACGAGTACATATTTACAAAGCGGTACAATAAACTTAAAACGCTAAAAAAAAAGTATAACAAGATAATAGCTTTATGGACTAAACTAAAAGTTGTGGATACGCGCGTTGTCGTTGGTCGAAGCGTTTACGGGTGTTGGCGGAATTTGTGCGTTGGTACCTGTGTTTGGTGCCGTCTGGGGTGGCCTAGGGTAGGGTTTTCCTGCTGTGTGCTGCGGCAGCACTTGGTTCGATTGTTGGGTTGGTCGTTGATGCGCCTGATTCTTGCCGCTGTTGGTCCCTGCCGTCGTTGCCGTTTCCCCTGGCCTTCGGACATCTGGGGATTGCTTTAGCCCATGGGTTTGTTCTCTCGGTGTATGGTGTATGTCCTTTTCTGATTTTTTTTATAAATTTATGTGCTTCCGTGCTTGGACAGGGTCTTTTTTGCCCTGCGACGGTGCCGGCCGTTTTGTCTCTTGGAGACGCTTGGTTCAGGTAAAGCCGGGTATGGTTCTGGTTCACTGCCGATTTTCAGTGCTGCAAATTTGTTCGCGTCTACGAATCTGCTGTGGTTTCCAAAACTGTTTTTGTTACGCTCTTCCTCGAGCTGTTTGGTGAGGTTTGCGATTGTCGCATTTAAATTCTCTATTAATTTTAATAAGTTATCCATTTTGCTGTTTTGGTTCGATGCAGACACTTCTGTTTTCTGTGGTTGCGTGGGGGTGGGCGGCTTTTTTATTTTGCCCATTTCTGAGTTGTTGGTTGGTTTTTTATCTGGGTTGTCTTGCTTTTCGCTATGTTTGGAGCTGGGTTGAGGCGTCTCTGCAATCTGTTGTTCTTAGTGAACTGTTTTATTAGTTTTGCTGTTTGCGGTTCTTCTAGTATGCTGGTTGGGAAGCTGCATTTTGTTTTGAGTATGTCTGTTGTGTCCTGGTGGGCTATCTTGTTTGTGTCTTGTATGCTCATCGTGGAAGATGTCGTGAATGCGTCCGCTTGCGCTGGTTTGTTGTCCGATACATTTGATGGGGCGCCCGCCCTCACGTGGTCCTGGGACTCACGCTCTATTGTGATGCTTGTTTGAGTTTTTGGCACTCACTGTCCTGCGACACTCACTTTTGCGAGAGCACTGTAATAATTGGCACACACAACTTGTACACTGCGATGTCACTTGGAACGCTTTTGCTATTCGCAACCACGCGGATGCCTGAGTCGGAAGGCTGCACACTGGGCACGTCTTACATCTTCGAGGGTTCGAGGACGAATGGCGACGCTTCAACCACTGTGACAACCGGCGATGTTGTAAACGTTACGAACATTGTGGTATATATCACACAAAATACTACTTATTCTTTCTCTTAAATCACAATTCTTAGATGAAACAATTACTTGTTTCCATATAATAATGTTAAAAATTACTTAATATATACCTGCGATAAAACCAACAAGTGTAACTTTCCTCCTAATAGCAGAAACATCGAAAAAATTCGGTTTTTACTGATTTTGACAATGATGACCCACAACAAAAAATCTAAAAAAAATTGAAGACACTGACTGTTATAGTACTTTATCAGGGAACTAAACAGTAGAATAGCATGTTTTCATATTTTTGAGAAATCTGCATTTTTCCGATTTTTTTTTTTGAGTTTTTCATTTTTTACGACTACGGTTTGCAACCAAAAATCTGAAAAAATTCTCAAAAATCCTCCTTAGGATCCAAAATATGCCACATTTTTTTCAGAATTTTAGGAGGCATCAGAGTGCGGTAAATGCGCGGAAAAGCGCGAAATCCAATTTATCCTGTAACTACCCTCACGGGCAAGATAGGGGGTTGAAATTTGACTCAGAGGAGGTTTTCTTGGTCAGTTTTCGAATGGTTCATTAATCATTGAAAAACCCCTAAGGTCAGTTTTGACCATCTTAATCGGCTAGGCCCTTTTATATCCAAAATTTGTTTGACAAGATGCGTTGGATGTGCCGGACAACCGTCATGCTGATAACAATATTTATTCGTGGCTCATTTTGCAAGAATGTTGCATATTTTCTCCATTTAAAGTACCGTTTATGAAACAAGGACCAATTATTTGATTATTTAAAATGTCACACCAGACGTTTACACTCCACATGTTTATTTACATTCACTCTTTTGATTGTAGAGTCTTGGTCAAAGCCTACGATCTCGATAGATATCAGTTCTAGGTAAAACTTTAATTTTCGAAGATCAAGGTCATTTCAAGGTCATGTTATTATACGTATCTGGATGTACTTTTCGATCAGTTACACGATGCAATAAAAAAAAATGTAGTTATGTATAAAAATCGATGACCTTGACAACTCCGAAAAAATGACTTTCGGAAGAAAATATTCTTGCTATATATATGATCCACTGACACCGTGCACGTTACGTAACAAATATTGTTTGTATCACAATAACCTGAAGAGATATTTAGGTGGCCTTACTGAAACGGACCACCCTGTAGTGTCCAAACCACCAGAAATGAACCCCCTCAAAATACTACTCCGGAACGCATGCAGCCTCAAACCCAAAATCCACGAATTAGACACTTACCTGCACACATACGAAATAGACATTGCCCTAATTACTGAAACCTGGTTCCAACAAAGAGACCACCCACACATCTCAGACTACACCGTTATCCGTAAAGACAGAAATTCCAACGGAAGAGGGGTCGCAATATTCCTCCACAAAAACACCTCCTTTGAAAACACCACCCAACCCACCCTTCAAGACATCGAAGCAGTCCTGGTCAAGATAAAATCAAATCCTCCCATCATAATAGTTCCGCGTCCATTGCCGTAGCGCCCCGCGCTTACGCGTCCGCTCCGCGTCCGTTTCCGCCGCCTGATTAGTCTTAAGCACTAGGTATAGGGATTGCGGTAGTTGTAAGATTATTACGTCGTCGCTCACTCTGTAATACCTCGTCGTCCACCAACGTTTTGTCCCTAGCCGTCAGCTCAACCCGCGACAGCCGGCCGGGACACTCCGGAGGCCACCGCCGGACCAGCGGGCAATCCCCTCCGTAATAAATGGCTATTACCTGACCCCGGCATTTCGCTTATTTCTACCCCTCTGTCCTCTCGAAGAACCCTGGCATGCTCGAGCATCCAGCGAGAGGGCATCCCAAACGAAACGCAACGTTACAAAAGCTATATCTATTTTATTTTTCATGTTAATAGATAGTTCTAAGTTTTAAAGAAAAACATGCTGCTCCATTCCTGCAAAATCTAATGTTTATAAAGATTCATTTAAACACCTTACTGGCTACTATTCAGAAATTGGAAACCATAAGATGACCATTATATCATTCAACAGGAATATATGTGCAATATATAGTTAAATTAGAAAACATCCCTGGTGATTGCAGAGAGAAAATTAAGAAGAAAATAAGTACTATGTTACAGAAAAAAATATAGGATTTATGGAATTAAGACAAATTTCATGTGTTTTTAACGGTGAATTTGTAAAAGAACTGATGTATGTGCCACAACACTGCTTGAGTAAATTTAAATATGCACCGATAATGTCATGTGATATGGAGCGGTCATTTTCGGCGTAAAAATTAATTTTTGCCAACAAACGACACCAACTAAAGCCATCAAATTTAGAAAAAATGCTTATAATTTACTGTATTCTAAATATAATACATCAGAACACCTGTAAAACGTTTGTTTTATACTTAACACTTAATATAGTATATGCATACTTAATATCGTGTATATTTGCATTTTTCGTGCATAAATGTCATATGCTTTATGCATATTTATCGTGGATAAACATCCGCAGTCTTATAATAACATATCTGTTCCTAACTTTTGAAAATCTATAAACCTGCTATTAAATTCATTAAAAATATCTAATATATTTTTCCGAAATTGAGAAAAATTTGCATCAAGAAATTCATCTTTAATTTCGTGGCAAGAAGGAAAATGTGTCAGATCTTCTTTTTTAATTTGTGTTGCAAACATTACTAATTTTTTGCGGAATCCAGTTACATGGCCAAACAAATTAGCAATGTTTTAGTCTCTCCCTTGTAAACATACATTTAGTGAATTAAGGTGACCCGTCATATTCATTAGAAATGCTAATTCACACAGAAATTCTTTGTCCTCTAATTGTACAATTCCATTAGCCGAAATGTTAATGCCTTTTCCGCGAGTGGTGTCATGTAACGGTACTAACGCAAGGAGCTCGATGATTCGTAGAAAAATCGAATTGCATCATACGAACAACAATCAAAAGCTAGTTGAACAATGTCATTTACATCTGTGCTTTCATACAAACAAAACGAAAAATATGCACAAGTTTGAACTGAAGTACGGATTTTGTCTTTCAAATAAACGCCCATATTAAATAATGCCCTTATTTAAATAATGTCTGGATACCGTGCGGCGAGCCAAAGCAAATTGAAAAAGAAGATTGACACATTTTCCTTCTTGCCAAGAAAGGTGAATTTCTTGATGCAAATTTTTCTCAATTACGGCAAAATATATTAGATATTTCAAATGAATTTAATACAGTGAGCAAAATTGGTTTAAACGCACGTAAGAAAATAAAAAATCACTGCGAGAGACACGCAGACGAACCCGGTGCAAAACCGTGGAGCTGCTAGGAGGTGGTATAACAGCGCCGATGAACCCAATGTGAAATTGGGAACCCGCTAGAATGGCACAGTTTACGTGGACGAACCCAATGCGAAATTGGGAAGCCACTTGGTTGGAGAAAATCTCTGTTAAACTATGGTATGTCGCGCACGAACCTGATGTGAAATCAGGGAGTCGCTAGGATAGTTAGTCCTCTTAGGCCTCTTAACTAGTATAATTTAATTGATACAATCCGAGCGGTAAGATTGTATCGTGTGGGAACGTTCAACCAGATATTAGATTAGGATATTGGGCAATAATTAAGGGTTCATAGATCGTACGATTTACCAAACAACATGAATATATTCTGATTTGAATGTGTATTACAAGTGTTGGGATTATGCGCAAAGCGAACCACATGTAACCGTATGTATGTATAATATATGTATATAAAGACATTTATTTAATGAAGTATATAAAAGAACATATTAAAGTACAAAAGTACACGCGCTTCTCTAACATTCAAACACACGCTGTACGTCCGAACGCGTCTATAATTCTACAAAGGGGACGCGAAATGATGCGAAAAAAAACTGCTGCCCAAAAACTCGCCTCCATTCTCGCCGGACGCCCACTGGCTCCGCCACCGCTTATGGACCGAACAATCCTTCAACAAGTGTTAGTGTCGCAATTTTATTGAATGTAAGTGTACAATAAAAGTATTGTTATCTAAGGTGCACGGTGTTGACGCACTGGCAATGCGGAGTCTAAGAGCAATCGTTAAATGCTAAATAGAAGTATTACCGAAATAGCGGAATCTATAAGGTTAACTTGATTCGGAGGGGACTTTAACCCGACCTCGCTAGAACTGACTCTTATGGACGCGACTCCATGTGACTGCACGTTACTGCACAGTTTCTGACCAAAGAGGATATACCCCAAAAATGAGAGGGGGTGTCTGTTTTAAACTAGGGTCGCATACTCGTAGTTGTCGTTACGAGTGAGTTGAAGGTTTGCAGCTGGATCTTTGTTTATGGGGCTAAACGAAGGGTTAGCCAGGATGTTTCCTATCAGAAACTATCTTAACAGATTCCAGAAGGGTAGAAGAATATTAGGAAATCGTAAGGTACTGTTATTGAATCATGCTTCGTGCCGGCTGCGTTCAGCCGGAGCATAATCATCCCTTCTATAAACAAAGGGGTCGGTTGGGACATTTTTCGTTCCCAGGAAAGGGGTTAGAAAAATTCTAATCAAAATAAACGCGGAGAAACTTCTCCATACGTAAGAAAGTCATGCTTTTAATTTGATGTAAAAGAAAAAATGGCGAAAGGAAAACCTGCAAAGTCAGTAATTATAATTTTTAAAAATAGAGGGGGGGGGATAACAAAACGAGAACAAAACACAATCATAAGTGAAGTGACCGACGTCTGACACGTCCACAACCGTGCAATCGCGTAGTACGCGGACAGATTGTTCGAACGAGCTCACGGTTTCCCTTCGGGTCGAATCGAGACGATCGGACTTCGCACGATCGCTGCTATTCTGCCGCCACCTCCACAGAGATTACTCGGAGGCCACGTATCGTGCCGAAGAGTAAACTCCTTGGTCGCGTGAAGTAACAGGGGTCTCGTGTGCGTCTCCACCTGGGCTATTTGTACGAGGATTCCGCCAAGTACCTGGATGGTCTGATAGATTCGACTTCGATCGATCACGAGGTACGAAACGAGTCGTTCAACCGTCGCGACGTCGGGCATACGGGTCGAATTATTGCGATCGGACCTTGCACGATCACTGTCATTCTGCCGCTACCTCCACGGAGATTGCTCGGAGGCCACGCATCGTGCCGAAGAGTGGACTTCTTTGTCGCGTGCAGTGACAGGGGTTTTTAGTGTGCGTCTTCAACCAGACCACTCGTACGTATCTGCGGCCGAGTGCACGGATGGTTAGACAGGTCACGAGCTCGCATATCGAGAGGCGCAATCAAGATCTAAGAATCGTTCTAATCAAATCAAATACAATCAAATACATAATGAGCGAGCGTCGTCACGCGTAAGAAGGTCTATTTATGCGTTACGAAGGTTCGGTACGGATTACCGAGATCGAGACAAAGCGAGCAAATCGCAAGCGTCGTCACACGTACGACGCAGTCTGTTTACGTGTTACGAGGGTTCGGTACGAATTACCGCTTCCCGTTATTCCGCGCGTCGGTATTTATTGCCCTAAGCATCGTAATAAATCACGGGCCACACTGTACGTAAATAATTTTTCTCAGAATATACTGACTTTTGGTTATTCAGACTTTGTCTCCAATATTTTATTTATCTCGCCCAAACCTTACCGCTTTCTAGTGCCTGGAGGTACGAATCCACCTCCTTCGCGAATTGACACGCGTAAGGAAATTCAGGGTTGTAACCGGCCCCCGCGAAATAGTAAAGATTAATCTCGAGAAACCGAAAGAGAGGTAAAATTAAGTAAGTATAGGCAAAGCGTAGAATGTACGGTTACAACTGATTGGGTTTTCCGAATGGATGTGAAACTGATAGAGAGAGAATGAGAGTGCGAGAGAGAAAAAAATGAAAGTGGGCCTCGGATAAAAGGAACGAAAGCAAGGGCTGTGATGTCACAAGAGTGAGACACGCGAGCGAGTGTGTTTTCGAGAAGTTGCAGGTTCTGAAAATACAATAAAAGACGTTAGCCTAATCGGTATCGAATTATTCTACTCGATACGTTACACCCAAGGTGTAGCAATTCCATTAAAATATTCCTACAGTATTTAAAAAATTTTTAATATAAAAAAAGTTGTAAAAAGCAAAATTTATTTTTTACGTCATGTAGTAAACTAATAGTTATAACTTCTAAAAAAAATTCAAGTTGCATGATCCAATATTAAAAAGGTTACGGTCTGTTTAAGAGTGTTCGAATATTATTACGAGTGACTGTAGTATGTGAAAAGAATATTGAAAAAATTGCATTTCCAAAAATTGTTAAAAATATACATGATCCGACCCACTGATTTGAAACAGCTTTGCGGATTTTTATGATTCTCTAAAATTCATTACAAATTATGTAAAAGGTTAGTCGTTGTAACATGTGAAGAAAAAAAATTTAATTTGTAAGAACGTGGTCCCTCTAGAAGCCGTAAAAGAAGGGTACCACTTCGTATTTGAGAGACACGCGACGGCAACCAGTAGCTGAAATCGCTGCTATCTATCACGTGAACTTTATGTTTACGTCTTCTGCCTCGTCTCCTTGAGAAGACTATAGTAGCGAAGTCTCTGACTTGGATTCGACTTGGAATAATACATTTTCTTATTAATAACCTTTTAATAAACGACGAATGGCGGCTAAAACTACTTGGGAGTTACTCAAGAGAGTGTCTTTGACAACATAAGTCAAGGTCATGGCCTTTGGAGCATTTTCCCCTAAACGTAAGTTCTACCAAAATGGTTGGACTAACTGAAAACTAAGACCGAGCAACAATAACGCGTATTGAAAAAAGTTGTTTAGAATTGTGTATCTGACATTTTTCAAGGCCATAAAAATCGAAGAGCAAGACCCTTTTATAAATAATTACCAACTGTTTTACCACATTCATTTGTGCAAAAACACAGAAATGTATCACAAGTAATTTTATACGAATAGCTTACACGGTATAGATTGACAGAGAATGAGAGGATAACTGCTATGATGGACACTAAATATGAATACATCAAGTTGCTCGAGAGACTGCCAGTCAACCTCCGTTCACGAATTTGTAATGTTCCAGTGTGTTGATCATCCGCAGATGCAAGACGAATAAAATACGCAATAAAAGTATAATGAAATGTATACCATTGTTACTTAAATATTTGAATGAAGATACCAACTCAATAGCTCGCTGGTGTAATTCCACAGCTGATTGTACGTCTATTTGTTCCGACGTAACTGACTTTACCATATTGTTAACTGCGTTTTCTATACGGTAACTGAAAAATAAAAGTATATTAACATTATTTGATCAATAACATACTTGTAATTAATAAAATAATAATTAATAATTATAATGTGCAATGTGTAGTGACTAATATGATATAGTTAAAGTATATGGGCAGTGGTAATGAAAGAAGGACATGCTAGGGCACGTGGATATGGTATAATTTTATTTGCAGAAGATGAAAAGGTTAAACTTCACCTTGGCAATGCAGAAATTTTTAACTTTTTTTTTTTTAATATAGACCTTGACGAGAAAATGTTAAAAATCGAAAGATTTTCATCATTTTTGACAGGTAAGGGAGCCGCCATGCTGGTGTGTGCTCACCATCGCGCGTCGTTTGACGAGCGGAACCGCTGGATGGCAGCACAAGCACGCGGTCGTAGGGGCTCTATTCCCCCACTCCCATATGTGTAGAGTGGGGTTCGGCGGAAGCCGGTAATCGCCGAGCTCTTGCTCTAGCCCTGTCTCTTACAAGAGAGGCCATGATCTTCGGGTCAAGGATTCTGTTGAAACTTTGCACACTTATAGATCTCGTTCTTCTGTTCACGAATATATACCATTATAGCGGCAGATACTCAATAGTTTTCGAGATATTGACGATCAAAGTTTCATTATTTCATATGTAATGCCGTATTTTTTCTATGCTACAACAGGATTCGTTTCGGCGCGACCGGACGGACGTGTTCCCCAGACAGACGCTATTCTTTCTTCCTCCTCTGGCAATCCTCCGTTTATTCAACCACGAGGTGCATCGTGGCGGCGCGTGGGCAGCCGTTAAACGAGTTCCCGACGACTCCTCTGGGGAATTCGGCCCACACGGTATGTAGGGCGACGATGTATTTCTCCCTCAAGAGGATATATGAAGCTTCGGGGAAGGTACCGATGAACGTAGCCTACTCTACGTTTATATGGAACCACGTGGTTAGGACTTTAATAAATTCACTGACTTTGTAGTTCAACGAGAACCATTAATTTGTGCTTTATTTGCAACTATAACTACGTCCGTCGTATCGGTACGACGGAAAATATATACAACGTGGTAAGCCTCGTAAAGCAGTACAACTGGATGTGTTCAATAAATTTACTTTATTAAATGTAAAAAGAATGCATATACCTTGGTAAGCACTTTCTATTACACAGAATTATTATAGCAACACTCATTTACAGTTAATGTAATATTTTCCGATTTTTGGCACTCCAGGAGTGCGGCCATGGCAAAATTTTCTTACAAAAATCTAAATTTCTTTACTAACGCATATATAACGGTAATTATTCACAAAAAATGAAATTTAACAATAAAATTAATAAATTAAAAAAAATTAACAATATTTGTGCATAAAAATAATTGTTAAGATTAATAATATCAATTTCCTCCCAATATGCAATATAGCGAAAGGAATTTATCGTACATCGTGATACACACGTGTAGTGAAATGTGTGTGTTTCGACTTGTCCGTCGAAATAGGCAGTATAAAAAAAAATTTTTTAAAATACAAAATTAATCAAACAAGTTTTAGATAAAATACACTATATCTTTTGCCTTTTATTCGAAATCGGATGAAGCGTAAGAATTTATCTGTATCTTTATCTCTCAAGCGCCTGGTTTGAAGATTTTATTTGACCTGTCTCTCCGATAATTTTCTGGTTATCTTCGAGATTTATTTGATATTTATATTTACTTACGGATTTATCTTTAGTTACTAAGTCCCAAAGTATGCGTCAGATTTTATTGGAACAAATACATACAAAATCTTGTGGCTTAATTGAATCCAGATGTCGCGCGAGATTTATCGGTTATCTTTATCCGTTATTTGACGGTCGATTTGGCCAGATTTATTTGACGCTTTTATTCGTGACGAGTATTTCAAAGAGATAAAAATCACATGCATCTTTATTCGTTATTTTTATTTGACTTCAAATAATCAACCTCTTTATCCGACGTAGCCAAGTCGTAATACGTAAGTATGTACTACGGTAAAGTAACTCCCATTAACCACTTCGCGACCACGGACGAGTTATCTCGCGACGAAATACCGTGAGTACGATAACCACAGACAAGTTATCTCGCGACGCAATGCGCTTGCGCTGTGCCACAGACGAGTTATCTCGCGACCAACCTATAAACGAAACTTGTTCGCGAGATAACTCGTCTGTGGCATAGTGCAAGCGACGTTGCGTCGCGAGATAACTCGTCTGTGGCACAGCGTAAGCGAAATTGCGTCGCGAGATAACTCGTCTGTGGTTATCATACGCACAGTATTTCGTCGCGAGATAACCCGTGCACATCTGGCCGCTAGATTCGAAACCAGGGTGTAGGGATTAACTCCAATGGTTCATATACAATTGTCCCATCGGACGGCCTGTACAAATGGTACAAATGAAGCAACAACATTTATATGGTTTCTTTTGTTAAGAAAAGAGGAAACTTTTTGAAATGAACCGAATCATTTCATCTGTTCATTCTAATTAAAAAATTGATTTCTGTATTCAACAAATTTATTTAATTCATTACATTAGAGATTTTTATTTTTATGAATTTCCTTAAAACACGGGAGACATAAAGGCGGCTGATTTTCGCAGAGATCACAAAATGTTGTAACACGTTTGCTTTTTCTCGCGGCCACAGAGGCACCCATTTCTTCAGACAATTTTCGATAGCATTCTCTACATCGTTTACGGACTTGTGATGCTGGGCCTAAATATATTTCTAGGAAATGTTTGTCGTTTCTCATTGTTTGCACCCGCGGTATTTCGTCAGCTAATAATTACTTTGTTAATAATTATTTCTCTAAATTTTAATAAGCTCATATTTCTATTACTCAATTGCTTATGTATATAGTGTGCATTAACAATTGCTGTACCGAAAATTAGTTGGATCACAATTTTTTGTATCATTTGATCGTTTTTCTAAGACAATTATAATAAGACGACAGTTGGTCTGATAAATCAACGCCTTTCTTTGCGTTATTGTAATCAAAAACGAGATCTGGTTTGTGTTTTCCTGGTTTTCCTTCCATTGATCTACAAGTATGATTTTTGCAACTTGTTATCATACATACAGTTCTTTTATGGGTCCATTTGAGGAATTTTATTCCTGAACGATTTTCGAAAGAAATTATTTCCCCACTTTTTTGCCTTTTCTTTATATCTGGCGGTAAAAATTTCCGATTTTACTGCACTGTGCCACAAAAGTATGTTGCTTTTTGCAATAGTGATTGCGCTAAAGATATACCAGAATAATAGCTATCTGCATACAATACGCGACCTTCAAATAATAAGCCATTCATAAGTTTGGAAACAACATCATACGCATGTCCATTTCTTGTAGATTCATGTTTTTTCCGGTGGGTTTCATAAAAATCACACGAACCCAACACTCTGTTCATGGAGTATGTTCTGTCGCCCGGCGGGGCATTTTTAAATAATCATTAAACGTTGGTCGCATTTGCCAGTTGCGTTATTTGCCTCTTGCTACTCGTTTAAAATGTCAAGAACCATTGTGCTCCACGGAAAATTGTCTGTGCTATTGTTAATATTTGGCATGTAACTTTCTAAAAAGAAAACCGAGTTATTTACATCGTGCGTCCCTATGGGTAATTGCACTAAGGGGGGAGTGTGTGGGGCCGGTGTCACCACTGCGCGTGCGCCGCGCAGTGAGGACTACCGCGCCTGCGCACAATGGTGCGACAAAAAGATCGTGTCGACGAGCGCGTCGCCGATCCCACTCGTTCTACATTTCTCGGCTTACGACGACGTGTCGTCGGGTCGATATACAGGGTGAGTCACCAAACGTTAGCACCTCAAATATCTTTGTTGTTTCTAAAGATACGTAAAATATGGTAAGGACAAAGTTGAATGGTACAATGGGGCTGACACGATGCAAAAAAAATTTTGTTTTTATGTCATTTTTTGGAGATATCAAGGTCACCTTGACTTTTTTAAATGGAACCACACTTTTTTAAACACCTACAATGATAGTCCCTTTCATTAGGAATTCAGTGAC
>CM052114.1:5456463-5474240 GCA_028454245.1 Halictus quadricinctus | reverse complement strand
CGATCGTGTAATTCTCCATGACTAAACCTCAATACTTCTTGATGCCAGTTGCGAAAGAATAGTACTCGTCAGTTCATTCGTCAGGTCATTTTGGGACACCCTTTATATCCATGGCTAGTCGCTCGAAAGGAAAACCCACATTCTAAATCTGTAACAATCCTTTTCGAACATCACGTGGGCCCTTTCTTGACTCGCAAACATTTCAGCAACGACACCACTTTTCGACGTCTTTAATACAATTATCCCAGAAACCCTTTTCCTAATTCTACTCAACCTTTTGCTTACGCCAAAATAAGCACCAGAACAAGAATCGTGAGTTTTCTGACCGCCCGCGAATTCCCATTTTTTAAAAAGTAGATCATTCGTAATATGAATGAAGTCCCAAATAAGAAAATAGAACCTAGCCTTTGGTGACAAAGAAGATAAAATTTCTCTAGAAGGTTTCTCTCCAGATCTTTTACTATTCAGAACCAGTTCTAAATCGCCGTCCTTCTGCTGGGAAGTAATCCATTCCTGTTCATCAAAAGAATTGCTACCCATACGAAAAATAGGAACCTCCTTACTCCGAGAACTCTTTTCTTTTTGTTCCAAGTTAATGCAGAATGCAGAAGCACAAAACTGATTAAAAATTGTCTAAACTCCTGCTTCTCTTCTTCATTCAAACTCACTGAATTGCTTACAAATAACGATATCAAGTGCTCGGGCAGATCAGACTGTTCCCCGTTACCGGTTAAGGCTATTCCATAAAGCTTCGAAAACTCATAAAAATTGTCCCCTTCATTCACGATATCGATCTCATTAACTTCAATTCTCTTCTGAAGAAAATTAACACCTACATTTGCAGCATCCAGTTCGCCAACTTCAGCTTTCTCCTCCGCCTGCCTGTCATTGCTGACAACGCTACACTCGTAACCTATAAGGTAAATGTCCCAGTATCCGGACTTTTAAGGAATAGAGTAAAACCACCATAAAATTGAACCAGTTTTGTTTAATTTGAGAGCTAATGCAAGGTAATTACTGAAAGTTAGGACAGTCAAATCTCTAAATCATGTTAGGCGTATTTATTTTGATGATTATACGAAAAGGTGCAGTGTCTCAGTTAGCGGACAACCTAAGAGCGTATGTCCCAGTAACTGAATTACATTGTCCCATTAACCGAACATAATATGTACGACATTACCTGTTACTTATTCAAGAAGATTTATACACATTTTTATGTATAGTGTTACGTTTTCTTTTTATATAAACAAAAATTCGTTTAATTTGTAGTACTAGAAAGCAATTATTCAAAGAAACGCATCTTATTGATGTTATTTATATGATATATTTGAGCATAAATTTCTAAATTTGTTTTTTCTTTATGTTACAAAAATGAAAACAATTTTTATTCTTTTCAACCAGAAATTATAATTGTACAATTGCTTAAAAAGAAAATTAAGATGCTATACAGAAGTTAAAAAGTTATGAGGAATCAGAATTACTCCGTTGATTATTAAATATCTAATTATTTTAATAGAATTTTTAATTAAAAGTATATAGTTACATATTTTGATTGTAATCATTCTAGAATCAAAATAATTGTATTTATTGTTTACTTTATTCATTATTAGACACATTTAAATTGCTCATCTTTGCTCGTTTTTGCGTTCCCTTTCCTCTTCTATTTTTCTTTTTCTTTCCAATTGTAACTTTTGTTTTTCTTCAATTAAATTACTTTCATGTTCCAGATCCTTTCTCTTTTTAATTATAATTCCTTTCTTTTTTTGTTAGGATTATAGCTTTATTCTTGCGCAGTTTACACAGAAGGCAGTATAGACGGATTACGTGATTAAATATCGACAGGTACAATTTGTATCGACAGATTTTAAGCGTTAGATCGAAAAACGTGTTCGCTGGTTAACGGTAGAAGATAGAAGAAGAAAAGCGTTCGATAAAGAGATCGATATATACCACGAACAACGCTCGGAACGCGACGCATGCGCGGTGCATGCTCGATCAATCGAGTGCGCGCGTAATTGGAACAACTAACTCTAACATTTTTTTTCTTCAATTAAAAGTTTATTCTTTCGTTGCTCCTCTGCTCTCTGTATTCTAGTCTCTTTTCTTTTTTGCTTTTTCTGCTCAAGTTTATCCTTTTCGTTTTCTTTTTTTTTTTTTTTTTTGTAAAATGTGCTATCAATTCATCGGAAATGGCCACGCATGGAATTTTTTCTGTGCTCTTTTTTTTCGAATGTGATTTGATAGTTTTCGGGGTCAAAAAAGGCAATTTTTACAAATTGCAGAAGAAAAAAAGCAGAAGATATATCTTTTTCATTATTATTTTCATCTGAAGATTTTTCAGTAAACTGAGTTTCACGTAGCTCATCAGCTATTTCTATTGCAAGATCTGAAAGCGAAGTACTTATGCAAATCTAGTAAATGTATGTACATACTTATATGTATAAAGATACATACTGTTTTCAAGGACCTTACAACTATCTTCATTATAAACAAGATGGGAAATATTTTGTATCTCTGTGATTTTTATATTCTCTTGTATTTCAAGTACATGTATTTCTTCTTGAGTTATTATGGGAATATTGTCTATTGTTTCACTGTTGCTTATGTCTAGCTTTTGTTCGCCTTCATGTTTTACATTTTGTATGTCTTCTATGATAGGTAGAGAAACTATTGCTTCTCCTAAAAATATAAACGCCGTTAATTTATAGATTCTATAGATGTATATTGTATGTGTTTTTTCCGTATTAAATTATATATAATATAATTAAGCACCAGATAATGCTTTCATGGTTGTCCAATAATCGAAAAGAGCCTTATTTTTTGTTTTGCACGGAATTCCATTTAATTGGGCCTTTCTTAAATCTTCTAGTACATTTATTTTTTTACATGAAGCCTACATGCTTCTGATATTGTGTCTTATCATTATTCGAATCAGTATTCGTATTAATAGTTCCCATTGACGGAGAGTTTGATTAATCGCATGGTGTAGAAAACTTATCATAATTTATAGCATCCCCTGAGAACGGATACAAACCACAGGCACGGAAACCGTTTTTGGCTATATCTGCAAAATTTACATTATCTACAGCTATTTTTAATATATGAGCAAAATTATCCTTAGTTAATTGTTTAGGAGCATTATCAATTCTCCACTGATCCATACCTTTTTTAATGGGTGAAAAGCTGCTACATTTCATGGTTGCAGAATATGTGTAGCATTTGGATATAACACTATCAATTCAATGCCATGGTGCTGACAATAATTTGCTAGTGGAAGTGTTAGGTGGGATGAGTGTCCATCTACATACAAAATAACTGAACGTTGAATGTTATTGTTATCTAGCCAACGAGAAAATCCTCAATATTTCCACAAAAAAAGTAACATATGCTACGTGCAGCTACGTGCGAAACGGTCAGTTTTACTGGTACAACTCAACGGTCCCCTACTGGTACATTGAGGAAAATGTTGTCTCAATATTAAATCTTATAATTTTATAGTAAAACAATTAATTTTCTTGTACGTTCGAATATTTGATTTACATATTAATGTACATATTATTACATTAATGCATTCTTGTAATATGAAATATCAGATATAGTGAAATATTCACTTAATAAATTAGTGAGATTTCTTAGTAAAAGCTTAAGAAATTCTTCAAGATTTGTTATGGATATGACACACGAGTCAAAATAATAATTTTTAACTAATAAGTTTTAATTTTACATAATGATTATTTTAATTTATATTAATGAGTATATTAATATTAATTAATTTATACTATTATTAATTTATATTTCTACTTTATGCTACTAATTTTTCTTTTTAATTATGTTACGAAGTAAGGTAAAAAATAAATGAAATTTGTATTACTGTCCAGTTACCGGTACACGGTCAACCACTGGGACATTTACCTTACCCTTCACAAGCGACACCGCCAACGTAGTGTCTATTACAAACTTCTGCGCATCTTCGGTAAAAAAAAACTTCACATAAATACCGTTACTTGAAAAATTATCTGAAGAACGGGGATTTTGTGTGCGTACCACTAACGAGATTTCCACAACCCCCTATACATAGAGCCCTTCTCGTTTCCCGATGGAGGAACTACTCTTATACTACTCTTCTACTCTTATTTTGAAACCGTGAACCTTCCGAGTTCGCAACAAAACAATTATACGAAAAATGTCCGGGTTTTCCCCGGTTGTATATATATATACTTTATTTTGTTGCCCTCAGGGTTATAATTCAATTCACATAACCTACTCCTTCCTTTCTCACGCCGCTCTTACCCTAACCTTAACCTATCTTAAAATTACCTTACTTTCTAATATCTTATCCCATATCTTATCTCCTATATCTTAACCTAAAAATGAAACTAAAACTAAACATACAAATAAACTCTAGTAGCCACACCAACAGTATTCGAGAAAGAGAGAGCAATATTGTACTAACATACGTATAAAAAGAAATACATAATGTTACATGAACTATGAACTATATAACTTAGACTACTCTTAACACTCCTGTCAATCACCTCTCCTCACACACAGACATACACACACATCCACGCCTCCCCTTCCCTAGCCAGCGGACCCCCTTTTCCGGTCACTCACCATTCATCCCAATCCTCCTATATTTTCTCTTATTTCGAATTTATTGTTTAACTTCTAAATTTTTCCTTCATTCATCCCACTTCTCCAAAACTTCTTCCACCCCTATTCTCTCTTCATTCGTCCACCTTCCTCAACCACTCCTCCCCTTCCCCCTCGTCCCCTAGCACTTCCCCCACCATCCCCTGCCATCCTCTTCCTTCATTCCCTCCCATACACATTTCCCATACGTGTTCCCCCGTTTCCAACTCCCACCCACATACCCTACACATTTTCTTATCATCCTCCATCCAATACTTTCCACCTCTCATCCCATTACCCATCCTGTACCTAGCTACCCTTTGCCATCTGCTCTCCCCCCATCCTTTCCTCAAATATCCTGGTACCCCCTCTCCCTTCACTATCCCATACCATTTATTGTTCCTTGCTCTTCCTATCTTTTCCCATCTCTTTCCCTTCTGCTTCTCCTTCTCCCTATTCACTATCTCCCCACTCACTATCTCTATCCTCTCCTCCATCATTTCTTCCGCCTCCTCTGCTGTCCAGCCCCTCTCTTCCCAGAAACCCCGTCGCTCCTTCTCCCACCCACCTACCGCCCCTCCCCTTCTTCCCCTTACCTACCCCCAACACAGTCTTGCCAGCTCCCTCCATTTCCCTCCCTCAGTTTCTTTTCGAAACCCCATGCCCTTAACCCTGCTCTCCCCCTCAACAGCTCCCTTTGCAACTCTTGCCTGACCATGTACCCCGGCGTGCACCTCTCTACCCCTAGCACCCACCTGAGGTACTTATCCTGCATTCTTCCCAGCCCTTCCCACTCCTTCCATCCCCAAATTTCCACCACATAGCTGACCACCGACCATACTAGCTTGTCAAACAACCAGATCCTCGTTCCCCAGTCGTTCCCGAAACTTCTCTTCCCAATTCCCCACACCTGCCCCATTACCGCCGCCCCTTCCTAATCCTATCCTCCACATGTTTCTTCTGTCCCCCATCCCTCATGATAACATACCCTAGGTATCTAAACTCATTCACTTCTTCCAGCACCTTGCCTTTCCATCTCCAAATTATCTTTTTCCTCCTACCTCCCCCTCTTCTACACCTCATTACCTTTGACTTTTCTACGTTCAGCTGCAGTTTTCTCTCCTCCAGATATTTTTCCAACCGCCTAATCATTCCCTTCATCCCCTCCTCCTCCTCCACTACCATTGCCACGTCGTCCGCGTACGCCAGTGTGCATATTTTCCTTCCCCCTAACTTTATTCCCCCCAACCCCCGTTCTCCAGCACCTCGTCCATGTCCGCCAACAGCAGCATGAACAATAGCGGGCTTACCAGGCACCCCTGTGTCACCCCCCTTGCCGTCCAAAAACTTTCCCCTTCCTCTTCCCCCACTCTAACCTTACTCTTCGTCTCCTTCAAAATTTCCTCGCACCTCTCGACCAGCTCTTCCCTTACCCCCCTTGTACTCATTGCCCTTACCAGTACTTCCCTATCTACTGAATCGAATACTGCCTTCAGATCTACGAAGAAAATCACCATCTTCCTCCATCTTTCTCCTCACCTGTCTGTCCATTAGATAGTTCAGCACATTCCATTAGATGTTATCCAGGCACCCCACTCCCTTCCTAAAACCCGTCTGGCTCGTGGGCAACAATCCCTTTACCTTCACCTCCTCCCTCAACCTCTCTGCCAGAATTGCTGCGTATACCTTATACGCTGTTTGTAGTAGCGTAACCCCCCTGTAACTTTCCACATTTCTGCTGTCCCCCATTTCTTCGCAATTGGTACCACTATCCCCACCGACCACTCCTCCACCCAGCCCTCCTCCCCTCCATACGCTATTACACACCCTCCACAGCCACTCTTCCACCTCGCTCCCTCCATACTTCCAAACTTCATTCCTGATCCCATCCCGTCCCGCCGCTTTTTTCATTTCGCATTACCTCCCATTTTTCTATATCCCTTTCCCTGTCATTCCTTCTTCTACTTTCTCCACCCATCCTCACCCTCCACTCCACCCCTCCCAGTATTTCCCTGAAGTGCTCATTCCATTCATCCATTTTTATTCTTTCATTCACCCAAGTTCTCTTCCTCCTTTCCCTGTTCACTACCTACCACACCTGCTTCTCCGTTTTTACACCCTCTAATTCCCTTTCCCATCTAACTCTCTCCTCTTTCTTTTTCTCCTCACACTTCATTCTGTACTTCTTCTTCATTTCCCTATATTTCATACCCTCTTCCCCCTTTTTCCTCCATCTCTTCCAGTTTTCTATCCAGATCCCTGTTCACGTATACCCCTATTACCCTCCACCAATTCTCCCCCATCTTTATTCTCGCCATTATTATACCCTTCTTCCCTTCTATTTCTCCTCTATCTATGTCTAACTCCTTCCTCACCCCCAATGCCAAACCCTCCATTGCCCTCCCCTTCTTTTCCTCTCTCCTTGCCCATTGCATCTCCCAGTAAAACTCCCTCGGTAGCTTGTCCCTCACCCTGCTCCATCCCTTCTCTTCTACCCACATCTCCACTAATATTAAGTCATTCTTCTAGCCCTTTCTAAAACTCCTCGTCCTTATTCATCAGCCCTGCCACATTCCAGAAACCTATTTTATTCCCTGAGCTCTTCCTCGCCCTCTTCCTCCTTTCCCCGATTCCCCATCCCCCCTGCTTCCTTCCCTATTCGTTTCCCTGTCCCTCCATCCATTTTTCCTCAATCTCATCCCATTTTTTCACCTTCCCATTTACCCATAATTTCATGTACCCTATCTGCACATTCCTTTCGTCCCTCCCTTCTTTTTCCGCTTCCCTTTCTATCTTCCATCTTGCCCTCCTCTCCTCTTCCTGTAGGTCGTCATCTATCCTTTCCACTTGCCCCCTAAGCTTTTTCTTCCCCTCCATTACCCTTATTTTGTTCTCCCTGTCCGCCAATTTCACTAGCACCATCCCCCTTCCGTCTATTCCTACCTTCCCTACCTTACTAAACCCAATAATTCCCTCGTCTTTCAACTCCATTTTTTCGCACGGTCTCCTGATTTCTTTTTTTATGTCATTACCCTCCACCTTTATCCTCCTAATAACGACGTTATTCCTGTTCTCCTCTCTTTCCCATTCTCCCTTTGTTCCGCTTTCCTCCCCCCTCTTTCCTCCTTTCCTTTTTCCCTATCCAATCCTCCACTTTTTCCAGTTTTCTCTCTACCCTTTCTATCCTCTTATCTGCTTTTTCTCCCCCACCCCCTTCCCCTCCCCCCACCCCATTTCCTCTATTCTCTCCTCTGCCTTTACAACCCTTCCCTCTATACTTTCTATCCATTTCTTCATCCTTTCCCTATTTAACTCCTCCTCCCTTCTCTCTTCCCTCCATTTCTCCCTTCCCCTCCTCCACTCCTTTATTAGCTTTTTCCCTTCCTCCCTTTCCCCTCTCATCTCTTCCCTCATCCTCCTCACCTCCACCATTCACTCTCCGTTCACTTTTAACTTCCCTACTGCTCCTTCTCTCACTCCCTCACCCTAAGCCCTTCCTCACTTTTCTATCTCTACACCCCACTGTAGGGATAGAAGACTTTTTTAACACCACTCTTTCTTACAAAACTCTCGCTCAACTCACTCTCACAACAGCCTCTCATGCCCGCAGCTCCAACAAATAACCCTGCTGTTTCCGCGATCCGCATTGTAGTTCCGTGGTGGAGCACTATTCTGACCAATCTGAAAATTCTTACGCTGATACTGAAAACTCACCTGCAACTAATTATCACCAGGACTACAATTATCGGAAGGAATTGTCGAAGACGGTATCCTTTCATAAATGAAATGAACAACGCTCTAGCGGTACAACGCTTCTACCCTCAAAGCTATTTCTAGAACTGCGCTTAAAGAAGTTGCATTAATCGATGCTAGGGTGACATCCTTTCACAAATCGTGGTTTCCGTTTGCTTCTACAAATTTGTTGTTTGCCTGTTTGTCCTGACATTCTCGCGAAAACAGAACAGGACAAAAGGCAGATCTGTTCAGCCATAGCCTGAAGGGACTTGCCAACCCCTTGCTTGTAATTATAAAGGTCGACCCAAACAAGACGGGTCTCACCGTGTCCGGGAGCGGGGCACGTTTTCCTATGCCATACGGAGTTGTCCGTGTTCGAAGGCCACTTGAGAGGCGCTCAAGATGCTCGCAACAAAGGCCAAGTGCCGCGCACCACGGGGGTTAGCTACCAGAACCCCAGAACCGTTTACACCCCTCTTACCTCTGAGAATCCTATGGTAGAGCCGACCGGGCCGCGGTCGGGGTTTCACGAAATATTCTTGCGAATAATACTCAGCAACCCCCGTCGCCGTGGCGTGGCCGTGGCGAAGGGAGAAAAACATTATAAATGTTGTATTATTTAAAAAACTACTTCACTGATGATGATGACCTATCAATCGAATCTCAATGGATTTTTCGATGTTTTAAAAATTGTTGATTTTACAGACGCGTAAAAATACGTGTCACCTTTTTTCATTATATTATAAGACTAGAACTATCACGCCGATGAAAATGAGTTTTTGGAAGCTTATAGCGAAAACATAAAAGTGTTTACCGAAAATGTTGTCATTTGGAAAAATGTTTTTTTCACCATTTATTTGGCAATTATTTTAAACAAATGCTATGTTTTCGTAGCAGGTACCTTTGTAAAAATTTGAACAAAATTGAGGTTATAGCCCCAAGTGTCTTCTTTACGGACCTGTTTTTAAAAAAGCGGAAACTTTAAAATTGACGAAATTAAAGTTATTTCAAGTGAACGCTGCATCGCGATACACAGCCTCGCACGGTTGGCCCTGTGCCTGGGAGGCCATAGGCCTAACAGCCTCCCGGGCTCTGCTTCTACCGTGCGCCAACCATGCTAGGCTATGCACCGCGGTGCAGCGTTCACTTCAAATAATTTTAATTTCGCCATTTTTAAAGTGTCACCATTCTTGAGAAGCCTACCGTTAGGTTTGCCCATCCCCACCTCAGCTGCGCCCGTAGTCCCATTGTTTCGGCTTCGACGTCACCCGCTACATAGTAGTCAATATTTGGACTGCAGCCGAAAATGCGTGTGAAACGAGGCCTGCCCCTTCCTGTCTGAACCAATCAGCCGCGTATTGGTACCTCTACTCTGTCCAACGAGACGAGGCAGTGAAGTATCAGCGTGCGTCCTTTGCTAATTATCTTGGAAGGATAATAACTTCAACTCCGTCCCACTCGACTTGCTATGTTTACGTCTACTGCCTCGTCTCATTGGACAAGATGTAGATACGTCACCGCATTCCTGCCAGGGAACCTTCCATCTAACCATTTTTAGATCATTATGGACAAGAATTCAGAAGTTTCCCATATGCATACATTTTTTCGCTAGCGACCCTTACTTCAGAATGTCTAAAGAATATCCAGCAATTTTATGAACCTAAAATAATGAATAGTACAATAAATAGTTTTGCGGCTTCGCGAATTACAAAACGAAATTTCAAAGAAAAAGATGAAGAAACGTAAAATACAGCCATATTTATTCAATTTTTTTCACACTTGAACCAGTGGTAAAATTTGCAAAACAAAGATATTTCTAATATTTTTTAATTAAGAAATGACATTCACCAGGGAAAAAATAAATGATTTGAGAACAGCAGTCTTTTGTGATAACCCGGCTCAACCCCCGCCTTCCATTTTCTCTTGGACTACAACGTACTTCTATGTCATCAAAATTCGAGACATAGTCCTCAAAAAATGATCGAATTCACATGGAATGATCCCCTTCCTAATGTGGATATTTCCTTAAAAAAAAAATAACTATTCTCGTTTTTACAATATATGTATGTATAAGTTACATACAATACAAGGATGTATGATGATGTTTCACCAAGAGGCAGGAAGGTTTCCTATTTCCATGGTGAAATACTTCCATTAATATTTCCATCTAACATCAAGAGAGCCTCCCCCACTTTTTTCCCGTGAGAAAATGCTTTTCGCATGCCCCGGTTCCCTGGGGGAAGCCGGTGTTATGTGGGACTGTCTCTGAGGGCGATCTCTAGGGACTACCCACTAAAAACCCACGCCCACCTAAGCTAAAGGGTAGGTGCCTGGATCACGCGAGTCAACAGGACACCTCCCAGCTAACATACTACCCATGGGAGGGGATTAGCCTCCCCCATAGCTTACACTATAAGACCCCGGGCGGAGGGACCCGTCCGGTGTCCCCATCCCTGGAGCCTTCGAATTGGGCTTCCCGAGCCCCAGCTCGGTCCACCCACAGCTCCCGGAGTCTTCGTGCGCCGCTCGGAGCCGGTGTCCCGAAGGAACCAGCCCCGGCCGAAGCAAGAAGACACCGGAAGGAAGGGCCGTCGGAGGCGCGATCCGACACGCCCCGACCCTTCCTACCCCACCCCCGCGAATCCCACTCCCCATAGGGGAGGGACGGACCGACACCCCCCCACACCGAGATTTATCCAGGGGGGTATCGTCCCAACACGGTGAGAGCTAAGCTCCCCCCCCCGGGGCCGGGGTCAGCTCACACCCCGAGCTCCCAATGGTGGGGGCACATCATAACGCGGGAATCCCCCCGCGCCAACTCTACTCCGCTTCCTCGTCCCGGGGGCACCAATTCTCGTAGGGGTGCACCCCGCGCACTCCCACCCCACTCCCCGCGGACGCCCAGGAAACGGGCGGCCAGCCGGCCCAATTGACGGGAGGAGCAATAAACGGGACCCCCTCCCCCACTCACACGGCCGGCCCATCCCTGGAGGGGGGTACTATATAGCCATCCGGAGCGGAGGCGGCCGCCGGTACCGTGACTGGGTATGCAGGCACATTGCCTCTGTCTTGTCGACGGATGTCTCCATCCCCAGCCTCCGGATCCCATCGACCACGTAGTTATGGCCCGCTCCAAGAATTCGGGATTGAGCTGCTCCGATAAAGGGGGCACCCAGGGGCGCCGCTTCCAAAGCACCGCCTTATACGGGCGCCCCATGGAGGCTATCCCCTATGAAGGGTATCCAGGAGCTCATCCCAGGCCGTGCCCTTAGCGGCAGCGATTGCTCGCTGCAGAGCCATACGGGCGGACCCGTACTCTCTGTACAGGTCGGCTACAAGCGACCTCATCGCCGCCCTTCTCGAGAGGCGGCGTTGAGTACGGGTGTACTGGCGTCAGGCGCGGACACATGTCCCCCACATGACCGCGATCTCGTCCGACTACCAGTACAGGATCTTATCAGTGCGCGGTCTTTGGCCCGGGGCATGGCGGCGTCGTACAGCGATTCCATAATGCCGTGAACCACGCCACTCTCTCGTCCGCCTCGCGCTCCCAGGCTCCCAACCACGAGTAAGCGAGAGCTGCGACTCTCTAGATGTCACCGTCCAGCAGTTTCCGCGCTCACTTCTTGCTCACGTCCCTCGCCTAAGCAGGGTGGTCATGGACATTGTAGGGCTCCGTGACAGGTCAAATCTGGCCTTCCGAACGTCCATCCACTCCGCCAGGCGTTCCGTCAGTCTTCCCTCCAACACGGCAAAACGTTCCTCCAACGACGTCCTAGCATCGAAAACCATCGCCACATTCCTTGTACTCGCGCTATTACTTAGATTCAGAATCACCCCACTTCTGGCACCAGACTTGGTATCCTAGATACAATGACGAAACTGTTGCTTCAACATCAAAGGTCATTAGCAACACGGTACATTTTCTTACAATATTTTATACATATTTGTATCCTTGATATACTGGGCTAATCCCGCGATATACTCCTTAGAACCTAACAGAATGGGTAAGGATTCAGGCAACTTAGCATTTTTCCTTTCATTCTTATATTTTTTGCATTCTGTTATTAGATGATTTATGTTAACTGGTACTTTACATACATACAGGGTGAGTCACCTAACGTTTGCAACTCAAATCTCTTTGTTGTTTCTAAAGATACGTAAAATATGGTAAGGACAACGTTGAATGGTACAATGGGGCTGACATGATGCCATAAAAAATTTTGTTTTTATGTCATTTTTTTTAGAGATATCAAGGTTACCTTGACTTTTTTTTAATTGAATCACCCTTTTTTAAATACCTATAATGATAGTCCATTTCATTACTAATTCAGTGACAATAATTATTCCAAGGTCATTCAAGGTCAGAGACAGAGAAAACGTATAAGATTTAGAATATGAAAGCAGAATACGTTTATCACGTTTGAGACTTGTAGAAAATAGTAAACATACTATGGTCGTAGTTAAAGTAAACATACTAAATTCCTTTAATTTTATTGTTATGCAGCATTCTTATTTATTATCAGTATGTTTCCAAACGCGTAGACAAAATGCAGTGCAGGCCCGATTAGTTTATAAAGAAAGGTACCCCGTGCGAAACACTCCTTCTAGACAGACTTTCGTTAATACGTACAGGTTGTTTCGAAGTACTGGAAGTGTACATGCAAGACAGCACAAACGGAAGAATCCCACGACCAATGAAGACAATGAAATTAATATTTTAGCAGCTATAGCTGTCAATCCTCACGCGAGTACGAGAAAAATTGCCCGAGAAGCAGGCATAAGTCAAAGTAGCGTAATACGAATTCTGACCCGACATAAATTTCATCCGTTCCACATATCGCTCCATCAAGAATTGCACGGGAATGATTTTCAAAGTAGAATTAACTTTTGTCAATGGATTGCTTCAAAATCATTCATGTTTTTCTAATGTCTTGTTTACGGACGAAGCAACATTCACTAATCATGACTCAATTAATCTACGGAATGCCCATTATTGGTCTGTGGATAATCCGCACTTGCTGCGAGAAATTGATCATCAAAGACAATGGAGCGCAAACATGCGCTGTGGTATTTTGAACGACAAAGTAATTGGACCATATTTCGTTAACGAAATGATGACGGGACAGAAATACGCTCAATGTTTGCATGAAGATCTGCCAATTTTGTTAGAAGATGTTCCTTTACAAAATCGCTATTATATGTGGTACCAACATGACGGTTGTCCTGCTCATTATGCACGAGTAGCAAGAGAAACGTTAGATTCTCGATTTCCTAACCGATGGATTGGACGAGGCGGAACTGTTTCATGGCCAGCACGTTCGCCTGATTTAAATCCACTGGATTTCTTTTTATGGGGTCTGCTAAAAGAGACCGTGTATATGGATGCTCCAACAACAGTTGAAGATATGCGTCAGCGTATCATCACAGCATGTACGAATATCACGTCGGATTAACTTATAAATGTTCGAAATGATGGCCGTCTACGTCGATGCATTGATGTAAACGAGCTCTGAAGAAATTTTGAACATTTATAAAATACTGCTTCCATATATTAGTTTTATAAGTTTTTTCTGTCCTTGACCTTGAATGACCTTGGAATAGTATAGTCACTGAATTCCTAATGAAAGGGACTATCATTGTAGGAGTTTAAAGAAGGGTGGTTCCATTTAAAAAAGTCAAGGTGACCTTGACATCTCTAAAAAAATGACATAAACACAAAATTTTTTTAAAGCATTATGTCAGCTCCATTGTACCATTCAACTTTGTCCTTACCATATTTTTCGTATCTTTAGAAACAACCAAGATATTTGAGGTGCAAACGTTAGGTGACTCACCCTGTATATCGCAGATCGTGTTTTCTTTCTTATTTAACAAAAATGAATGGGTTATTTCTGAGTGCCCAATTCTGATTCTAGAAATATAGTGGGTCATTTGTTTCATTTTTGTGTTGTAGGCTGCTAATTTGGCTGCTCTATCAACGTTTTCATTACCCTGTATGCCCATATGCGTTAGAATCCAGCAAAAAGTAATGGATTTGCCGGTTTCAACCGCCGAGTTATAACTTTCTTGTATTTCCTGAATACATTCATCGGTTGTTTCCAAATCTTCAATGGCCATAGTAGCACTCTTTGAGTCTGTAAAAATTGTGAATCTATTCCCAGTGAACTTTTTGATTACTTCTAGTGCTTTGAATAAAGCTAAGATCTCGCTACCGAAAACTGAGCAGATGTTATTCAGTCGATAAAAATTTGTTACAGTCGGGGTTACTACGGAGCAGCCTGTAACATTTTTTGTTTTAGAGCCATCCGTGTATATATTTATTGCTAATGGGTCACTATTTAGAATCTCTGCATGCAGTGATTGAAATACCGTAGGATCTGTCGAATCTTTGGGGGTATTGTTCCAAGCTCATATTAGTTTCAAACTTCATTTTGACCCAAGGGGGACAGGTGTGGAGCTTTTTTTGGTATATTTTGGGGAAGGAAAAATTTAATTCTTTAAGAATTTGGTTCAGTGTGTAATAGATAGGTTTAGGTGCTTGGGGGTGAGAGTCAAAGGATTTTGAATTATGATTACGGAAGATCTTTGAGAAAACTGGATTGGTACTAGTTTCTGCTCTTACTGCTGTAAAATTTAGTATTAGTAGTTGACTCCTGTCAGTAAGGGACATTTCACAGGCTTCGAGTAGGATTTTGATTGTTGGGCTTGTATGCTTTGCTCCCATCGCATACCTCAGTGCAGTGTTATTAATCGGTTCTAGTGTTTTAAGTGTAGATTTACTTACAGAGCAGTAAATTATTGCTCCATAATCAAGTTTCGAGCGAATTATAGCCTTATATGTGTTCAAGAGGACTTTGTAATCAGCTCTCCATTTAGCTGCTGCAATTGCTTTAAGAATTGCCAATCGTTTCGTACCTTCATCTTTTAGATATTTAATATACGGTTTCCAAGATAGTTTTTCATAAAAAAGAAGTCCTAACAATTTTATAGTACTTTCTGTTTTAATAACACTGTTCTGTAGGTACAGTTTGGGAACAGTGGCTGACTTAGTTTTCCGTTGAAAAATAACTGTTGTTTTGAATTTCGAAAGTATGAACCGTGTATTTCTGGACCATTCATCTAAATTGTTTAGGCTTTGTTGCAACGCAGCTTGGGTGGATTTAAAATTTCTCCCAGCACAGAAAAGTGTTACGTCGTCGGCAAAAATAAGGCTTCTAACCGGGGGGACTAAGACTGATTCTATATTATTTATTGCTACTAAAAAGACATTAACACTGAGCACGGCTCCTTGTGGTACTCTATTTGTAAGTTCATATTCTGATGAGATTTCTCCGTTGTTTCTTACCTTTAAGGTTCTATTGCCCATAAAGTTATATATAAACACTAGAATTTTGCCCCTTACGTTCATTTTAAAGAGTGTCTCAATGACATCGTCCCTCCATACCATATCACATGCCTTTTCAATATCAATTGATACAGCCATTAGGTGGAATTTATTTATAAATGCATCACAAATCTCAGTATGAAAGTTAGTTAGGTGATCCATGGTGGATCTAAAATGTCTAAAACCATATTGTGAATCTGTAATTTGTCTATTTTTTTCGAGAATCCATCTTAACCTTTTGTTAACAATTTTTTCTAATCGCTTTCAAAGTGTACAAGTTAGAGATATAGGTCTGTAACTGCTTGCCAATTTTTTGTCTTTACCGGGTTTGAGTAATGGGCGTACTAAGGCTTTCCTCCATTTATCCGGGAATGTTATGGTATTCCAAATATAATTGTAAAGACTAGTTAAGTATTCAAGTGTTTCCTCGGATAAATGTATTAGAAAAGCATTTGGGATATTGTCAGGCCCCGGTGAACTATTTTTACAATTTTGTAACACAGATTTTAGTTCATGTATGGAAATTTTCTCGTTAAATGCTTCATTGCTGTCATACAAAATTTGCTGTTTAGATATTGCCTTATATGAAGATTTCTCTTGTTGGAATGTAATGTCATAATTGGAGTGGCTAGAGTTTTTGGCAAAATTACTAGCTAAAATATTTGCTATTTCTGGTGGACTGGTAACAATATTATTTTGTTCGTCAGTTAGACTATTTATGTTAGTGAAGCGTGTTACTCCTCTTATTTTCCTTATTTTGTCCCAAATTTCTTTTGTTGGTGTATGTGCTGTAATGGTATTTACGTACTTTTGCCATGACTCCTTTTTGCTACATTTTAAGATTCTTCGTGATGTAGCTCTTAATTTCTTGTACTCTATTAGATTAACAGTGGTCGGGTTCTTGCGATAAACGTAAAAGGCATGTTTGTAGTTTTTAATTGCAGTTGCACATTCATTATTCCACCATGGGACAGCAAGTCTTCTCTTTGAGTTAGGAGTGATTCTACATTGAGGTATTGCAGAGATTGCTGAGTTAACGATCAAATTTGTGAATTCGTCTACAAGTTTAATTACTTTATCATTTGGTTCTATAGAAGGATATCTTAAGTTTTTAGTATTTTTAGAATTTACAGCCTAGTATGTTGGCCAATCGGCTTTATCGATTTTCCATTTTAGGGTAATATTACTACTTATGGTGTTTATTGTATTCTGTTTGGGATTTCGTTTAGTTATGAGGATGGGAAAATGATCACTATCATATAGTTCGGTAAGAGACACATACATGAGCTAAGGAAACAGAGAATAGAGAGAGATCAATTGCACTTTGGAGCCCATTTGACGTGTTGAAATGGGTAGGTGAGCTTTTATTTACTAGGATGAGATCAGATTTATTCATCAAGTTGTTCAAAGACTCACCTCTCACATCATTCTTGTATGAACTCCGAAGAGTGCTATGGGCATTGAAGTCACGAACTAGTATCAGTGGTTTAAGTAATTGAGTGAGAAGACTTGTGATTTCTTCTATTTTACGACTGTGGCTGTTTGGTAGATAAAGATTACAGATTGTTAGCTTGCTAGGGGCTAGAATTTGAATAGCAACAGCTTCCATGTCTGTTTGTAGTGGTATTTTTTCAAAAGGGAAACTATTTTTAACATATACTGCGACACTGCCACTAGCTCTAGATAGATTACTACGATTTTTATAATGAGTTGAAAAATTTTTAATTAATTTACAGTAATTGTCCTTGAAATTTGTTTCCTGCAAATAGATTATGTGTGGGTTAATTTCACTAATAAGAAGCACTAAATTTTCGAGTTTGTTAATCACACCGTTTGTGTTTCACTGAGCTATTGTAGTATCCATTTTGTATACACTAAAGGTCTGTAAGAATCATAATTTGTAGTGTATTGTGTACATTCACTATCTGTTTCTGAAGCTGAGGCCCTCCAGGGGTTTAGTTTCTTCTTTGTTTATGCTTGTGTTGGTTTCTGTAGAATTTCTAGGTTAGGTTCATTATCTGCT
>CM052114.1:5437361-5449378 GCA_028454245.1 Halictus quadricinctus | reverse complement strand
GGAAAGGTGCAGGAAAGATACTTAAAGTGAGTACTAGGAGTAGAAAGGTGCACACCAGGGTACATGATTAGGGAGGAATTGCAGAGAGAGTTGTTAAGGTGAAGGGCGGGATTAAGAACATGGAGGTACGAAAAAAAGGGAAAAGGAAAGGGCAAAGGAGAGGAGTTAGCGCGGTTATGTTGGGAAGAGATAAGGGGAACGGATAGGAGGGTGAGTAAGTGAAGGGTGGGAGGAGAGATGGGATTACTTTGAGAAGAGGGGTTGGTCAGTGGAGGAGGTAGGGGAAATGATGGAGGAGAGGAGAGAAAAGGTAAGCGAGAAATTGGTAAAAAGGTATAAGGAAAGGCAGAGAGAGGAAAGACATTTACCTTATTGCGATAGTTTAGTTACCGCAAAAAATATACCAGGTCTCGTATAAAGAGCCAAAAATATCAAACTCCCAGTCAGCTCTCTATATGGGATATTGGCCATCAATTTCCTTTCCTCTTTTGTTCTCGGAGCATCTTCTTTTGATAATCTAATGCCCGGATCTAACAGCGTTGTCGTCTTTCTGCACTCAGTCATAGTATATTTTTTTAATACGTCTTTTACGTAAGGTGGTTGTATTAAACGTATATCTCCCACGCGATTGCGTTCGACTTCAACGCCTAATGCCTGACTAATTTGTCACATGTCTTTCGCCTCGTACTTTTCTGTGATCCGTTTTACTTTTTGTGACGTATAAAATTATTATTGTCCAATCTTCTCTTGTATATACGCAGCTCGACGACTGCAGTCTTTTAAATCCTTGTCCCACCAAAAATTCGCTGAATTCGCTTTATTCCAGTTTGCTTCCTTTTTTGTCTTTATATACTGGAGGTGGTTTCATGAAGATATCCTCCTCCAGTTTCCCATATAAATACGCACACTTAAAGGCCGATTTATATTATCCGCACAAACACGTAACGCAACCAACCTGGCAAATATTCTTCAATGCATTTAGATGGAAGTGTTTATACTGTCCGTACCGACACCGCACAGATACGTATCGGCACCGGCCCGACCTTCCGACATTCTTGCGAAGAATATTTTGTCCGTGCAGTCCGGTACGTGTCGGTGTCGATATTATAAACGCGTTCCGGCACCGTACAGACACAGACACAATCGTCGCAACGCGAAAGAACTTCTCTACCCATATTTAACAATAAATGTACCCAGATTTTTATATATTTACTCATACCGCAACTAGCGAAATGAACGGCTTTGAAATGAAAGTTATTTTTTGCCAAACTCTGTACATATAATAGTGAATTTAATATACAAAATGAATGCTATTCGTTTGTATTGCACGGTGATTATCGACTGTCGGTGCCTCGACGGGTAGTATTCGGACGTAGTATACGGATACGGTAGTATACGGATACGTTACGTGTCTGTGCGGATAGTATAAAGGTCAGGACAAACAAGACGGGTCTCGCCGTGTACGGGAATGGAGCACGTTTTCGTATGACATACAGAGTTGGCCGTGTTCGAAGGCCACTTGACAGGCGCTCAAGATGCTCGCAACAAAGGCCAAGTGCCGCGCACCACGGGGGATAGCCAACAGAACCCCGACTAGAACTATCACACCGATGAAAATGAGTTTTTGGGAGCTTATAGTGAAAACATAAAAGTGTTTACAAACGAAAAAATGTTTTTTTCACCATTTATTTAGCAATTATTTTAAACAAATGCTATGTTTTCGTAGCAGGTACCTTTTTAAAATTTTGAAAAAAATTGAGGTTCAGAATGTCTAAATAATGAATAATGAATAGTACATTAAATAGTTTTGCAGCTCCGCGAATTACAAAACGAAATTTCAAAGAGAAAGATGAAGAAACGTAAAATACAGCCATATTTATTCAAATTTTTTCACACTTGAACCAGTGGTAAAATTTGCAAAACAAAGATATTTCTAATATTTCTTAATTCAGAAATGACATTCGCCAAGGAAAAAATGAATTATTTGAGAACAGCAGTCTTTTGTGATAACCGAGCCGGGTTATGGGCTTTCGAGAACGCGTTGACAGTTCCCTGCTGTGCGTGGCACACAAAAATGTTTTTAGGGGCTCCACAGCTCCTTAGGTAAATTGTCCGTATCTCTCCTTTATAACACCATGAAAATAGGAAACGTTCCTGACACTTGGTGAAACAGCATCGCTCATCCTGATATGTATTTTATCATATGTTACGCAGCCAATGCAACGGAAAACACAGCGAGAAACTTACTGCCTCACGCCCTAACCGTAATTCCAAAGTCACTAGTTTTTAGATACAATCCGTTTATTACAGCCAAATTTTCAGACATTTCATAGCCCCCAATAGTCATAAAAAGGAGACCCCATCAATCGAGTAAACTGCGAGATACCTGGATTTAAGGTTTTATGAATATGACCCAGGTCATCTTTCACCCCATCTGGCAAATTTTCATGGCAAACTTCATTGCCAACCAGGCTGCCAATCAACACGCAAGATCACGCTGATTGGCTGTCCGGCGAAGACGAAAATCCGTATAAATATGCGTCCGCCGAAAAAATAGTTAGAACAAGCAAAAAAACACGACCACGCGCGTCCACCATCCACGTTTTTGCTCAAACATTCCGCGACCACGTACTGTATGTCATATTTTGTTAAGTTTGAATTATACTTGTTATTCAAATCAGTCTACCATACGTTAACTAACCTATCAACCCTATCCCTATTAATTAGCGATAAGGTCCAACGCGTTTCACGACGACGAAGAAAATTCGGACGGAGATTTACGACCTTCGTCGACTTCGGAAAGGTCTAGCCGCGGACGCGTTCGCGTAACACATACGTAAATTATACATATAAAATTCTTCTTAAATAATTTATCATGTTATACACAAATGTAATTTCTTAATGAAAATATATTAGAAACATCTTTGTTCTGCAAATTTTACCACCGGTTAAAGTGTAAAAAAATTTTTAAAAATATGGTCGTATTCTACGATTCTTCCTGTTTGAAATTCCGTTTTTTAATTCGCGGAACATCAAAAATTGCAAATATTGGGTACTTGAAACTGTTATAAAAATATATTAGATTGTAGGGAAAGTTCTGCCGTATTTTAAAGAAAACATTTGAATCAATTTATAAAAATACGTGTTTAATATTATTCAATGATATAATTTCCATTATTTGTAAGGACTTGTTGCCATCTTTCAGGTAATCTGTCCATTCTTGTTTCCCAATGACTCAATAGCAACATGTGTTTTTGATTTACAAGAAAAATTACTTGCTTATTTAAAATACGATAGAAGTTTCGAAAAACATAACAATTGATACTATTTTCACTAAGAAATTCCCGTGTGATTAACTCCATGATATTCGACGTAGGCTAAGATATTAAACTGTTACCGCCCACTACTACACGATTGTAGGAGATGACAAGACGCCATTTCTTATGGGTTCGAAATGGTGACATTTGTATTGATGCGAAGCTTAGAAGATGGTTCCCCGGCAGGACTGCGGTGACGTATCTAGATACGAATGCGCGGCCAATTGGTTTAGAGTGGAAGAGGCAGGCCTCGTTTCACACGCATTTTCGGCTGAATTCGAAATATTGGCTACAGCGGTCACACATACTGTGTAGCGTGACGGCCTTCGGCCTCAAAAATTGGGTCAACAGCCGCGGGAGAGATGGGGATAGGCATACCTACGATAGACTCGGTTTGTTTAGGTACCGTTCACCGGCGCTGCACTGTATAGAGCGGTTGATGACAGATCATTACTATTGAGCTGGAAGTCGGCACAGTCGGACAACATCTGTTTACTGTAAAGTAGTTTGTAGACCCCGATCTCTTCGACGAATGTAAAGATGCTACATTCGAGAAATTTAAAAAACGGTGACCACGAGGAACTCTGAAATGTTCTAGTTAACAGCTTCTTAAATAAATAATGACGAATTGTTTCACCACACAGATTGTCAGATGATATTCTTTCCTTGTTATTCTTTCTTTGTTATTTTGTTTTTTATAACGTTTAAATTCCTTAACAAGGTATTCCCCATCTATTACCACGAGGAACTCTGAAAAGTTCTGGTTGATAGTTTTTTAAATAAATACAGCATGTTCATTCTGTCTTCGTACTGCCACGCCACGAGGCGTCAGGCTAGCCTGCGAATATTCCCGTCGAGAATAGTTGCAGGCCAGCCGTACGGCTCTAGCATTGGCCAGCGAACCCCTAGGGTTCTTTTAGCAGGGGACACGCTGTGCCTTTGTTCCGAGCCTCTGGAACCCTCTCAAGTGGCTGTCCCGGACCCCAAAATTCTTATAAACTGGGAAAAAAACGGCAGGCTCGCCGGCCTGTGAGATATGCATTGACCTTCAAACGCCGCTTTAGCAGCCAAACGTGCACGGTCTATCCCCAGTCTTGTGTGCGCCGACCTTAAATCGGCCTTTATGTCTATGTGTCCCGTGTGTCACTTAGAAATAACTGTTAAAGCGAAAAGCAATCTGATGAATAAGAAATTAGCTACAGGCGTACATGTTTCGGAATAATCTATACCCGTGTGTTGTGAAAAACCTTTCGCTACCAGTTTCGCTCTGTATCGAGTGACTTCTCCTTCTGTGTTAGTCTTAATCTTGAACATCCACCTGCATCCTATGCTTTTTCTTCTCTTGGGCAGTTTTGTTATCTCACAGGTCTTTCTTCTTTCAAGGCTGTTCAGCTCTTCCTCTACTGATCCTTTCCACTTATTGGCCTGTGGAGATTCCAGCTCTATACTTAGATTTCTAGGTTTTACGATTTCTACTATATTCGCTTCAATGTCGCTGTCCGTCCAATCGCTACTTTCGGTTTCCGAAGGTAAACCTTCTTGCTCTTCACTTACTTTCGGTTTTCCCTTTCTCCCATACGGATTTTTAATAACCTTCTTCGGTCTAAATAACCTCCCCTTCCTCTCGTCTGAGCTGTATGTTTTGCCCTCACTATTTTATCTTGTTTTACAATTTCGTCATGATGCGAGTCTGTAACTTCTACAATGACTTCTTCTTCGTCGTTATATAACCATACTTGGTTATATCTGTAATTTTCAGCATCCTTTTTGCATATCTACTTGTAGCCTTTTGTCTTCAGCAAATCTTACGTGTTTTGTAGTAATAACGTCTTGCTTGAGTGGACACCATAGCCTATAACCGCGCGTTTGAGAAGCATAGCCCACGAATATGCACTCAATCGCCTTGTCATCCAACTTCTTACGGCCGTGATTAGGTAGATAAACAAGGTATGGCGAACGGTACGGTATGGTTAGGTATGCCAAACAACCGTAAACGATGAAACGTTCAAATGATGTACACTGAGTTTTCGGTCCGTTAATATTGCCTAGGATACTTCACCTTTTGTTGCAGAATGACCAGTTCTGTTATTGATGTAGACGGCCGTAATGACCGCTTCCCCCCAAAATCTTTGGGGTAGTGCTGAAGATTTTAACGCCATTTGTGGCGTCTCTACATTGGATCTCTCATGTTTTATTCCTAAACGGTCACAATATGCGGTTAATTCCTTATTGCATTATTCTAATCCGTTGTCAGTACGGAATCGTTTTACCCTTTTCCCAGTTTCACGTTCCATTTTTTCTATAAAATCTTTCATAACGTCTTTCACTCCGTATTTTGTTTTTACACATCTTAGTAAAACCATTCTTGAAAAATCATCTGTGAATGATATAAAATACCTACTTCCACAAATTGATGGAACTGGTAGCAGGCCGCAAACGTTTGAATGTATTAATTCGCCTATGTCTTTGGTTTGTCTTACCTTTAATTTCTTACAAGGGCTTCTGGGTGCTTTAGCTATATTACAGGCATCACACGTGTACCTATCCAACTTGGTGTTGTTTAATCCTATGACTTGATCTGTTTGACAATGCTTTAATTGCATCGTTGCTGATATGACAAAAACGTTGATTCCATATCGCTTGGTCTTAATTACTCAAATTATTTACCTCTACTGCATCATCGAATGATGTTTGTACTTCAACACTCATTATGTACAGGTTGTTCTTCCTGTATGCCTCGTACATGACCTCTTCCGTTTAGGTATTTCATATTTTGACTTTCCCTTCTTTGAATACAAATTCTTTATTTCTCTTTTCTATTTGAGAAACCGACATCAAATTCTTTCTGAGGTTTGATACGAAGTATACGTTATTTAACACGACACCTTTTGCTTCATTTCCGATATACGTCTTGAGCGTCATGCTACCAACATCTTTTGCGTGTAATATTGCACCTGGTTTATTTGGATCAGCCGCTGTGTTTATTGCTTGGAAGCTGGAAAACCATTCTTTCTTTTTACAAACATGATGCGTGCTTCCACTGTCTAGAATCCACACATCTTCCACATACTTCCTTCATCCTCTTGTCTAGATACCCTTCTATCGTACTCTGGTAATAAAATTCTTTTGATTTCCGCGGACGTGAATTTGTCATCGGGCAAGCAATCTTCGTCTTTAACACGTTAACTGCCATGTCAGTCATATATGACTGACAGTGATTTTTGACCAGGTTTAGACATTCATTTTTATTGTGACATATCCAGATAAACCGAATTTTATTAAGATCTTTAGAATTCAAAAGGGTTAACTGTTATAAATTTATCAGGTAGTGAGAATAAAGAAACCTCTTACTTTATAATAAACACTTCATATATGTATATTAAATAATATGCTCAGTCTAATATTCTTCAGTCGCACTATAAACCAACTCAGCTATCTCACAGATCTCTTACTTCACTCGTACGTACATTTCAACCAACTCACAGCTCTCTTCCTTGTACGCCCCAGCTACAAATCTCTCACTCACTTATATCTTCACACGGTCGGTAATGTAGGTATCGACTATTATTTACAACAAAAACAACATCCCCTATAATACATTTATAATTTATAGTTTCGCTTTCATTAATTAAATTACTCTGATTTTGTAAGAATCTCTGGAAATGATATGTGGCAGTTAACGTGTCAACCTCTGCTCCTACCTCCATTAGGTTATTCGCTACAATCTTTGCTCGTGGTATGTATGATGACATGGATTCATCAGTTTTCATCTGTAAATGATGGAATTCTCTTTTAAGTTGCAGCATTCTTACCCTAGACTTCGGATGGTGTACTTGTTCGAGTGATTTCCAAGCGTCTCGTGCAGTTGCACTGTCTTCAATGTGAATCTGTTGTACAGGTTCTGTGCTTAGTTCAATCGCTGCAATAGCTTTATTGTTGTTGATCGCGAATGTCTTTCTTTCTAATTCTGTAGCGTCTGAATTTTGATCAGTATCCTGCGACAAGAGGTCCCATAAACCTTTGGCCCGTAATATTTATATTTCATTCAGAAATATTTCATTTCTATTCTCGATGTGCAATAATTTCTATCAGATAATTTTGTTATCTACAATTCACTTCTGTTATACATTTGTTCTCCTGTTAATCCACTTCGCGGTTCCATTTCTATCTTGCACTGAACACGTGGACTTTATAGGTTATGTTTTACTTTTACACGTTCCCTGGGCCCATAACCATTGTTAGGGTTTTAATGCAAGAACACCGTTACTTGTATGAACATATTTAACACGTTACACGCCTCGCCGATCCTTACGGACCTAACTATGGCCTGAACGGAACGGCAAGTAAAATCGGGCTGGGCTCTTAACGTGTTAATGAGGAGACACGAACTATATAGTATATTATATTAGTATATTAGTATAGTATAGTATATTATAGTATATGTATATTGATGTATAAACCTTATATGAACCGTAACATTATCTATAACGTGCAACATGATTAAGAGCGAGTTTTAGAACGCCAGTGGTTAATAACCCAGGATATTTTAATTATAAATTTTTATGATTAAAATAAATCTCATGTATCAAATCTAGATTGTATCACTCTACAATCTAGATACAAATATGTTTTTTCATTAGTACCATTTATTTAGCAATTCTGTTTATCTCCTAAACTAATGATTTATTAACACAAGTAGCTTATTTTAGTACAATTTTGTAGGAAATCATTAGTTGTGTCGATTAGTGAATTACATATTAATTTAATGATTTAATTATTATACTTCGATTTAAGAAAACGTATGTCACTTTCATACGACCTCTACGTGTCCATCTGTAGGTAAATTAATTACACTACACTGTAATTCCCTCAAAATTTATGTAATTCCCACTGTAATTCCCTCATTCTTTCTATAAAGAGTAGTTTACCAGTAATTCGCATTTATAGATTAAAATAGGACTCCCTGTACAATAACTTATTACGATGTCCGTCTGAGAAAAGGAAAGACTAAGGAGATTTAACTTTCACGCTGTAGATACTTTTTATTTGTCTCACGATATATTTTTATTCTCCAGGAGGAAAGCTTGGACTTAATGGGGCAATATAAACCTGAAATATTCTGCTAGAAGGTAATTTTGCTTTGTCGTTTATTGCTTTGCATGTTTAAAATCTGTAGTAAGCATCCTATCTTTAAATACTCTTATGCTTCGGCATCTATTGATTTCGAGCTGTAACACTATTCTTGATTCTTGCAAAGTATAAGTATAAGTAATAGCGTTCGTTATTTATTACAAACGATATGTTAATAACATACTAAACTCTGATATTTAAACTTAGTTCACGGATTTTTTAACTATTCTAATAAATTAGTATCATGCAAATTTATATAGTATCATGTAAATTTCTGATGTATTAAAATGCTTACATCGTATAAATTCGAGCGAATTTTTAACTCACGGCCGAGGATCTGGCAATTGTCACTTTTATTGCCTCCCTCGAGTTTGGCCGCACACGCTGTGCCCTTCAACGAAAAAGAAAAGCATCCTACGCCGAGGCATCTTTCCTGCGCCAAACGCGACGCCACAAAACTTAACATTATATAATTTAGAACCTCCTACAACAAGATTTACTCTGATTTTGCCCGATATTTACTCTTAGAGCAAGATTAGGTCCACTCTTAGTCCGACCGACCGGCCCTCGTGAAGAGGGCAAGGTTTGGCCTCGATTTGGCATGGAATTGCGCCTGCAAATTTTGTACTCAAATATCGAGCCATCTACTTCTGCATTGGCCTCAGGATTTGTCGACAAGTGTTGGTAGTCAAATTCTGCCCCAAGCATAGTCTTGGCACCAAAATGACAGCCTTTTGCTCGCAAAATACGATTGATCGCAAACATTGATCATAATTTGTTAGAAGCAGGTTTGGCTGGGTGGGAAGTTTCTGTGCTCCTGTGTTTCTTTCGCTCCCTTTTTCTTTCTTTTTTTCTTGTATTTTTTATCGACACTCCGCCCTCTCACCCTTTCTCTCCATTCCTTTTTTCAAACACTTGTATAGAGCAGAGGTCGGCAAGAACTGCACACTTTGACACTGCACACTCGCTCCCTGTTACGACTGTAGTTTTCAAGGCAGGTCAGGCGCGTGACATATGAACTGCGCGTGACGCATTAGGATGACACCCGTATCAATAGGTTCTCATATTACTGAGGAGGTATTATTGTTGTTAAAGTTTGGCGCGCGCAAGCGCCATATTGCCGCGCTAGCTCAACGCGATTCCGCCAAGGGCGCGATCAATCAACATCGCCGAAGTTCGCGCGGGCAACCGATAAAAGGCGTGATTGGTCGAAACTCGCTCTCGATCTTTCTAGAATGCTCTCGACTCATCAACCAGAAGCACCGGTATGTGTCGAACGTTCAGGAAGAAGCGAGACAATAAGAGAGAGAGAGAGAGAGAGAGAGAGAGAGAGAGAGAGAGAGAAAGGTGACGGTTCGATCTCTCGCTTCAAAACCACACAGCTGTTCATTACACAATTAAAGTACTCTTCGTCATCGATCCTTTTCTTATATTTCTTTATTCCGACATACTTTACAATAGTTTTCGATATTCTGATAAACTTTCTGCTAATAAAGTGAAATTACACTTTAATTGAATTGAAGATTAAAATTTTCTTGTATTCTAGTTTTCCGTTACGTTGAATCCATTGCTCATTTTCAAATTCTCCGTTCCCGTAACAATTGTCAATGCGTTTTTTTTTTGTCGTTGGCCCCTGTAGGCCTATCTCACTATGTCGATAATTTCGGAAAATAAATTTAAAAAATAAACTTGGATGATAAATTTGAGAAATAGTTCTTAACTTTATCGCCAAAATTTTATTCAGATGTGGAAAAACTTCTTCGTGGATGTTTAGACGTGCTTGGTAAATTAGAAATATCGAATGAAAGGTTGGACGCCGCTGCTCGCATCGCAGATCATAAAGAAGAATCATTTAACCGGGTGCGCATATCCGTTTTAATGTTCCGCATTTTGGAGAACGAATCATGCGACATAGTGGAATAAGTCTACGCGCCTGAGTTGGCTCGAAAAATAATGCAGCCACTGGGAGCGCGGCAGGGACATGCGGCGTGGGCGTAGCCCCCGAAAACCAGCCAAACTGTGCAGTTCTTGTCGACCTCTGGTGTAGAGGGTGATGCACTAAGAACGCTGTTATCTGTATAACTTTGTTGTTACAAGCGATAATACATACCAATGTATCAGACTACACTTACTGGTGTAGGGGGCACGACAACCTAATGACAGAAGTTTGTTTTGTAAGTTGTGGGGAAATTATGGAGACCCAAATTATATTTTAAAAATAAGTAAAATGTTTTGTTACTTCAAGACGTGAATACCTATGGTTTAACGTCAATTAAGGACGTTGAAGGTAGACTACAGTGGAAATTAATTTACTCCTGGAAATCGATTGAACAATTCTCGATTAAGTTGCCATAATTCACATGTATTTTTAATTTAAGCGTCCAAAATGGTGACCTTGAAATTCGATCTATGTTTGAATGAGCGAGTTTTATATTCTTGGTCGTGAAACAATAAATTCTTGAAAATGTTGTAGGTAAAAAAAACAAATAAAATGAATTAATCTGTATCTTTGCTTAAGTTTTTATTATATGTTGAGTTGTTAAATCTTTTCATTTTCGTTATTTTAAACATACGGTTGGTCGGTAAATCGGAAGGTTTTGAGTTTCGTTTGATTTGTAAACATTTGAAATTTTCAAGTAAGAAATTTGGTATAAAATTTATCTATCGAAATTTATTCACTATCTATTGAAATTTAGTATGGATTCTTATAATACAGGTATTTATCTCTTTTTTCTTTAAATTGGAATTTCCAATTTCATATTTGACATTTACACTGATAGGAAAAGTAGATCCTGTTTCTTATGTGGGCTCATGATAAAAATGTTATAACTTTTTTTATGTGAGTAGGTATATTAAAATTTTTACAGCACCGTATTCAATAAACATTATGGTTATGATTAAGTGAAAATTTATCTACGTGGGACAATTTTTTGTTTCAAAAAATCATTTGGTAATAATTAGGTGGTATCTATCTCATGAATTACAATTGTCAATAATTTATTCATATTAAGTTATGATTCAGTAATATTTCATTCTTTTATTACTTAACATTATTATATTTGGGATTAAACAATTATTTATTAATATATTAGTTGTTCAAATTTATATTCTCAAGTCAGTGATGGGCGGGTATGCCTGCCGCGAGCAAAATGCTTCCCCCACCAACGTCTCGTTCGTGCAGCGCGCAACTTCACTGCGAAGCGGTGCCTCGTGTCTCTGTCTCTCTCCTCGTACATCCCGTCCGATACGCGCGCGGCTTAAGCCTAATTTATACCTTTTTTTCGGCTCCCTGGGGGAAGCCGGGGTTATGTGGGACTATCTCCAGGGGGGGGAGGGTATCCCTGGGGACTACCCTCTAAAACCTCACGCCCACCTAAGGTACAGGGGGAGGTGCCTGGATCACGCGAGTATTCAACAGGACACCTCCCAGTTAACATCCTACCCCATTACCTACGCTGTAAGACCCCGGGCGGAGGGACCCGCCCGGTGTCCCCATCCTTGGAGCCTTCGGATTGGGCTTCCCGAGCCCCAGCTCGGTCCACCCACATCTCCCGGAGTCTTCGTGCCCCG
>CM052114.1:5414140-5434598 GCA_028454245.1 Halictus quadricinctus | reverse complement strand
GCCCCCCCCCCCCCCCCCCTGGCGGCCGTGGGGGATTAGCTCCGCCCACCGCAGCCATCTCTGCGTCCGACCCTGCAGTGGGGGCGGACGTGCCCTGGGGGGACGTCCCTCAGCGGTTTACCTTCTCGCGGATAGAGGGTATCGCTGCCTATCCTTCTCTCCCGCCTCCTTCTGCAATATTACTTCTTTGCAGAAGGAGGCCATCGCTTTACACTACCCTACGCCGACCATGTGGTCGACCACCGCCGGCAGCGAAAGGTCCCACCCGATAACGACCCTAAGAATAAATAAGGAAACGGCGCGGCCCCGACCACGCTGGGCACTCTTCCAGCGTATGCCGGGCCATGTCCTGGGCCTACCCCCAGTGATGGCACGTGATGATGATGGTAAGTGACAAAAAATATGAGTGTGACCCTACGTGACATTAAGTTTAACAGAGCACCCCTTTCATTTTCAAGGTATATAAACCCGTTCATTTTCATCGTCTTTGGTTCAGTAGCGTTTCGGTAGCGTTCAGGAACTGGTCAGTAGTCGATCAGTAATTGTGCAGTCACGTTAGAATCACGTCGCGTTACACGCATAAGAGTCAATTCTAGTGAGATCGGGTTAAAGTCCCTTTCGAATCAAATCGTAACCTTATAGATTCCGTTAGTTCGGTATAGATTCTATTTGGCATTCAATAATTGCTCTCTGACCCCGCATTGCCAGTGCGTCAAAACCGTGCAATAGGTAACAATTTCTTCAATTGTACACTTACTAAATTCATTCGCGACACAAACAACAACACTTGTAACAAATTTCAACTCAGAATATATTTGTTTTGTTTGTTAACCGCGTAATCGATAAACCTTGAATTATTGCCTAATATCCTGATCTAGTAATTGACCGTTCCCACACGATACAATCTTACCGCTCGGATTGTATCAATTAAATTATGTATAAGTTACGAGGCTTACTAACTATCCTAGCAGGTCCCTGATTACGCATTAGGTTCGCCCGTGACACACTTTAAACCAACAAAGATTTCTCCAACCTAGCAGTTCCCCGGTTTCGCATTGGGTTCGTCCATGCTGTTACACAACCTCCTAGCAGCTCCCTGGTTCCGCACCTGATTTGTCTGCGCGTCTCTCCCAGTGACTCCCCAATTTCGCATTGGGTTCGTTCACGAAGTTTCACCCTCCTAGCAGCTCCCCGGTTTCGCACCAAGTTCGTCTGCGTTTGACTCCATTCCTAGAGGCTCCCTGATATGTCATTAGGTTTGTCCTCGACGTTTATAATGTTAGCGGCTCCCTAATTTCGCATTGGGTTCATCCGCGTACCTAACTAACAAATTGAAACCATATTCCTGTGGTAATAACCCTTCGCCGGCCTCTCGCGTTGCTCACAGTCCTGGCTCGTAACAGAGGTATAAATTGGATTAATCGGCGATCACAGATCAAAAGTTCTCACACTTGGGCCATATTTTCGTCGGATCGAGTCGATCCGTCGATCCGTCCAGAATGTTGTGTGTCTTCGAAGTCTTTCTGGCCATCTTTGAATTCCCTGACATCCCACACCACCCAATCGGGCCAAATAGACGGATATTTGACCAGGGGAGGACTACTATTTCCCACGGTCGAGAGGGATATCAGCCAAGTGGTTCCGAAAAGCCTACAACGCAACTCATCCTACGTATCCACGAAAACGGACATTTCTCAACCGCGAAGGTAGAGATACTGCTGAAAAGGAACTACTGGTTTCCCGGGTTCCGCACCAGAATCGAAAAGACGATCCGAAACTGCATCCAATATACAGGGTAGCTGACATAACTCTTAACAGCTCAATATCTCGAAAACTATGCCATAGATTTTAAAGTTCTTGGTATTAAATTGCATGGATCTGAAGGGCCTTTCTAATCACATAAGCGTGAAGTGGCGCCCCCTTTCCCTTTAAAGGGGCCGGGGTACATTTATAATTTTAAATGGAACCCCCTATAAAACGTTACATATTTAGATTCTACAGGAAAAAGCAAGTAAATTTTGTCTGAAACATTTTTTTGTCAGATGTTTCCATAACCATCACTAAATTTGTGTGGCTGTATACCACCAAGACGATCAGCACGAGTGGCGAGTTCCAAGAGTATTGCGGGCGGAACAAAATCCAGCACTCGCTCATCGCGACGGGAGTGCCAAGGGGCAACCTCGGCGCGGCTCAAACGTATTTGATTGCTATGCCCCATCGCAACATTAGTACCACGCCCTTCAACTTGTTTTTCGGAACCCGAATGCGGTATAAGAACGATTCGCAGATCTGAGAGATGTTGGAGCAAGAATGGGTTGCTATGTTCGGAGAATACCGCGTTGATACCCGGACGAAAGCCCGGGAGGGCATCGCGAAGATTCAGGGAGAAAATAAAAGGACCTTCTATAAAAAACAGAAAAGGGCGACCATGTACGAGAAGAGCGACCTGGTAGCCATCAAACGGAAGCAGCTTGGCCCCGGCCTGAAATTCGCCGCGAAGTATTTGGATTCTTACCGCGTCACCAAGGCCCTCAGAAATGACTCAGAAATGATATATGGTCGAAAAGGTCGGGAGTCACAAGGGCCCCCATCAGACCTCCATCCTGGTAGACTTTACGAAACCCTGGGCCGGAGCGGACGACGACGTTCGCGGTTCGCGAATGTGGTGTTTAAACACAATGTGCGAGAGAGAGAGAGAGAGAATGACGAAAGGACGATTCGAAGAAGGCGGTTGAAAAGACATGGAAAGGGACGACGGAAAAGATGATCAAAAGACGATTTCGATTCAGTCAAAAAGTGCGAGATTCACCTCAGACGGAGGCGAATTCCATTATCGCGGATGCAGATCCGGCTTGTGTAGTTCTTTTGTCACGCATTTTTTTAAAGTTTTTTGTTTCTACAAGTTACCGGTATTTCCTGCGTCACACATAATCTGAATTACAGGACACCGAAAACGGACAGTACCATAAACACTAACACTATTGTATGGTTTCATCGCCACACGATGTATCCTACAGTTCTTAAATACTCGCAACAGCCCGTATTCGTGTGCCCAAACAGCTGAAGCTTCGTTACTTTCGTTATTTTCACAGAATTAGAAAATACTTTGAAATCTAATAGCCGCTATAAATGATCGAAATCAACGCGCGCTTGTCATCTAGCGGCTCCTCTCTACAGACGGCGCGCGACGGTTATTACATGCCAACATGGCGGCGCCCTTACCTGTCGAAAACACTTAAAATCTCTCAACTTTAAACACGCATAACATTTGAACCAGTGAATTCGTTGTCTTAAAACTTCGTTTTTTGCCATTTTCTCGTCAAGATGTACAGGATTATATAATATAAAATTAAAAATTTCTGAGTTGCCAAGATAAAGTTAAGCCGGATCGCGTATTTGCTTAGCCGTCATGCATATATTGCACATTTTTTTTAGATTATATTTATTAATTCCTCCACGTTTGTGAAGCTCAGGTGTTCTAGTTTTCGATGCCATTGTAGTGCGTTCTTGTTTGTTGCCAACCATTGTGTTTATATCCTTGATATCGTTTTTCGCCTTTTCAAATTTCGACCTTGTTTTTGGTGAATATAACTTCACCATAATTTTGTATCATTGAACTTACTGACAAAAAATTTTTAACAAAGTATTTATATTGAGCAGGTAAGGTGACTAGTATTTTTGTAATTAGCATTGTATAATCTACATTTTGATTTAACGCATTTAGCCAATGGGACAGATTTTCAAGGGTACTCGGATGTGTAGCTGTGCCGCTCCCTTCTGCAAAAGAATAGTTGAAGAATTCTTGTAGCAATAAACACTTCTTCTGTTCCGTATGCTTTCCGTATATCGATATTAATTTCTCGGGTTAATCTTTACCTTCTGGTACCAACAATTTTGTACTTTTTTCATACAATCCTGTATATTTTGACGAGGTAGCTCCAAAAGTGCAACTTTTAAAGCGCAGAATTCCCTCGTTCAAAAGTTACCCGCGTGTAAAGTTGGGCAGTTTCAAGCGAATTTGACAAGTAAGGGCACCGCCATTGCACTTGGACATCGTCCAGTGAGCGGAGCCGCCGGAAGGTTGGTCTGGGTTAGGTTCGTGAGGGTATGGAGAGGGTAGGCCGTCAGGTCGCACAGTGGGCCAAATGCCTCATCTAGCTGCAAAAAAGTCCTACACATCAGATGCGGCTACTGATGTCAACTTATGCGGTGTTGTTATAAAGAGGAGATCTTCTTTAAGTTTATGGCATTTTTGATCGTGAAAATTTTTGAGTTACATGTAATTTTTAAAAATAAAATATCATAAAGGCTATAGTCGGTTTTGGTCAAATACGAGGGTGGTCTGAAAAGTTTCCGACCTAACAAAGATATAAGGCATTTTTTCCTCAAAATTATTTTTATTTCTCTACGTAGTCTCCTTGTAAGTCTATACACTTCTCCCAGCGATGCTCCTATCTCTCCAGCCCGTCCAAATAGTACTTGCCATCTTTCTCTGCAAAATAGCTATTTACAAAGGTGATGGGTTCCTCATTTGATGAAAATCTCTGTCCTCCGAGTGCAACTTTTAACTTGGGGAGCTAGATCTGGTGAGTAAGGTGGGTGATCAAGCAGTCCAAACCGTAATTCGTGGATTTTTGCCATGGCAATCGGTGAGGTGTGAGACGGCACATTGTCTTGGTGGAACAAGATTTTTTTTTCTGCAAATATGGCCGTTTTTCCGAAATTTCTGCCTTCAACCTGTCAAGTAATGATGCGTAGTATGCTCCTATAATGGTTTTCCCTTTTTGAAGATAATCAATAAAGATAACTCCACGACTGTCCCAGAAAACAGTCGCCATCACTTTCCCAGCCGAAGGAACAGCCTTTGCCTTTTTTGGTGCCGATTGGTTCCCGTATACAGTGTCTAACTCTATTTTGATTTGCGTAGGTGTATTGCCTTTCAAAAATAAATATTTAATCACAGCTCGATACTCCAGTTTTTCCATTTTCACAAATACACTCACAGCAACTTACTCGAACGACTGTTAAACAATAACTGAGCGTCCGAAATGGCTGAAATTTTGGTGTGTACCTGTCAAAGCATGCACAAACACGCTCCAGTACTTTTGTCGACGAATACTGCCATCTTCATGTTGAGGTCGGAAACTTTTCAGACCACCCTCGTACGTTCCCGGCCCTATTTTAATCTAGTTTGATCAGTCGATAACCTACCAAAAAAAGAAACCTTTCTGCCAAATTTCTTCTTCATTTTTCATTATTATTTCATGGGACTTTCACCAACATATTCGTGGCATTTTTCTAATGAAAATGATACTAAATCTGATATAATTCTGGTCATATTTACACTAATTTCCTGTGAATATAATTGTAATGGGAAGTAACGTTCATCGTTCATTACGCAAGTAAATATCATCGGAATCATATCGTATTTGGTATCATTTTAATCAGAAAAATGCCATGAATATGTTGGTGAAAGTCCCATAAAAAAATAATGAAAAATAAAGAAGTTCTCTAACTTCGCTGTCCTTTTCTACATTCGGCACTGCATCAAAGGAAGTATGGTTTCGTCGGCAGCATTGACGACGCTGTGACTTTGGCATGTATCGTGTAAGTCACATGAATTACGGAATGTTTACAGACCGTGGCGGGCTATAAGAGGCGTCAGACTACCGCTGTCCTTTTTTACGTTCGGAACTTCATCAAAGAACACTGCCCCGATCACGACATGAGCCGAGTTTCAGACATTGTATAAAGGTCAATGCATATCTCACAGGCCGGCAAGCCTGGCAGTTTTTCCCAGTTTATACGAATTTTGGGATCCGGGACAGCCACTTCTCGACGAGAATGTTTTCAGGCGAGCCTGACGGCTCGTGGCGTGGCGGCACGAAGTCAGAATGAACATGCTGTATTTATTTAAAAAGCTATCAACCGGAACTTTTCAGAGTTCGTTGTGGTAATAGGTGGAGAATACGTTGTTAAGGAGTTTATTCGTTATAATAAACAAAATAACGATTTATTACTATGCTAACAAATCTATCCCCACCTCAGCCGCGCCTGTAGGCTCAATGTTTTGACGTCGAAGGTCACACGCTACATAGTATATGTGACCGCTGTAGCCAATATTTCGAATACAGCCGAAAATGCGTGTGAAACGAGGCCTGCCTCTTCCACTCTGAACCAATCGGCTGCGCATTCGTATCAATACAATGTCACCACTTTGAACCCATACGAAATGGCGTCTTTCCACCCCCTACAATCGCGTAGTAGTGGGCGGTAACAGTTTAATATCCTTAGCCCACTGCTACAATCCACAGCTTACGTCAAATATCGTGGAATTAATCATACGGGAATGTCTTGGTAAAATTAGTATCTATTGTTATGTTTTCCGAGTAGGAGGTGCGATATTATGATTTAGTATGCGGAAGTCACTTGCAGCACATGTTGACCGTGTGTTTTCCTTCGTGTTTTCGTCGGACGGTGGTCACAAAGTAATTAAAACTCGTCGTAGAAATTAATTTTTACGCAGCCTCATTTTTAGAGTTGACCAACATCTGACCTTGTCCGTCATAAAATTGATGGGCTTGGGCTAACCGAACGGTACAACACCTTCTACCTGCATTATCGCCCTGCGAACCATACCTAAGCAGGTAATTTTGCTTGTAAATAAAAAACAAATGTTGTTATTGAGTCATTGGGAAACAAGAATGGACAGGTTACCTGAAAGATCGCAACAAGCCCTTCAAATAATGGAAATTATATCATTGAATAATATTAAACATATATTTTTATAAATTGATTCACATGTTTTCTTTAAAATACGGCAGAACTTTCCCTTCAGCCTAATATATTTTTATAACAGTTTCAAGTACTCAATATTTGCAATTTTTGATGCTCCGCGAATTAAAAAACGAAATTTCAAACAGGAAGTAGAATACGACCATATATTTCAAAATTTTTTTAAACTTTAACCGGTGGTAAAATTTGCAGAACAAAGATGTTTCTAATATATTTTCATTAAGAAAATACATTTGCGGATAACATGTGTTCCGTCGCAAGGAACGGTACAAGTAGGGTTTGCCTTCGGACGATTATTTATGATACGCTCGTGACTGAGTGATCACCTTCAACGATTAGGCACGGTGCAACATGTCACGACCATTCAAGTCACAGTCTGCCTTTCGTTTGTTTTCACTTCCTATGGTTACGAGACGTCATAAATTAAGTCCTTACGAAGGATCACCCAAACCAAAAGGCACTGTTCTGAAGTGTCGAGGGTCAGCCTTGTTGAGAAACCGGCATCAGCTTACGCTCTCCAGGGCAAGGCCCACTTAGCTCACCTAAACAGGGTGACAATCATTCAAGGTTGCGCTGTTTGGGTAATGCAGTATTCAGCAGAACCAATCAGTGCACTTCCTCTTCCATGAGGACCGCCCTCTCAATACATAAAGGAGCCTCACGAGACGGAAGAACTAAAAATCGTCATCACTCTCGAGTTTTACTAAAACCGTGATACGTACAGTTCTGAGTCGAATCGCAAACGGATTACATCGGCCGATATCCAACGCTAGTCACGCGGATGGCTAGTCACACGGATCGCATCGGCCGATATCCAATACTAGTCAAACGGATTACATTGGCCGATATCCAACACTATTCACACGGATGTCTAGTTACGGATCGCATCGGCCGATATCCAACGCTAGTCAAAAACGGATCTCAGACAGTCAAGATACGACGCGAAACGATCTCGCAATCGCACACAACAAATCACACATTACGAGAACCGACGCGTCTAAGGCAGGGCCTGCTAGATCAGCCTTACTCTAACGAATTCTCTAGCAGGTCTGGGATGAAACGCGCTTCCGAATCAATCCAATCATTTAAATATTGAAACGGTTGTTCAATATTAACCACTTCGCGACCACGGACGAGTTATCTCGCGACGAAATACCGTGCGTACGATAACCACAGACGAGTTATCTCGCGACGCAATGTCGCTTGCGCTGTGCCACAGACGAGTTATCTCGCGACGCAATTTCGCTTACGCTGTGCCATAGACGAGTTATCTCGCGACGCAATGTCGCCTGCACTATACCACAGACGAGTTATCTCGCGAACAAGTTTCGTTTATAGGTTGGTCGCTAGATAACTCGCCTGTGGTTATCGGACGCACGGTATTTCGTCCGAAATAACTCTTCCGTGGTCGCGAAGTGGTTAATTTGGCGGACGGTAAACGTCGGCGGTATCAGGAGTGACGCGTCCGCGATCCAACCGGGCCCAAGGTTTGCAACCTTAGGTGGAACAATCGTCCGCGTATCGCTTCTGAAATCCGCAACCGAACAACATGATAAATTATTTAAGAAGAATTTTATATGTATAATTTATGTATGATAAAATACATATAAGGATGTGCGATGCTGTGTCACTAAGTGCCAGGAACGTTTCCTATTTCCATGGTGTTGTAAAGGAGAGATACGGATAGTTTACCTAAGGAGCTGTGGAGCCCCTAAAAACATTTTTGTGCCATGCACAGCAGGGAACTGTCAACGCGCTCTCGCAAGGCCATCTGGAAAAGGCCCGAGAGGCCAGAGAAGAAATTCGGTTCCAAAGCCTGGCACGGTTGCCAGCTCCTAAACGCTAGGGCCAAAACCGGGGACCTGTGAGGTATGCATTGATCTTAAGGCGGATTCACTATATTATGTTGTGACGGTTCCTCGCCGTGGCACATACGGCCGAATGACCAAATTACGACGACAAAAATATAAAATGAGATTTTATTTGAAATTCTGATTAGAAATGCTTTTAAGAAGACTGCTTAATAATTATCTTCGGAAAAGTAGCTACTTAGAGTTAATTGGGGTCATAAAAAAGGCTCAAGGGTCCATAGTATGTTAATTAAAAAAAAAATTAAATTAAAACACTAAATTATATCTGTAGGTTTTAGTGAGATGTAATATGCAATAAGAATATTATTTTACAACCTCATTGTTATTTTCATCATTATCATAAGCATCATCAGTAGCATCATCATCAAGCTCATCATCGTTGCTTTCAATACCATTACTATAGAAAGTAGGCATTGTTAGCATACACGTCTTGCTTGAGCACTCTTCAAATAATTTTCTTGGCCTTCCCAGCTTCTTTTGCTCTAAAGTTGGCTGTATTTGTGGAAGATTCAATGCTTCGTGAAGCCATTTCACGTGTTTGTTATTAAAACGATCGTACATATATTTACAACCACTCCATTTCGTCAAAAGTTTCGAAACAAACACTTTAACTATACGTTTTATTTGTATTATACAATGTTTAGAAAGTTCACTAACACCAAACTTGTCGAATATATACTTTAACAATCGTTCATTACACTTAAATGACGAAAACTTGAAAAACTGTTCACTTCTTAACACATAAAATAGTTCTTTTCTCGTAATCTTCATTTCCTTTACAGCGCGGTCGACGCGACTACCTGTAAACAATCCGATCTATTGATCGATAGGGCAAAGATGGGAACTCATTTTTTAATTTTTTATATTAGTTATAAGCCGTTTTTTCGAACTAGTAAAGAAAAATCGGTGTACTATTTGCAACTTTTTTTATAACTCTAGCTAAAGTAAGCATATCAATATTTTTTAACCAAAAATAGTATATGATAGAACATACTATATTAACAGTATGTACAACTTATCTTTGTGTTAGCAATAATTACAGATGAAAGTACGTACCTGACGCTTCAATATCCATGTAGGAAACTTGGCGAGTTTAAATTGGAGAAAATAGGATGAACGCAATTACGTCGTCAACAATACTGGCGCAAACAACTGAGATTAGTCGTAGTTGTAGGCCGTTTCTTAGAGTACGTTATGATGGTATTTGTCATTAGTTTAGAGAAAATTTTTAAATTTACTTTTGTCGTCGTAATTTGGTCATTCGGCCGTATGTGCGTGGTGGAGGTCGTGCCGTGTCGGTCGGCTGTCCGGGGTCGTCGGGGCCGCGAGGGAAAAGTAACGACTCGGGTGGTGCTGGTAAAAGGTGGTTATATTTTCCAAAATCCTCTCTGGAGTGCTGTCGCTGGCCAGCGAGAGTGATGTGGAGGTAAGCGTGGCAGTCGGTAGGGGGAAGTCGCCCGCATCTGACGTAATCGTTACAATTAGAGATCACGGTTTTGGACGTGTATTGAGGATACACGTATTCACGTGTTCACGTGTACTAATATATATCCGTATTTTAATCCGTGTACTTCTTTATACACGGATACACGGGTACTGAAGTAAACGTGTACACGTGTATCAAAATACACAGATAATAAGCGAGTACACGTGTATCGAGCTACACGGATAATACACGGGTATCTGTTATTTTCAATACACGTGTATTATCTGTGTATTAAAGTTCAAGAGTACACGTGCGTCGATATAAGGTTTGATGTTATGGTTGCATGATCTTCAACTCGTGTTTACGACTTATTGGAAAAGCGTACTTGTACGTGTATTCCAAGAATTGACTTCAGAAGCGTTCCGATCTGTTTACAAACGGAGGTCTAATAGTGTTATTACACACCTCGCAGTTGCTTTGAGCAATTCATAAGACTTAAACATATTTTAGTATCCGTGATATTTAATACCAGTACTACCATATTTATTTATGTCGAACCGTAAAAGCTGGTTGTGGAATTATGCACACCGCAATAGCGATAAAGCCATTTGTCAATTGTGCGACGACGAAAGTAATAGTGAATTTACGTGTGCTGACGGGACAATTGGTTCAATAAGTAGACACTTGAAATTTGTACATATTAACATATAACATATTAACATATTTGTACATATTAACATATTCATATTAATGAATCCTACGAATACTAATGGTGAGTACCAATATTAATTTTATTAATAATAATAATACATCCGGTTGTGTAATATGTAAAATTGTTTACCTTTAATATAAACATTTTAATTCACTGTAATTTTGTTAAAAAAATATACATTTTCTTTCAATGTGGCTAAGATAAAACAAATAATCAGGATAAATATTAATTGATTTAATACAGATGTGAATAAAAACCTACGTTTAGAAGAAAATACACCGGAGAATTCGGAGCCGCCACAGAAACGTTGTAGGTTTTCTACTGTAAATAGTCGTTCGTACGATCACACAAAAAATGAAAAAATACATGAGGCATTAGCAAAATTAATTGCCAAAAATCAACTACCCATTTCTTTTGGTTCATCGGAAGGATTCCAAGAATTTATGTCGGTGGTACAACCCAATTATAAAATACGTAAACAGGAAACAATGAAAAAAAGATTAATGAATTTAAAAGATACGATTGCACAAAAAATAAAATAAAAACTAAAGGCTGCTAAAAGCGTTGCGTGCACAACCGATGGTTGGTCGTCTTTAGCACAGGATTCATATATGACCGTAACTGCACTCATTATTAATTCTAAATAGAACACAGAGAGTTATGTTATGTAACGCCATACGGCTATAAATCTCGCCAATGAACTAAAGCAAACCCTTGAAGAATGGGAGCACATAACGTTCAATTAGCTGTAAACAATGCTCTCATAGAAGAAACTGTGCAACAAATAATCCGTCATTGTTCTAAAATAATTGGACACTTTAAACATTCCAATATCGCAAAACAGGCACTGGAGTTGAAGCAACAGCAACTTTCAATGGTAAAGACAACATTGCTCCAAAGTTGCTCTACACGATGGATTCAACATTTTTAATTGCGTTGTGGCGGGCTTACGTGTTGCGGGACTTTTTCTCGGCCTCGTTTGAAGGGCTTCGCTTGTTTATCAAATCGGCCCGTAGCATTCTTCGCATGTACTCCATAAAATCCTGGCACTAAAAGGGTTAAATGTGTTAGCAGACCGGACCGTCATCACTGCAACCATGGCAAAAAGTCTCGAAATTTTGAATGAAAATGGACAATAATAGAGTTCCTTATACAGATTTTGAAACCGTTTCACATAGTAACAACACTTTTTTGTAGCGAAAGCCAATCTTGTGTCTCAATGGTGAGACCTATAATAAAAAAAGTCGAAAAACATTTAAACATACGTGATAATGATATTTTGGCTACAATAAAGGAAACATTAATTTCCGAAATTACAAAACGTTTCAAATTCGAATGGAAGGACGGTGATACTATTTCACTGTTCAATATAGCCCCACGGTATAAAAATTATTTTTTTAGATCCACGGTATAAAAATCTTGAATATGAAACGTTTAATATTAGAAATGTAATTCGTGAAAAAGTGAAATATTTGCTCGAAGACTCTCCTGTTCGAGAAGTGAGGACAGAAAACTCAAAAAAATAAAAGTGCCCTTCAATTTCTTTACGATGAAATAAATGATGTTAATCATTTAGATGCCGAATTTTAAACGTATACCTCTGAGCCACAACTACGGTTTGATTTGGATCAATATGCATGGTAAAAGGCAAGGACACACAAGTATCCAAGAATATCCGAAATCGCTAAAAAATATTTAGCTATGCCAGCAACGTCAGCCATGTCTGAACGGTGCTTCTAGTCTGCTAGAAATATTATTACAGCAAAAAGGAACCGTCTTTTGCCGGAAAATGTAAACTCTTTGGTTTTTCCTCATCAAAATAAACAGTTAATTGATTAAGGTTTTCTAACAGAAATTATGTTGTTTGTTAATTTTCGAAACCTATCATGTAAACTCTTGTATATTTCCATGTACTATCCGTGTATCTGCGTATCCGTGTACTTGAATACACGGGCACACGTATATCAAAATACACGGATAATACAAGTGTACCTGTATATTCAAGCTCACAGTTATACGTGTATTATCCGTATATTTTGATACACGTGAACACGCGTATTTCAGTACACGTGTATCTGTGAATTAAATAGTATCCGGACTTCTGCACGGATATATTAATTACACGTGTACACGTATATTTTCAATACACGTGAAATAGGGATCACTATTTACAATGTTTTACTGAATACACAAGCCATGTACGCAAAACTTGTTCATTGTTACTTAATTTTTTATAATAATAACTATCGCTAAATTTTCTACCATTTTCACTAATTGGATACAAATAATTTTTAATCTGAGTAGGACCCTATCTATTATAATTTTTTTGAGTATGTTACTTATATTTTGTGGCCGAGTCACAGGATCACTAACAGTAAAGATTTCAATTTCATTATCATTATCCTTATTTCTTCAGTCTCTCCGTGAAGTGCTCATCTGTGTCCCTCTCTCAGTGTTCATCTTCATTAATTTCTTTATTTATTGTATCATCAGGTATGCTTTCGTTTTCTGTTGGTTCACCGATATTTGTTTTAAAACATCCAAGTAATTTCTTGTAATTTTTCCTTTTCGGTTTTTCTTCTTTGGCATTGAGAGCCAGATAGTTTACTCGATTTTTCCATCATGCCCTTAAATTACACTCATTTTATTATAACAACAAAATTATTTATGAAACATTTGAAAAATTCATATAATTTCAGGTGACACACACTAATACAACGAAATACAATTTTCCTTACTCAAATAAATACAATTTTGAATTTGAAAATGTGACAATGTTAATGTGAGGGCAGAGTTCACTGTACACATTTTGGTTTTACTCCGAATAAATGTGAATAAAAATTGAAAATTTTTAAAATTTTTGTGTTCGCTGCACCACCATTCGTTACTGATGTTCGTTCTCCCGCTGGTGGCGTGCCAGTCTACTGAAATCGATTTGCCCACTCTCTGCTTGGCCAAGTTCTGTGGTGGCGCGCAGTTCAAATTTTATTTCTTCTGTAATTTCGAGAATGGAAGCCTCATTCACACTGGCACGTGTTTTAAATTTATTTTCATACTAGTTTATTTAAAATATTGAACATAAAATTAATTTTGACATTAAATTTAGTTAATATTTAAAAAAATTTTAAAACAGCATAGATTTTATTAAAAAAAATAATCATGTAAGGCACCCTCTTATAGGGGCACATATTGACAGTAGTACCTCATATAGTACGGGCCTGAGGTGGCTCAAGAACTTATATCGTTACGGTCTAAAGGACTTAACCTTTGTAAAAGCTTCGGATTGGGCCAGTTAAATCGCGTGCCTGATCTATGTTATCGACATCATATACGTGCTTGTGGAGCCACATAGCGGCCCGACTCATTAGACGACGCGCGACGCCGAGTACATAATAATATGGCAACGCCTTTAACTGTCAAAAACGTATAAAATCACTCAACTGTATAACTGTATAACTTTTGAACGAGTGATCTCCGCACTTTAAAACTTGCATTTTTTTGGAGTTTTCTCGTCAAAATTTACAGGATTGTAAAAAAAAAGTGCGAAATTTTTGGAACCAGAAGGGAAAGAATTTTACTTTTTCACTGGGCCCACAATCTGTTATTAAAGACTAATAACTAGGCTAGTAGATTTTGCGAATGGGTCAAACCACGATCAAAGGGCCTAAGCAGAATAAGAATGGTCCAGCTGCCCCGGCCACGATTTTTATCGGTATTGTGTGGAAAACAATGGTTTTAGGTTGAAAGATAATCCCCCAAAATTTCAAGTCGTTAACCCTTCATTTAAGGATAATATGAGGCTAAATACCCTTAAATGTATCATTTTTTTTCTCGGTTGTTAATTAAGATATTCAGATGGAAGAAACACGAAAAGATTCGAATTTACCTCCTTCATATCATATATTTTTTCACAATTGTGATCAAAATATTAAGGGTAGAAAAAAATTATTTAATTTTTTAGGGGTGGGGTTTGCAAGAAACCCTTCGAGTGACCACTTCCAAAAAATTCCAGAACAATGTTCTGTTACCTATCTAATATATACACAAGTTTCAAGATGCTCAGATTGGTGGAACATAGTTAAATATTGAAAAACAAATGAAATTACGGTATTATAATGTAGGGATAATACTATTTGTGGTAGATGTGATTAATGATAATGTTGGGTATATATATATATATATAATTATACTTAATACCTTTATAATATTGCCAGAGTACGCCTCGATTACAATGTGCGATCTCACACGTCCGCAACGTTCGGAGGTCGATCAGAGAAGAAAGAAACACACAAAAGAAAACACGCACGCACGCACGCTAGCGACCCCGCAGAAACACATAAACGCACAACGCAATAACGCATGACAACAGATGTCGCGATTAGGCTATTTACGCAGATTCCTACAGATAATATGTCAAATTAATAAATAAATTAATAATATGTCAAATTAATAATAATATCTCAAATCTCCAATGATAATATGTATTTATTATTGATTCTAAGATACTTTGGCTACGATTCTCAGAACACTCTTAGACTCATTCGGTTTCTCTGCGACTCACTCTTAAGACTTTCACTTAAAAGTCCCCAACTTAAGAGTCCCCAACACTCGTTCGGTCTTGAACCCAAAATCACAAACACCCGTTGCATCGCGCTCGACTGTCTTATGTCATTCTTCGACATCATTCTCGATATTTATCGCTCAGTCTAAACACTCGGTCCAAACCCTTGTCATTCACACGTTACGTACGATACACCGCGCGATGCCTAGAAATTGGACATCAATTGTTAAGCACTTCGACCACCCGACTCGAGGCAATTTAGCCCACGAGTCGAGGGCTCTTCAACGCGACGCGGCGAGAACCGCCAGATTTCCGGGCGTCTTCAGGGCGCCCCATAGCAATAACATGCAAAGACAATGCTTCCTCTGTTTCCACAATTCACCCCCAATTCCTTCCACTAGGTTTTACCATCTCCCCTACAACTTTCACATCCCTCAAATAGCATCTTCCCTTCCGAATTCTCAGTTTTCGGTAATTCTTCTTATAAGTCACAACTCTGTATACTCGTTATAGTAGATGTATATGAACATTTATTAAAACACTTGAAGTTCAATTGTTATCTAACGCGGATTTAAAGTGTCCAAGTTATAATTCAAGGGTATAAGAAAGGTCAAAATAGAGATCGAATCCATCTATACATATACAAAATGTCTGAAAACAATCGAGACAATAAGTGCATTAAGTGTAATGTCTCTTTAAAAAAAGGAGTTGGGAGAATAAAAAGGATATCTACAGCAGATGAAGCGGCGAAATATCAGGCTTACTGTGACAGAACTGTGACTGTTAGATCTGCCTTTTGTAACAAATGCCGATTAATTGTTTATAGAACACAAAACCAACATAGAAACGACAGCAACAGTAATGATCCCGCAACAGATCCAGATTATGAAACTCGAAACAATTCCGAATTGACAGGTTTGATTGAACTGCCAATTAAAAGAGTGGTAGAGACTCATAAATACTGCATCTTGTGTCAATCGACGAGGCAACTGATTGTCATACCCTTAGAAGTACGCCTCCAGGCGTTTACGCAAAAAAGGATTTATATCCCGAAAGGCGACCGGCGTTAGTCTACATACATTATTAGAAAACGATTTTACACTGACGAGCTTTGCTCTTTACATATTCATTCCATGTATAGTGCAGTGGAAGCTAGTGACGTTTCTTTGTTCTTGGACCAGTTGGCTTCGAATGTGGATTCCTCTCTATTCGATAAAATATCGGATGGTTCCATAAAATGAGGAACAACTACATGCTTTCACTGGCCTTAATTAGAACAACATTGAAAAGCTAGAAAACACGTTGAAAAGTATGAGAGACAGTAAATCACGAACTGTGAAACAAGCACTAATTATATTTTTATTTAAACTCAGAAGTGGCAGTTCTAATGTAATAATTAGAAATATATTCGGTCTGCAACATGAACAACAAGTGTCAGAATATTTTCATCAAATAATTAACGCATTTGAAAAGGATATTTTGGGAAATCACTTCGGAATAAATGCAAAATCCAGAGCCGATCTCATTTGAAATGAAACAGCGTACGCACCAAGGAAACTTTTTGGAATAGAAGATTTTCAATTAGTAGTCATTTTTGATGGAACATATGTTAGACATGAGAAAAGTAAAAATAATGTATATCAAATGTAGGGACTAGAGAAAGCTGGAAAACTGCTGAACACGATTTGTGGTATACATGACTAGACAATGCTATTTTTTAGAGAACTGTTTAGTTTCAGACCCTAGCATGATTTTAGTTCGAGTGAGTCACAGTCTCAATAGCTGCACACGGGTACCATAAATCGTGGAGTGCCGAAGGACCTTCGACAAGAGGGCAGCGGTCGTCCGCGACCGGAAGAGCCCCATGTGTGTAAGGTCTGGAGGACACCAGCATTATTTGGAAGAGATTTTTCCCTGCCAGAAAGGACAGAGAGAAGTATAAGTAGACAGGACGATGGAAACCTAGAGTCAGTCAGTCAGTCATTAGCTTCCAGTCTAGACGTCACTCTGCCAGTTGTCCGTCCAGAAATAAATCCTTGCAACAAATATCCGTGTTCATTGAACAAGACCTTCACCACATCAAAGGAAATCATATTCTGGACAGAAGAAAACATCATTATGTAAACCGTTTACAATTTGTACAACAAATGGATATATTATTGACACGGCAGGGCCATTTAATGGTACCATGAATGATGCATCAATCATGAAAATCTTATTAGAAGATCCTAACGGAATAAGTTCTTTTTTACAACTGAATGATTTTTGCGCTGTGGACCGTGGTTTTCGCGATGTTGTCGAACATATGGAAAATAAACGATATAATGTTTTAATGCCAGCTTGTAAAGGAAATCGAGCACAATTAACAACATCAGTAGCAAATTCATCACGCTTTGTAACAAAAATAAGAAGGATTGTTGAAGCCGTCCATGGTGATATCGCACAAAAATATCGTTTATTACACCAAAAAATGGATAATAAACTCCTACCTCGTCTTAAATCATTGTGTCGAATAGCAACCTTTCTACACAATGAATTTGGTAAAAGATTAGATACCGATCCAGAAATAGATTTAATTATTGATTATATGACGAAACAACGGATAAAAACAAACACGCTTCAGGAATTAGTAAAAGCAAAAAAATTAAGTCGTCGTAGAAAACCATTTACACCAATGGCTGACAATGCTGTAATGGATTTTCCGGAAATGACTGAGAAAGATTTGAAAATCTTATTTACTTATTTAACTTATTTTATTTATGTTTTAACACTAATCTTTACCCGTCTTGTATATGTATAACATTACCACATATAAAACTATATTTAATAATTAAGACAGTATTTTAAATATTGAATATTTAAAGGAAACTAACAATATTATAAGGGCGAAAGTTCATTCGAGGCATATTAATCGCAAAAGTTATCAATGCTACATTGAATATGTACCACATTCGATTAGTTATACCGCTATTACACGATATGTATGCGACTGTGCTAATGGTAACAGAACAGTAGGTTGCTGTTTTCGTGTCGCTACAATTATTTACTATTTATCTCATGGGCAATTTAAATCGAAAATTTTAAAACCATCGAAGATATTAACAAAAATATTAGATGTAACATATACTGTACCAGTAATTGAAGAAAATAGTGACGAAGATTGAATAAATCTATATTTTGATTCCTAAAATTCTCTTTTACACCTACATAATGTCTATTTATAAATTCGGAAAGATAAGAATAGAATATAATACGATGCGCCGCGTTTAAAAAGGAATAATTGATCAAGGAGGGACTCAATCTCCTGATAAGAATTATTAATTAGAGTCGTAAGAAACACTGCACTATACATTATACTATTATAATGGCGTAATTTCACTTGTTTTTCAATATTTAACTATGTTCCACCAATCTGAGCATCTTGAAACTTTTATATATATTAAATAGGTAACAGAATATTGTTCTTGAATTTTTTGGAAGTGGTCACTCGAAGGGTTGCTTGCGACCACCACCCATAAAAAATTAAATGATTTTTTTCTACCCTTAATAATTTGATCACAATTGTGAAAAAATATATGATATGAAGGAGGTAAGTTCGAATATTTTCGTTTTTCTTCCATCTGAATATCTTAACTAACAACCGAGAGAAAAATGATACAGTTAAGGGTATTTACCCTCATATTATCCTTAAATAAAGGGTTAGCGACTTAAAATTTCGGGGGATTATCTTTCAACCTAAAACCATTGTTTTCCACACAATACCGATAAAAATCGTGACCGGGGCCGCTGGACCATTCTTATCCTGCTAGGCCCTTTAAATATGTTGTAGTCTTTAGTGACCTTTTCAACTAGCAATAATCGCACCTCAGTAGAACCTCATATGAACGAATCTCAAAGGATTTTTTATATCTTAACAATTGTTGATTTTACAGACGTTGTAACCGTACAGGTTACATATTGATACATCGCACATATCGAATGTCGATGTCGACCCCACCATAACGCTCCGTGACGTAACCCGCGAGTCCTGACGAGGAAAAGGACCGCGAGATATTGCGACACTTGTCGCTATGCGCACGCATCGATCCCCACTCGATACCGATCGAAGGAGGTCGATGCGTGCCGCTGATAGATCACTCTACGTCTGGAAGCGGGTCTAGCCGCACGCGTTCGCGAAGTGTCCCGTCGGCGAAACACGGTACGCGATCGAGGGGTCAAACCGACCCGATAGAACAGACAAACCGGCTGTTCTATCCTCGACGCGTACGCACCTCAAACCGAGGATCACAGGTGCAAACTGCGCCGTGGCATTGCCGACGATTAAGTCGCATTTTGTACTCTGTGAATGCGATCATATAGTTCTCGTGAACTATCTTTAAATTATAAATCATTTTTCGTAACCGTGGTACCGAGTGGACACTTCGGTCTAGTCATATTCGTGGTTCTCGTTCGAAATGCCTGTTACTGCTCCGGTAGGATTTGCACAGTCGTGATCATTCTGCCGCTATCTATAAAGAATATGTTCGGAGACCACGTATCGTGCCGAAGAGCATAGTCCTTGGTAGCGTGGCGTGACCGACGGCTTCGTGTGCGTCTCCATCCATACCACTTATACGAGTATTCGGACGAGTGCGTGGATGGTCTGACAAGTCCACAGCCGTGCAGTGCGCAGTACGCGTACAGATTGTACGAACGAACTCACAATCTCCCTCCTGGTCGAATCGATACGACCAAACTCTGCACGACCGCTGCCATTCTGCCGCTACCTCCACGGAGATTGCTCGGAGGCCACGTACCGTGCCGAAGAGTAAACTTCTTGGTTGCGTGGAGTGTCAGGGGCTTTTAGTGCGTGTCTCCACCTGGGCCATTTGTACGAGAATTCGGCCAAGTACCTGGGTGGTTTGACAGGTTTGACTTCGATCGATCACGAGGTCGAAACGAGTCGTTCAACCGTCACTGCGTCGGGCACACGGGTCGGATTAGAGCGATCGGACTGTGCACGATCACTGACATTCTGCCGCTACCTCCACGAAGATTGCTCGGAGGCCACGTATCGTGCCGAAGAGTAAACTTCTTGGTTGTGTGGAGTGCCA